>PVIU01000320.1:0-355387 GCA_004026605.1 Ondatra zibethicus
TCTGGATTCTGCCAATGGTCTGAGATTCTTGTTCATCTTCTCAAGGAATTAGCTCATAGATCCATTGATGCTTAGTGTTATTTTTGCTATTTTTATTTCAGCTCTGATTTTTATTATTCCTCGCCACATAGCGGGTTCTGGTTTGGTTTGTTCTAGTTCTTCTAAATTTTTAAGCTTCTTCTTAAACTTCTAAATTTAAGTTCTTTAAATTTTCAGTATTAAGTCATTTATTTGTGCTCTGACTCTTTAATACGCACACCTAGAGTTATAAATTTTCTTCTTAGGACTACTTTCAACTTGTCCCAGTAGTTTTGTTGCATTTTCATTCTCATTTAGTTACAGGAAACTTCTTTTTGCTTCTTTCTTGATTTCTTCTTAGACCCCTTCATCATTCAGTAATGAGTTGTTGAATCTCCATGAGTTTGTCTACTTACTAGAGATGTATTTGCTCTCAAGTTTAAATCTTATTGCAGTATGGTCAGATAGGACACATGAAGTTATTTCAATCTTTCTGAATTTATTCAGATTTATTTTGTTTCCCAGGATGTGGTCTATTTTAGAGGAGCTTCCAGGGACTTCAGAGTATAATGTATATTATTTGGTATTTGGGTAGAATATCCAATAGATGTCTGTTAAGTTCACTTGATATATGGTTTCAATTAATTCTGAGTTTCTTACCCATTTTGTCCAAATAACCTGTCTACTGGAGAAAGTGGGGTATTGAAATCTGTTGTTGGGTAGAAGTTAACCTATCTTTAATCCCATAATATGTGTGGTCCTTCTGTCTATGTGTTGCTTTTATTGGTTAATGAATAAGAAACTGTCGTGGCCTATTGATAGGGCAGAACTTAGGTAGGTGGGGAAGATGGAACTGAATGCTGGGATAAAGAAAGGTGGAGTTGAAGGTTGAAGAGAGCCACCATGGATCTGCCTCCAGAGATAGACGTGCTGAAACTTTGCTGGTAGGTCACAACCTTGTGGTGATATACAGATTAATAGAAATGGGTTAAATTAAGATGTAAGAGTTAGCCAATAAGAAGCTAGAGCTAATGGGACAAGCAGTGTTTTAATTAATACAGTTTCTGTGTGGTTATTTTGCTTCTGGGTGACGGGACGAACAAGTGGGCCCTCCTCCTACAATAGTATACTTTTATGAAGTTGGGTGCACCAGATGATGGTGTGTATATCTAGAAGAGTGATTTTCTTCTTGGTTAATAATTCTCTTGGTTATAATGAAATGGTCTTCATTATCTCTTCTGGTTGGTTTTAGCTTAAAGTCTATTTTGTCATCTATTAGGACAGCAATATCTACTTACTTCCTGATTCCATGTGAATTTCCCCCATCATTTCACTCTAAAACCATACGAGATGTGCTTCTTATAAACAATAGATAAATGGATTTTGTTTCTTGTTCTATTCTCCCTGTCTGTGTTTTTTTTTATTGAAGAATTGAATATATTTAAGTTATTGTTGGAAAGTCTGTGTTGATTTCAGTCATTGGATTGTTAATTTTGTGTGTTGCTGTTTGTGTTCTCAGTGGTACTTTGTATTTCAGTAAGTATAGCTTCATTTGTTTTCTTTCAGTTTTGGTACCTAAAAAATAAATCATTGTCCTCTCTTGGTAACCAATTTCTTCCTGGTTTTCTTCCATTTCTGAAATACAAAGACTGTTTATAAAAAAAATAAATACAACCCCAAAAGTGAAACAAAAAAATAAACACTTGGAAAATTAGAACTAACTTAATAGTGTAATTTGTGGCTATTAAGAAAAAAATCAAAAACAAAAATTGAAGAAACACAAAACAGCCAAACAAATGAATTCATGACATAGACATATATAACATTCATATATATGTATATATAGTGGTATGTTCTAATTAGGTCTTCTAAAGCTTTGAATACTACAGATGAAAGGGAAAGGCACACAATTCACCACCCTGAGAACTGCTGGAACTGAGCCCTGCAGTTTAAGATCCTTACCAAGCAAAGTTGCCCCATCTTATTTGGTCAGTCAACATTTAAGTCCCATTAACTTAAAGTTTTCCTTTCGCTTCGATTCATCAGTTCATATAAACTATGTGCGGTCAATCCCTCCTGTTTAATGCTGACTAAAGTTCAACACTCAAATTTGAAACAGCTGATATAAATTCAGCTGGATTCCATTACTATCACAACATACACTTACAGGGTGCTAACCATACAAGATGAATAGTACATATTGGCACAGCCAAGGTCAAATCACAAATTGGTAGTGGGGGCACGTGAGCAAGGTACCAGCACATTACAATTAAAATATGTCACTGTTAAGTATTTAGGAATTTGGCCAATCTGTTGTGAACTCTTTGGTGCTCTCAAATTTTGAAGTCACTCGTGATGGAGAATTTACACCATGGAAACAGGAAATCAGTACAAGAAGAAGAGGAGAAGGAGGAAGAGGAAGAGGAAGAAGAAGAAGAAGAAGAAGAAGAAGAAGAAGAAGAAGAAGAAGAAGAAGAAGAAGAAGAAGAAGAAATAAAGTCATTTTTAAGGATGTGGCAAATAACCCAGAGAAAATATAACATATATTTGGCATTACAAATTTTTTTTGACTGAAGAGAGAAGGAGAATTATTATCTTCTGAGGATGAATCCCTTGACTGGTTGTTCAACACAAAGGGGTCAGTCCTGAAATCATATACACATAAACAACACTAAACAGATTTGTCAGACTATATTTACACATGTGCACACATGTGTATCAGTACTTAAGAAAAAGAAGCCATCAAAGTGAGAGGAAGTAAGAGGGGACAAGGGAGTGGTTGGAGAGCAGGGACATGAGAGAAGCTGGAGGAAGGAAAGAGAAGGGAGGGAATGGAATGATGTATATTTGAATTTCATATGTAAAATTTTATATTTTACTTAAAGTAATTTTAAAACAATGCTTATGGCTGCCTTACTTGCTCCCATATGTAACATACAATCAGGATCATGCTCTAAATTGGAGACTGAAAGAAGAAAAACTTTTTAAAGATTGTAAACACTCTTTAGTGACTGCATTTCTGCTTACTCTCTCTTTGTTTTTGAATTCCTCAGCAAAACTTCTTTTAGCTTGCTCATGGAAACCTTTATATCTCTGAAACTCACCAAAGATCCATTGTGGCTTTCTGAACAAATTTGTGTCAAAGGGAGGGGGAGACTTAAAATTAGGCAAATTGTTGCAATGTGTTTATTAAATAACCTTAGAGCATTTATTGAAGTTATTTACATGTTCATGAGAAAATATGTGAAATTTCAGTACCGGCCATCTATGATTTCCATATCCTGGGAAGGCAATTGGAATTTAAGTACCTATCACACAAGGAAAAAAGGTTTCACAACTTTACTCTGCAAACTTGCCAGTATTGAAACCCAAGTTTAGTTAAATTAGTTCTGAAGCAATATTTAAAATATCTGATAAATTTGCAAAAATCATTACAAATTTTTGTACAACCCTTTGATGCTCCCAGTAAGTAATAACTCCACCTAAAATGTCTCCACAACTGAACATTAGAAAAGGGAGAAACACACAAAAAATAGGGGGTTTTGATCCCATACTAGAAATATGGACGAGAGTGACTGTGTTCTGGATTTCATCTCTATTTTTCCTGTATTCAGAACTTGATGGCTAAGAGTCTATAACTGAAAACACTACGTGTTTGCATCACAGAGCACAGAAAAATCAAAAGCTGACACTAACTCGGAAGGTTCATCCCTACTTCCCAGCTTTCATGGTGCCAGAAGATGCTATGCAGACTATGGAGGGAAAAATAATCAATACTTTTACCCAACTTTGAAGCTGGAAGCATGTGCCCATTTGATGCAGTGGTGGCATTACTGTTACATCAATAACCAATCTCTTTCTGAATGGATCTAAGGTCCACTTCCCAGGATGGAATTCATGCCTGGTACTATAAATCTGGTCAATAACCCACATCTTGAAAGACCATAGATCCTAGGGCATACTACTGTTACTATTCTTTTGCTAATTCACATAATATCAAGCCGACTCCCAAACACTTATCTGTATAACCATAGATTAGTACAACTCTCAACCTTCAAAGAGAAGCTTTTTTCCCAGTGGATGGTGACCAAAACAGAGTCTTATAGCTGATCAGATTGTTTAAAAGGGAGTCATTTTGAAGTACTTGGTCCTAAGTGGAATATCTATATTATAGCCCCTCCCCCAAACAGCTCAGGGAACATGCAGAACCTATCTGGAGAACCATCAGTTGGTTAGAACCTGCTGTGAAGCAATGTTTTCTGGAGAGCACATGACCATTGTACTCCTGACTCAAAGTGGCTCTGATTATCTACACAAGACCTGCAAAAGATCAAACCAGTTAAAATTCCAACATGGGTGGAGACAGGTCTCATGAAGCCCCATTGCTGGCTTACAATTTTTGGCATTCTATAGCTGCTTGGGTAGTGAGAGTCAAGTTTCTTCAGGAAAATGGCCCCTGTGTTCCAATGGATAGCTTTACACCCATCATTATATATGCACAAAATTAGTATAACACTGATTTGACTAAGTATTGTTCGGTCTCCAGGTATTCATATAATTTCTCTTGCTGATGGTTTCTGGTTTTATTCTACTATGCTTTTATAAGATACATGAAATAATTCCAAATCCTTTGTGTTTGTTAGGACACACTCTGTGGTCTAAGGTCTTAGAGAAGGTCCCATGCACAAGTATTTGTAGTCCATATTCATTGATTGGAATAACCTATAGGTATCTGTTGTCAATTTCATCTGTGGTGAAGCTTAACTCTGAAGTTTATTTATAAATTTTCAGTTTGGATGATATAACTAAAGATTGAGCATGGGATAGAAGTGACTATTCTTGTATCATGACCAATGGGACAATTCATGACCATGAGCCAAGAGCCCTTGACTGTCAGGAGCCATGAGAGTTACAGCAAGTAACAGCTATTGTTCAGATGTCAACCCACCAGAGGAATGGTTATCTGATGGAGGTTAATCCTGTCCAGACAAGGCCTGCAGGACCATCTACTCTGAAAACTGTTGCTCAGTTTTGTTAAGGCAGCTTGGTATCTCCCCAATACCTGCACCGTAGTGTGCAATCTCATGGGATGAGTATATGTAATATTATGATTACATTTCAATCTTATGAGCACATATATCTGTGGATGGTCAGGAAGATGACTTTTCATTTATCTATGTAGCTTTGACATATAGAATATATATTGAGACATGCTTTATAATTAGATCTATTTGTACCACAAGAACTGCGGACACGTAAAAGGCTGTCTTGTTCTCTTGCTTATTGGGAGAACTTGTCCCCCACTCTGTGGGGCCTCTGGTGAGAGAATTTAGTCACATAGTCAAAAACTTTGGTTCTGACAGTCTAATCTCCACTCCATTACCTAAAATAAACATTAGGACCCAGCTCCCTGCAATTATCTCCCATGTGGCCGGACATGTGGTCAGGAAAGGAGTATTCCATATAGGTCACATTTGGGACCTTCAGAAATAAAGGGGTGTGGCATGTCCAAGCTTGTTCAATTCTTAGCCCTTCCTGATAAGGAGGTTGGGAAAGCGCTAACCTCAGTTGGCACTCAGCTCTAATTGTAAAAAAGCTATTAAACTCCCACACCAACTCTTACCTCCATTTATCAATACAGGATTTTAACTTAGGAATGTAGTATCATGCTCAAACTCCCCTTCTCCCTTGTTAGAATTTAAATCCTCCTAAATCAGTTTTTCTCACCTCTTAGGGCTGCCCAGGCACCTTTCTAGCCACACCTCTCTAGGGCCATAATGAGGCTGACAGTGTCACCTAGGACAGCGTTTATCTGCTTTATGACCCTGGTAAATTCTAGCTCTGTAACTTTGCAATTACCAGAGAATTGCATTTGTATGTGTGTGTGCATCTAAACTGGAAACTTTGCAGCATGGCAGAATAGTAAAGAAACTTGCACAGAGTAGCACAGAGTGAGAGAATTTGGTTTTTTGCCCTCAGACCCTTTGAGCCTTATGATGGCTGTGGCTCTTCTTCTGACCCCTGAGAATACATCTGAGGCTGGCACTCAATAGCCTCTGTTACCGGGCCAAACTTATAGAAGCAGGAAAAGTTCTCTCCTGTGGAGAAGGACTCAAATCTAACTGAAATCAATTGGCCCCCGGCCCCCAACCTTAATGCACTATTGCTCCAGAGGAAATCAATATCTCATCATGGATGGGGATGGGTGCAAGATGATCTGGCCCTCTCATAGTGATCATTGGAAATTAACACTTGTTGGGGGAGGGTTTTCACTTTCTTCAGTGGCGTAGCCACAAAAACATTGCCCTTACTCAGCTGACTATCTTCCCGCCCACACCCAGGCAGCTAACTCTGATTAAACTCAGTAGACCACACAGAATAAGACATGAGAGTCGGTGGAAACTCCTTGAGAAGAAAAGTACCAGTGGGATAGGGAAGGGGATGATGAAAGGGAAGAGAGGATTAAAATTGGTTTAAAAAATTATTATTATACAAATGTATGAAAATAAATAAATTTCAAACAGTAAAAAATTTTAAAGAGAGTCTATTGCTAAGAAAATGCTGATTCATTTCCACCCGCAAAACAACATCTAAAAAGATCCTTGTAGAAGAGTCTGACCCCAGGTATTGGATCAGGACTTGAAGTCATTTTATAATACAATAATGCAAAGTATCTATAGATGAGGGAGATTATGACAGAAAACTCCAGGAGCCTCCAACAGAAACCTCTGTTGACAAAGTAGTATTTATTCATTCGTATACCTATGAGAACAAAACTGAAAACTGGAATGAACAGAGATATATTGTGTATGTTTAAATTCATATTACCTTACAAAAATCAAATCCTTCATTGCACACTTTAGATGAGATTTAATAACCAAGCATTTGAAAAATAAAATTTATGATCAATGTATTTTATATCCACTTATCAAATTACTATCATAAAACTATCATTTTAGACAATTAATATACATCAATGAAAAAGAAAAACTAGAATATAAACAGCAAAAATCAATCATTTATATTACTTTACCTAAAGGAACATAACTAAAAGCAAATAAATTTATGAAAAACAGATCATTTTTAAATATTTTAACTACTGAGTTTCAGTACAGCCTAGTCTACATAGCAAGTTTCAAAACATCCAGAGCTACATAGAGAGATTCTGTGTAGTTGGCCTTTTGCTTGGGCCACCAACCAGTTCCCAAATAAAGACATGGAGACTTATTATTAATTATGAATGCTTGGCCTTAGCTTAGGCTTGTTTAACTTACTTAACTTGTTTCTATTCATCTACTTTTTGCCTTGGGACTTTTTATCCTTTCTCTCATGTCCTTTCCTGCTTCCTCAGTGTCTGGCTGGCTGGCCCATGGAATCTCCCTGTCATTTCTTTTTCTTTTCTCCCTTGAGCCTCAATTCCTCCCCTCCATGCTTGGAAATTCTGCCTATACCTCCTCCCTTGCTATTGGCTGTTCAGCTTTTTATTAGACCTATCACATGCCTTAGGCTGGTAAGATAAAACAGCAACATATCTTCACATAATTAAACAAAAGCAACACATCTTTACATAGTTAAACAAATATTTCACAATAACCCTGTCTCAAAAAAAAACTATCTAAATAACCATAATTTGCAACCACTCTTGATGGAAAGGATATGTAAAATGTTCCCCAAGATTGCTCAGTTCCCGGCAAGACCCACCAGACACTCCAGGTAACTATGTTGCAAAATTGCTTCCACAAAACCGAGTTTAAATCTGATCAACCTCTCTCAGCCACTTCCCAAGGAATCTAAGAGTCAAAAGGAGCACAAGAGGAATAATCTAGTTTTCTTAACAAGTAACTTAGAAAACTGAGGAGGGGGAGGAGAAAACAAAAGGGAGACGTAACTGAACACTCATGGAAACAAAGTGTCGACCTATGGCGACTGCTGTGAATTCCATTTACATATCAGTGGCCCCTGCGATGGCTGAAACTGCATTAGAACAATCAGAGAAGGGGTGTCGAGATCGGCCATACCCACTAAGATTCACTCAGCTCTTCTTCCTAGATGGACTCAAGGACATGTTGTAGGAGGCATTAAAGAAAAAAATGATGAATACACACATATATACATACACACATATATGCATACATATTTGGATACATTTAATATTTTCCATAAAAGAGAAAGCGTGTAGATTGTGGATAGCCCATTTCCGTTCATCCTGTACTCTAGAATTCTTCTACGGATGGTGCTTGGCTGTCATTCCACTTCCTTGTGTTGGGTCATTAGGGGAAATAAACACACTGGCATCTGCGGTTGCTGTTTTATGCTCACTTACAGTAAGAATTATAACCAAGTGTATAACCGCTCTCGGGGTGTAATGAGTCTCTTGTGCCACAGGCAGCTACAATAATTGCAGAAGTGAACTAAAAGGTCACCCTCTTGAAGTGTGGCCATTTGGTTGCATTCAGAAACCACAGAAAGAGCCAGCATGCAAAGCATTGTTGCTGAGGTCCCTGAGCCTGTCTCTTCAGATCTCACAGTGTTGTTTCCTTTTGGTCAAAATTTCATGTTTTCTTTTATTTTGCTTTCACTTTATATGTTTCTCAGTTTTATTTTCTTCATGAAAACTTAGTGCGCATTGTTTGTTTTGAGATTTATTTTGTTTTCCTTTATTTTTCCATTAGTTTCATATACTTCCACCTAAGTATTTCTGTATTAATAACAAATAACACTGATGAGAAGGCTAGAAATGTCAGTAAATAGCGATGTCTATATTATTCTGAATGTAAACAAAACACTCGGCATTTTAAGAATGTTTTCTGAGCTAGGTGAGGTAATGCATGCCTTTAATCCCAGAATTTAGGAGGCAGAAACAGGTGGATCTTTGTGAGTTCCAGGACAGCCTGGTCTACATAGAGTTACTGGCCAGAGAGAGCTACATAGCAAGACCCTGCCACGAAAAGAATGTAGTCTGCTACCCATCAGTCATTGTAATAAGTTGAAGAATTACACATATATTCCCAACATAGAGACCACCCAGTAAGAAATATTAACTCATTTTTGCTACAAGATTTAAATATGGAGAAAGCAGGTAAAATTCTCTACATTATATGAACATAAAATGATGAAGATTGGTGTAGAGTCCATGATTTTACATATTTACAAAGTCCAAGACTTTAAAACGTGTGCACTGTTCTCTCTCTCTCTCTCTCTCTCTTTCTGTGTGTATGTGTGTGTGTATAAGACAGAGTGAGAGATAAAGAGATGATAAGATAGGTGATGAGAGAGAGAGAGAGAGAGAGAGAGAGAGAGAGAGAGGTTACTGGAAGCAATATAATATAAGGTAGTCTAGATAAGAGCTTGAAAGAAAGTAAATGGAATAGCATTTCCCTATGGGAGTTCCCTCCTGGCATTAGAAAGAAAGAAAGAAAGAAAGAGAGGGGAGGGAAGGAGGGAGGGAGAGAGGGAGAGTGGAAGGAAGAGAGAAAGAAAAACTGGGGAATATCTGGTCATCCTGAGCAAATTAAAGAACACTTGTCAATGTCAATGTAGAGGTTTTCAGTGAACTGAAGAGTTCCCCTAGTAAAACGCACAAGTGGGAAAATGTGGGCATGGAGAGTTAAAGATTCAGAAACAAGCAAAGAAATCCTGGGATCTGATTAGCCGATCTTGCTGGCAGCTGTTGCCATGACATCACCATACCCATGGCCCTGTCTGCTAATAACAGTAGGTCACCCTTACAGCTGAAACACACAATGATGATTTTTAGGCATAGTCTTCATGTACAAAATCTATCTGTGATAGTCCAAGAAATAATATCTTTTTAAACAACAAAATGATGATTCTTTTTTTTTTTTTTTTTTTTTGGTTTTTCGAGACAGGGTTTCCCAGTGTAACAGTCCTATCTGTCCTGGAACTTGCTCTTGTAGACCAGGCTGGCCTCAAACTCACAGGGATTCATCTGCCTCTGCCTCTCGAGTGCTGGGATTAAAGGCATACGCCACCACCTCCCAGCCAACAAAATGATTCTTAAATAGGCAGTTCTGCACAATCTTTTACTTATGCATCTGACATGTTTAGTGGTATTAACTCTTTTTAGTAGGTACAGATGTGCAATGCCTAATGTTTGTTGACATTGGCCAGTGCTTGAATAGTCAAGACCGGATGAGTTCTAGGAAGTGGTATGAGATGAATTTTGTTTATTGCATAATTTTAAGTATTAAGAATGTTAGAAATATAAGATAAAGCAGTAACTCATCTCATCCCCAGAGGCTTCATATCTCAGCCAAACCAAGTATATTTGCACAGTGGTGTCTTCCACCAGAGCCTTGGACATTCCAGTGTTCTCTATCCATCTCTTGGACAGTGCCACGATGCTAGAGGCATGAAAATGGCAAAGTAAATAACACAACCTTCATGGATGCCAACTCTTTTTAAGATATAATATACGGGGTCAGAGATGACTCAGTGGTCAAGAGTGCTTGCTGCTCTGGCAGCAGAGCCCAACTCAGTTCCCAGCACCCACTACTGACAGCCAATCAACAACTACCTCTAACTCCTGCTCCAAGGATCCAACACCCTCTTCTGGCCTCTATAAGCACACACACATATACACACATAACTAAATAAATAAATGAACAAACAATAAATAAATAAATAAAAATCTTTTTTAAAAGAAACAATAGATAATTTTTTTTTTCGAGAGAGGGTTTCTCTGTAGCTTTTGGGGCCTGTCCTGGAACTAGCTCTTGGAGACCAGGCTGGCCTCGAACTCACAGAGATCCGCCCACCTCTGCCTCCCGAGTGCTGGTATTAAAGGCGTATGCCACCACCACCCGGCTAGATGATTTTGTAGTAGATAGATATTTAACAACAAGCTCTCCATGAAAACAAAGGCCTCATCATATAGCATCCGCCAGACTCCATGGTGTAAACCTCACTGATGTGGCCAACTTTAAGCGACAAACATGATGCCATCAGATGCAGTGTAGAAGAGATAAGAGCCACCTGTACTATGAGGCACACGAGCTGCGTCCTTCCGCCCCCCCACTCCCTGCCGCCAAAATAATTACACAGAAACTGTGTTCATTTAATTACTGCCTGGCCCATTAGTTCTAGCCTCTTATTGGCCAACTCTTACATCTTGATTCAGCTCATTTCTAATAATCTGTATTCATCACGAGGATGTGGCTTACCGGCATGAGTCTAACCAGTGTCCATCTTGGGCCGGAGAAGCATGACGTCTGTCACACTTCCCTTCCTCCCAGCATTCCATCCTGTCTACTCTGCCTACCTGATTTCTGCCCTATCAAAAGGCCAAGGCAGTTTTCTTTATTCAACCAATGAAAGCAATACAAATGAAGAAGCACCTCCTACACCAGCCACCTGCTCTCAGAAGTCACAGTAAGCCTGTTCAAGTTCCAGCACACCCCTGGAAAAAAAACACTTCGAAAATGAGTGAGTTTATTTGGACAAGATTATAAAGCAAAGGGTTTTAATGGCCAAACTCTCTATTATCAATTATGGTATTAACATGCAATTGCTACAACAACAACAAAAAAAAAAAAAAAAAAAAAAAAAAACACTTGTACATCCATTGAGTGCTTTCCAGTGTAAAAATGTGGGAGGAAGATGGAGGAGACACCTTCCAGGAGATGAGTGGACCAATTGTCAGAATCAAAAGCATATGAAAATTTGTTCATGCTCCACCAAGACGCCCTTGATCTTGGTTTAATAAGATGCTCGGGGAGCAGATAAACCTGCGTGCTATGCAATGCTAACAGCCCCAGTGGGGAAAACAGGCTACGAACCAGTGTGGAATATGATGGGTGCTTTGCTGCTACAAGGAAGAAGTCACAAAGGGGGCTGAGGCTCCTGATTGGGTGGTCTCTCTTGCTCTTTCTTGAATCTCTGGCTGTTAGAGCAGCCAAGCCGTCATGAGGGGAAGCATGTGAGAAGCTGATTTATGGGTGAAGTTAGCAATGTGTTTTCCTTCCATGCCATCTGGTTAGGACTTCCTTGAGTGTGGACAAACAGATCTGTAACTATTTTAAATGTAACTATAAAAACAAGAGGATGCCCTTTTGGGCATTATGATACATACAACAATACTATCAAATTTTCTTTTTTTTCTTTTTTTCTTAAAAAATTTCCTTTTTATTTTACATACCAACCCCAGTTGCCCCTTCCTCCCTTTCTCCTGTCTCCCACCTCCCCCCCATTCCCATCCCTATCCACTGCTCAGTGGGGGTAAGGCCATCCTTGGGGAGTCAACAAGGACTGGCATACCAACCTTGAAGCAGAACCAAGTCCCTACCCTCCACCACTCCAGGTATCAAGACTGAGCAAGGGATCCCATCATATGGAACAGGCTCTAAAAAGCCAGTTCATGCACCTGGGATAGGTCCTGGGAATAAATGAAAAAGGCTTCTTTGTTTTTATGTTGCTTCTATTAGAAGCAAACTTTTTGGTGCCCTTAAGTAGTTTTTGAGGGCAGTAAAAACTGTTTAGAGTTTAACAGTGCTTTTAAAAATTAATATTCAATTTATTAAAGTTACAGATTAAGAAAAAATCCTGTAAGGCATTTTGGACAATAAAACACACTAGAGTCTATTTAAAAGAACAATCAATGAAGTTGTAAATGTTTTCCCTATGAAAAAAATTGCTTCAAGACAGCCAAAGAGTGCCTATTTACATAAAATGGCAGCCAGGAGTGATTGATTTTGCACTGTACACAAAATAGAAAAGAACAGTTCTGTTGACGTCAAAAAAATAAATCTCTATTTCAGCAAAATGATTACTGAATACGGTTTCAAAAGCAAGTGTGTTTCCGCAGAGGACATTGGTGACAAAATGGAAGTGGTGCTGATAAAAGCACAGTGAGGACCGAGGCAGCAGGCAAAGGGAAGACGCAGAAGAAGCAATCAGAGGTGCAGGCGACCCGTCATGCTGCACTGTGTACCCACACAAGGCAGTCACACTGCGTTTTCTAAATGTGTGCAACCATAATGCCAAGGAAAGGAATACAAAATAGGCAGCGCGCAGCAAGGGCTAGGCTTAAAGTGTAAAGGGGCATTTCCATTTCTGAAAGACTTGGACAGATTCTAGAGGATTTCGAAAGATTCTGGGAGGTTTGGACAGTGCATCTTTCCTCACGTTGTAAGTCGGGGGGTTGCGTGTTCATGGGATGCTGCTGCCCACGTTTGTGGTGGATCTTCCCATCTCAGTTAACATGATACAGAAAATCCCTCAAGGATTTGTCCCAAGGTGATTTGGGATCCTATCAAGTGGACGATCAATATTAACCACCACAGATATTAAATGCTATCAATATTTTTATTGTTCAATCATTCAAACTTTGACCGGTCTTGTTTTTGTGTATTTTCTTTGATCAAATGGCTATATTCTTGTAGAGGTCATGTTCCTAAGCCATGAACTGTATGAGCATATCATATTAGTTTGTAATATGAGCAAGCCATGCATGGCAGCTTTTATTGAGGCTTTAATTTCCAGGCAATCTCTGGAATGCTTAAGACAAGTTTACTATAAAAAATTAATTTGCTGTTTATTATTTAGCCACTTAATATATAAAAGCATGTAAACAAAGTGCTACAAAAAGACAGCTGTGTTGTCTGTTTGTGTACTAGTTATTTCTATTATCCATGGCCGCTGGGTATGTCTACAGTAGTATGTGGCATCATATGATACAGAAAAACTGTTACTATATTGTTTATATCCTTATTTAAAAAGTGAATGGCTCCTGGAAAAAAATATGTCACATAGTTGTTGCAATAAGGCAATGAAGAAAGAAATTGTGTAATGAACATCAATGTCTGGCAAGTGGTGCATTCTAAATGTTAAAAATTAGCATAGCTACTTTGTTAAAATAATAGTGTTACATTAATCACATGAAATTCTGCATCTTTCAAGTTGCTCTTTTTGAACAACAAAGAAAAAAAAAAGAACCAGTAGGTTTCAACATAAAGGAGTATATTCTCCTCATTCCCCTTTCTAGCTCTTAGTAAGAAGTAAGAGAGACACCAGGGAACCAGCAGATGAGTCACCCAGCAAAGGAAACAAGCAGGAAACTGCTCCAGATCCCGGTCCCTCTGACTGCAGTAACATATGAAGAGCTTTCATTGGTTGCCTCCGACCTTCATCTCTACCTCCTGCTTGAGGAAGCCAGAGCATCCTTCCCAAATCCTATAGACTCAGCATAGAGCTTGCCCACTAGGACTCAGAGTGACGCCAGCGTGTCAGAACAACGTTGAGAGGTCTCGGCATGAGCACAGGCCCCTGAGGTCATGGCACCTGTTTGCTTCTCCACATCGCTCAGCCTCTGACTTTCTCTGGCGCCAGATGCAGGTCCAAATCAGAGGGTCTAATATGCACAGCTCCGCAGGGGTTTTGTACATCTCATCCTTCTGCTGAGAGCTTCTTGCCCTAGTTCCCACCAGGTCCTTTTCAACCAATGACTGCCCATGAGGACTTGTATTAAGATGAGTCTTTATCACCTCAGGGGCTGGTGTATCCTTTTCATGACACCAGATCTTCGGGAGTTGGGCTACAGGGATGAAAGATGGAGTGACAAACTGCTGTCCCAGAAGAATGTTCCAGTCATAGGATTAGCCTGGTCTTTTCTGTCATTGGTAATGTTGCCATAGGTTGATAAATCTCATCCCCAGACAGTGTTAAAGGTTGATATCACCACCACTAGTAGAGGCCTAGTAGAAAGCCTTCTGGTTTACTGGGGAAGATCATTCTGGGACCAGGGCCCCAAGCACACCCTCTTTGCATCCCCGACTTATAATATAAGTGGTTTTGATCCATTCTTTGTTTCAGTCATGATGTGCCCACATCTGTGCTCCTTCCAATCTTGGAGTTGAACAACTGATATTAATTGTTACCACAAGAGACAGATTGCAGAGACCAAGTTGAAAACCAGTCTTTCTTGAAGCCAAATGGTGAGTCTGCAAAAATACAAAGGAGTGCCATGTGCCGACAAATTTCAGATAATATATTCCTACAAACAAAATACGTGTGTATCCTAGAAAAAAAATGAACTATTTTCAAAGACTGTGTACACAACATTGGCTATGAAAAAAAGTGGAGCATTTGCCCACACCAACAATTCCATGATTCTGGCTTTTATACTTCGATTAATTTCTGCCACTAATGGAAGATCCAGACTGTGCAGGTTAGAAAATAATGCTACAAGATTGCCAGCAGGTCATGTTGCGGCCGCAGACACAGAGTATGAGAATTTCTAGCTAAGCCACCAGCTCAAAATCCGGAGTCCCACAGCCCCTTCTCAGGCTTGGTGGTTGTGAAGGTGGTTCATAGAACTGATGGTGATGTTTGTATTTTTCTGGTTTATTGTAAGGGTGTGCTAAAGGTGAATGGCAGGAGAGGGGATTCATGGGAAAGAATCTGAAGGGTCCTAGGCATCTCAGCTTATGACTTTTGTAGAATTTGACAAAGTTCTGCAAGCTCATAAGTCATGATTTTTAAAATCTTTATGTATGTAATTGTGGGGTGGATGGGCATGAGGTATATGTGTATGATTTGTGTGCATGTGGGAATGTTTGTATTACATATGTGATCATGGGTATGTACATATCATGGTCATGCATGTGGAGTTCAGTGAACAATCTAGGTTTTGATTCTTCTTGGCTTTCTTTAAGAGATTTATTGATTCCTTCCAATTTTTTATTTGTCTTTTCCTCCATTTCTTTAAGGAAATTTTTCATTTCCTCTTTAAGGGCTTCTATAATCTTCATAAAGTTATATTTAAGGTTGCTTTCTTATGCTTCTTCTGGATTAGGATGTTTTGGTCTTCCTGTTGTATGACCACTGGGTTCTGGTGTTACCATTTTATTCTTTAGGTTGTTGAATGTATTCTCATTGGCGCCTACCCATCTCTTCCTCCAGTTGGTACAGGCAGTATCCTTAGTCCAATTGCCTCTTGGTCCAATCCCTGCAGTTGGTGTCTGCGTCTTAGGGATCCTCTCTTGGACCCATCTTTTAAGTTTGGAGCTATTGAGGTCTCCAGGGATGGGTGAGTTTGGAGGTGGAGTGAGACTTGTAGATTATAGGATCCAGTATAGGGGTGTTGGAGCAGCCTCCTGCAGGATGCTTGCCCGTTGGCCGGCTAGTGCAGGTGAGGTGAGTGGAGAAGAGGCCTGGGGTGTTGCCCTGGTTCCTAGGGCCTAGAGACTGGGTCTGTGTCTCCAGTTTGGATTCTTCTTTTTTTTAATTTATTTATTATGTACATTGTGTTCTGGGCACCAGATCTCATTATAGATGGGTGTGAGCCATCATGTGGTTGCTGGGAATTGAACTCTGGACCTCAGAACAGCAGTCAGTTCTCTTAACCTCTAAGCCATCTCTCCAGCCCCCCCGGTTTGGATTCTTAACTTTCCACCTTTGCTGTAACAAGGTCTCTTTTTGTCGATTGTGATTGGGTATTCCAGGCTAGTTGGCCCATGAGCTTCTGGGGGTCTCCAATCTTGCCAAAGGAGCACAGGAATGTTAGGATTTTAGTTACTATGACTTAGACCGGTGGTTCTCAACCTTCCTAATGCTGTGACCCCAACCATAAAATTACTTTTGTTGCAACTTTGTAACTATGATTTTGTTATTCTTGTGAAACAATGTAAATATCTGTGTTTCTTGGTGGTTTTAAGCAACCCCTGTGGAAGGGTCAATCGAATCCCCAAAAGGGGTCGGAACCCTTAGGTTTAGAACCCTGGTTTGAGCTTTGCATGAGTACTAGGGATCCAGACTCAAGTCCTCATGTTTACTCAGCAAGTGCTTTTACCCTTTAAGACATCTCCTAAACCAAGGGCTGGGATTTTTGTGGGAGCTTCCTCACAAAGTTGTGGTTGGTTATTAACTCGCTCTCTGCCCCCTTTGCCTTTCCCAGGGGACAGAGTGGACTGAAAGTTTGCAATCACAGGTTTATCTGGTAAAGAAACACCACCATACAGGAAGACATCAACAACACTTTGCTGGAAGAGAGGATGCTCCTATCACTAGGAAACAGTAAAGCTCTATTCCAGGAATGGAGAAGAGGCCAAATGTATTTCGTGCTAGTGAGTTCATAGATACTTCTAACCATTTAATATCTCAGTTTAGATTTCTGTGGTGGCAAATATCAATAGACACACTTCACAGAAACAAAATCCCTTGAGGTCCTCAGTGATGCTTAAGAACTTGCTGGGAATCTGAAGTCAGTGCCAAGAGGTGCTGCAAGAGCAGATGGCCCCCGAGGCCCCCCAGCACCAAAAATCCCCCAGACTCCAAGGCTCCTAAGCACCCCGTGGCCCCGAGGACCCCTAGCTCTAGAAACTCCCCAGCCCCCAAGGTCCTCTAGTTCCCTGAGGCCCCACCACTGGTCTGGAGCTGCTGAGACGTTATGGATCCCCAAGTTCTGTCAGGTGTGTTCTGTCACTGAGTGTGCATCTGGGGTGGTGTGTGATAGTACCTCTTCCACTGAGTGATGCCACTGCTTTCTAATTGGAAAATGTGCTCTTCCATGACTAAATGAATCTGGCCAAGCCAGAGTTAAGTGATTCGTTCTTTGTGTGTTTATTTCAATATATAAAAGAGACCTACATATAATATTAAAATATAGACTGATGGATACATTTAGAACAATCTGAAATATTTCATAAAGGGTTTCTAGTAGCATGTGCTTTAGTGTGGAAAACCTTTTGGTCTGGGAACAAGTTTAAAATTTCTGTGATTTCATACTTTCTAACACAGGCTTGGTAGGCCATGAATAGTTACCCTGGTGCTGAAATCCAAGGTGCTTTTTAAGATGGAGATTCTTTTGTCATGGTGGCACATGCTTTCTTAATACCAACCATTGGGAAGCCACATTAGAAGGATCTCTGTGAGTTTCATAAAAGCCTGGTCAGCCCTGAATACATACATGCACACAGGTAGAATTATATGCACTGCACAGATTATATTTATAAATATTGAGCAGGTTATATTAGGAATGTGTGCATACATGTATACATAGAATATACATTGCATATTACATATGCAATAACAATTAGCTTTGAAAAAGAGGCCATAAAGTTGAAGGAAAGTAGGGAGGGGTATGCGGAAGAGTTTGAAGGGAGGGAAGGGAGGAACATTGCAATTAAAGTATAATCTAAAAGAGAGAGAAATAGACTGGTTTACAAAGTTCCAAGCTAGCCAGAACAACAAAGTAAGACTCTAAAAAATATTTTAAGATATTTATATTGATTGAAATAACTCCAGAGTTCCAACTTATAATATGGAAGCTAAAAGGAGAATTAATCTGGAATGACTTAATATTTGTCATTAAAATCTTTATTCATTAGCATAAGTCCTTAACTGAAAAGTAATTCTAACATTTGGTACCTGGTTCATAAGTAAGATGAAATGAAATAGGCTATCATACATAACTCAAACTGAGTGGAAAATAGATGCTTTCAGAGACAGATACCAAGAGCAAGGGCGGTGCAGTTACAATAAAGTCTTTTAATTCTCTCTTTCTGAAAACCAAAATCTTGAGAATATTGTCAAGAGAGATTCCTCAGAGGAACTGTCTGGTATTTTCAGAAGCGTGGCCTTTGCTCTTAGAAGACAAGGTCTATCTAGATTCCTTTTATTATCTGTGCAGGCTCCACACTGCTCAGTAATAGTTGATAACTTTGAACCATGTCAACATAGTTTTGGGGAGGAAACAAGCCAGGAAGAGCTACAACCACACATGTCCTCCTGCCCTGCTGATCCCATCCATCACCCCAATGGTGTGGTGGCCAGAATAAACACAAACACAGAAAAGCAGAAGAGAACTCGCCTGCTGTTTAATGGCTCCTATGAAGTCACCATTTTTCCACTTGCAAAGGAGCACTACTGAAGACTTCGATGGACTGCTTTTTATAATACAGCCAAATAAATAAAGATGAGCTTCAGAATGCTTGAAATAAAGCAAGTATCAGATGAAACTATAACCCATGCAGTCTCTTGACTGCATAGACAGCAGGCTTCATGACGTTTTCTCTTAGAAGAAGGAAGCTGTTCCAGGAGCAGCTGTGCAGACAGAGGATACAATGAACTCCTTTGGCGCTTCATGAAAAAGACCGTCCTGATCACAGTGTTTGTATGTCCCTAGAAAGTCTAGGTACAGTGGCTGCCTGATTTGACCTGGAACTCCATTCCTGACATGTCAAGCAGTAAAAGCTACAGCTGCTTTGTAAAGTACCTGAGGTCTGCAGGCTTGCACCAGGGCCCCTCAGCAAAGGGTAGAAAATATATAGAAAAGCATCAGGGAAATCCATCCAGTCCTTGGCTGACTAAGCTACATTGACCCACTGTGTGTGGTCTCTTGGATACTAGTATTAAATTTTTACAGGTGTTATTTTTTAAATACAGTTAAGAACTCAGTAGGCCTACTCTACAAAAAAAAAAAAGAATTTGGTCTTATGCAGATTCCCCAGCTGTTAGTCCAGGGTCAGGGTGCTCCCACTAGTTCGAGTCACCTGTTTCTGTGGGTATCCCCATCATGGTCTTGGCCCCTTTGCTCATAATATTGCTCCTCCCTTTTAATGACTGGACTCCAGGAGTTCAGCCCAGTGCTTAGCTGCATCTCCTTCCATCAGTCACTGTATGTATATTTTATGATCACAATGAGGGTAGTCATCAACCTGATAACAGGGGGAGGGTAGTTTAGGTACCCTTTCCTCTGTTGCTTAGATATTAGCTGGGATCATCCTTGTGGTTTCCTGGTAGTTCCCCTAGTGCCTGGTTTTTCACTAACCCCACAATGGTTTCCTCTTTCAAGGTATCTCTTTCCTTGCTCTCCCTCTCTGTCCTTTACCCAATTTGATTTTCCCAATCCCTCATGTTCTCCTCCCCCATCCCTCTATCCCCTCCTTACTTCCCTACCACCACACACACACACACACACACACACACACACACACGCACGCACGCACGCACACTACCAATTTACTAAGGAGGTCTTGTCTACTTCCCCTCCCCAGGGGGATCCACGCATGTCTCTCTAAGGGTTCTCCTTGTTTCCTGTCTTCTCTGGGGTTGTGGACTGTAGGCTGGTTATCCTTTGCTTTATGCCTAATATCCACTTTGGACTGAGTACATACCATGCTTGTCTTTCTGAGTCTGGGTTACCTCACTTTTTTTCCTAATTCCATTCATGTGCCTGCAAATTTCAAAATGTCATCGTTTTTACCACTGAGTAATACTGCATTGTGTAAATGTACCACATTTTCTTTATTCTTCAGTTGAGGGACATCTAGGCCCTCTGACTGTGGGTGACAGTGTGTGGCATGGGCATTTTGTGGGACCACTAGCAGTGGAACCAGTGTTTATCCCTAGAGCATGATCTGGCTCTTTGGAACCGATTCCCTACAGAGGGACACCTTTCTCAGACTAGATACAGGAAGGAGGACCTTGATCCTGCCTCAAGTGATGTGACAGACTTTCTGAGGAGTGGATGGATGGTGGGGTGGGGAGAAGGTGGGAGAAGTGGGAGGATGGAAGGGAGAGAGAAATGGGATTTAAGGTAAGTAAAATAAGATTGTTTTAAAAAAAAAGGAAAAGAAAATAAACTCTTGATGGTCAAGGTGTTTAAAAAAAGAAAATTCAAAGTTAATAAAGCCTTATGCAATCTAAAAATGTGCAGGATTCATAGAATCAAGAAAGTCAGCAAGCAATAACAACAGAACGAAGCAGGTGGAAGTCTAGAAAAAAATACCATGAGCCATCAGTTGTTGAGCTTCTGTATTGTCTAAAATTCTCCACCTTCTAAGAAACATGTGTGAGATGAAACAGAAGAAAATGAGCAGAAAGTCCTCTGCATATATTATAAAGCAGCCGGCAGAAAATGCCTGTGGGGGTGTAACATTTCAGACTGAGTACTTGAAGGATTTAAATAAGCTTTTAAAATGTTCGAAGATTAAAAAAAGAAACCATACTTCAAAAATTAAAGGAAGCCAGATAAGAGTGGAAACGTCTGTAGTTCCAACAACTTGGAAGACTAAGCCAGAGGGACATGAATTTGAGAGTTGTCTGGGCAACAGAGCAGGACTCCGTCCAAGTGAATAAATAAATAAAATATACTTTTTGGCAACAATGCCTGACCATATAAAGAATATAACTAAAAAGGTAGAAATTATAAAAATGGAAATCAGTATAAAACCCGGTGCTAAAAAATATAATAGCCAGCCAGGAGCTGGAGTTGCATAGCTTCAATCCCAGCACTTGGGAGGCAGAGGCTGGCAGATCCCTGAGTTTGAGGCCAGCCTGGTCTACAGAGAGAGTTCTAGGGCAGTGGGGCTACTCAGAGAAAACCTGTCTCAAAAAACCAAAATATAAAAGAAAGAATACAATAGCCAAAACCAAGAACAGTTCAGCTGAAAAATGAGTAGGCTTGAGGGTTTTCAAATGAGGTTATAAAGAATGAGGAACAGAATTTTAAATGAATGAAGGAAAAGAACCAAGCCTGAGAAGTCCATAGATTCTAGTAAGTGTATCAATACATACACAATAAGAATTTCCAGAGAAAAGGTAAACATATGAAAAACACAAAGTAAAGTTTCCAGATATTTCAAAAACTAAATGTAGTTGATTGCTTTCATTCTTGACTCTTTGGCTCTTTGCTCTTGGGGTGGCCACCACCCAGCTCCCAAATAAATACAGAATCTTATTTTTCTTATGAATGTCCAGCCTTAGCTTAGCTTACTTCTAGCCCGGCTTTTACCTTTCTCTTGTCTTGAAGAAATTACCAAGGCTGAAGAGAAGACCTTCATAATTTGAAGCATTGTATTTTAAAAAATAAATAACTGTGAACTGAAAATTCTTTATTTATCTGAACTGTCTTTTTGAAATGGATGCATTTTGTCCCTGGGAACCCACAGGCCATTCTTGTAGGAGGTCCTTCTGCATTTGTGTTGCTTTCATTGGTTGACTAAAGAGACTGCTTTGGCCTTTTGATAGGGCAGCCCTTAGGTGGGCGGAGTAGACAAAACAAAATGCTAAAAAAAAGGGAAGTGTGGCAGACGCCATGTTTCTCCTGCCTGAGACAGATGCTGGTTAGAAATCTTTCCCAGTAAGCCATGACCTCGTGGTGACATACAGATTATTAGAAATGGGTTAAACAAATATATAAGAGTTAGCCAAAAAGAGGTTAAAACTAATAGGCCAGGCAATGTTTTAAATGAATACAGTTTCTGTGTAATTATTTCAGGAATTAAACTAGCCGGGCCCCAGGAATGCGGCCCGCACCTCATACTACACATTCTAGCCAGGGAGATGGGTAGGCTAACTGTAGATCTTCACTTGTCCCTCCTCTCCTCCTAATCCAGTCCCCAAGTCACATCCCTATCTCTGAGCTCTGCAGCCAACTGCTTACTGAGGCCTCCCGTCCCTCCACATTCAGTGGATCCATTGGACCACTCACATCTACCCCTCCAAATTTCCTTCCCCCACTCATGGCTTTATCCCAGCTCCCAACTCCAACAGGCATTCCCACAAGCCACTCTGGGAAGCAGGTGGGTTAACTACACATCATCACCTCTCCCTTAGTTCCTTCTCCCCCAGTCTTATTTCCAGTTCTGTAGCAGATCACATTTTATGGCCTCTCTGCCCCCATCTCCAGTAGATCCTGGTTGAACACTATGCTTCCCTCTTTCAAGGATGGACATCACTTCAGGGTAAAATAATGGAAAGAATATTCTAAACAAATGGACCTGAAAAACAAGCTAGTATAGTCATATTAATATCTGACAAAATAGACTTCAAACCAAGCTTCCCAGTTTTTTCAAAAACACAGACTTGTTCTTAGAATGTGTTTTTTTTACCCTCTCAGGTGTAGCAGGTATTACTAAGTTTACTTCAGATTATTCATTACTAATGGCTACTACTATTATATTCATATCTCTCTATGAAAAAACATATTTTGCCATGTGTTACTTGTCTTTGTGATTGTACACTTTGCTCATGTGATTCTTCTTAACTCTTAGAGTAAATATTGTCTAAAACTGTGGATAAAGTTAGCTTTGCATGAGACTTTAGTTTGCCTCATTTATAGAACCCACCTACCAGGTTCCACTGACATCCTAGAGCAATAAACAGCCACCCAATTTGTTTTACAAGGTCAAAGTCACACTGATACCTACATCACATAAAAACTCAACAAAAAGAGAATTATAATCCAATCTCCCTTATGAACATTAGTGGAAGCATCTTCAATAAAATACTTGCAAATCAAATCCAAGAACACATCAGAAGGATAATCCACCATGATCAAGTGGGTTTCATCCCAGAGATGCAGGGATGGATCAATAAACATAAATCAATAAACATAATCCATCATATAAGTAGACCAAAAAACAAAAACTACATTATCATCTCACTAGATGCACAAAAGGACTTTGACAAAACCCAATACCCTTTTATGATAAAAGTCCTGGGGAGACTAGAGAGGCAAGGGACATACCTGAACATAATAAAGGCAGTTTACACCAAGCCTATAGCCAACATCAACTTAAACAGAGAGAAACTCAAAGCAGTGCCACTAAAATCAGAACCAGGGCAAGGTTGTCTGTTCTCTCCATACCTATTCAATATAGTACTGAAGTCTTAGCTAGAATAATAACACAATTGCAGGAGATCAAGCAGATGCATATTGGAAAGGAAGAAGTCAAAGTATCTTTATTTGTAGATTATATGACAGTATATTAGTGACCCTAAAAATTTCACTGGGGAACTCCAAGGTTTGATAAATACTTTCAGCAAAGTATCTAGATACAATATTAACTCACAAAAATTAGTAGCCCTCCTATGCACAAATGACAAATTGGACTTTACAAAGAAATCAGGAAAACAATCATTTTCACAATAGCCTCAAGTAATATAAAATGTCTCCGGTTAATTCTAACCAAGCAAGTGAAAGACTTATATGGTAAAAACTTCAAGTCTTTGAAGAAAGAAATTGAAGAAGATATCAGAAAATGGAACAACTTCTCAGGCTTATGGATTGGTTTGGTTAATATAGTAAAAATAGCCACCCTACCAAAAACAGGCTATAGATTCTATGCAATCCCCACTAAAACACCAACACAATTCTTCACAAATCTTGAAAGGACAATTTTCAGGATCATATAAAAATACTGAAAACCCAGGATAGTTATAACAATCCTGAATAATAAAATAACTACTGAGGTAGCACCATCTCCAACTCCAGACTGTACTACAGAGCTATAGTAATAAAATCAGTATGGAATTTTCCTTTTGAAAACACTTTGGACTGTGGTCATATTCCTGAGAGCTCAGACCCACTGTAGCTAGGGTTTTCAAGTATGAAAATGCTTTGAAGTATGTTAGAACTTCATGACGTATGCTTTAGTAAGTTATCTTGTAGACATGTGTTCTCTCGTGATAAAGTGAAATTGTATGTATTCAGTGACTTTTCTCTTTTGGTTGACTCCATGGTTTGGGGTTCATTGTATAATAGTAAGTTGGGGTAAAGAGAGAGTGCAGAAGGCCAGGGCTCCTGTCTTTCTCTTTGACAGGTCTTCTACTCTAGAGGGTCTATACACTGTCACCCTCTGACTTACCTTCTCACCCTACTAGCAAGAGGAAGTCTTAGGGAAATTGCCAATTCATTTCCCTTGTGCCTACAAAGAGGCAGGTGTGGCTGATGGGAGGTGGTATCTGTCTGGTCTCACTCCTGTGCTCAGAGCTCTATCCTGCTAAAATTAACTGGTTCCCAGCAACCTAGGGGTGTCACCTTTAGTTTGTGAGTGTTCTGCACCTTCTAACAGCATATAAGGCCTGAAAACCTGTTTGATTCATTTTCATTTTCCCATGCCCCAGAAAACTACAGTTGTACAACAGGCATGGTGACACATCCCTGTAACCCTAGTACTCTGGAGGTGGAAGCAATCATGAATTTAAGGCCAGCCTAAGCTACATAGCCAGATCCTGTGTCAAAAATTCCAGGACTAGAGTGTGGATCATTGGTAGTACATTGACCTTACATTAGAAAGTACCTGTAATCTACCCCCCAGCACTGCAAGAAGAAAGGAAGGGAAGAAATGAGGGAGAGAGGGGGAATCGGAGGGGGAAAGAAGAAAGAAGGAAGGTAGGTAAGGAAGGAGAGAAGGATAAAAGATCAGGAGAAAACTACAGTTCCAAAAACATACACTTCACACTAGCCCAGGGCCTACACAGCCTGGTGGACATTTTTGTTCCTCCATCTTTCTTTAGAAAGTGGTACATGACCATCGTGGGACAGACAAAAAAGCTGCACACCTCATCTTTCTCACCTTCCCCTTCCCTTCTCGCTCTAACAAGGAGGTCTGGAAAGCATTTCCAGTGATTTTCTCTCACTCTTTGGCTCTTTCTGTCTGAACTCTCTCTTCTCCTGTGAGTAATGTCCTTGAGATCAGCCTCCCCTCCCTGCTCCATGGCCTCCCAGGGACCCACAGCCCCTCAGTCATGGCTTTGTTTCTGGTTTCTCATATAAGCAAGCCCCATATAAATTACTGTTTGGGTCTCACTGCATATTTTCCAAAGTCTCAGAAGCCCAGAGTTGGCTGTAGTTGCAGGCCTGGTTAAACTTTCCAAAGACTGAATAAGGATCCATATATAATTGCTGTTGAACATTACTCGAAAGAGAATTCCAAGAAAGCAGCTCAGGATGGAAAGGGAAGCCAAGTTTCATGCTCCATAAGTGAGCTCAAGTTAAAGGGCACATTTCATTGACAAATCAACACAAATCCTATTCTGATTTCAGGAGCACAGGCATCAGTGTATCACATACTTGCCCAGATGGATCAGTTCAGACAGTGTGAGAAAAGACAGGGATCTGTAATAGAAACTCAGGTTCTAGCTGTAGATGATGGCGCACTTACTTGGGGTTGCTAGAGCTGGGATGAAGTACCATTACCAAAAGCAAATTAGAAAACAAAAGGTTCATTTGGTCTTTACTTCCACATCCCTGTTCATCGTTGAAGGAAGTCAGGACAGGAACTCAAACAAGGCAGGAATCTGGAGGCAGGAGCTGATAAAGAGGCTATGGAGAAATGCTGCTTACTGGTTTGCACTTCATGGCTTGCTCAGCCTGCTTTCTTATATAACCAAGAACCACCTGTTATGGGATTCCCCTCTGTATGCTGTGAATATGTTTTACTACCATTGGTTAATAAGAGAAGCTGCTTCAGCCTATCACAGGGCAGAATATAGCCAGGCTAGAAAAGAGAGAGAGAGAGAGAGTAGGCAGAGTCAAAGAGATGCCATGTAGCCGCCAAAGGAGACAGACACCCTGAACCCTTACCGGTAAACCTCATGGTAAAATACAAAATAATAGAAATGGGTTAATTTAAGACGTAAGAGCTAGCTAGAAATACACTAGAATCATTGGCCAAGCAGTGTTGCCATTAATATGGTTTCTGTGTGATTATTTATGGTCTGGGTGTCCGGAAACAAACAAGCAGTCCCTGCCTGCAACCACGAGCTGAGGGATGGCACCACCCGCCATGGGCTGGGCCCTCCCCCATCAATCACTAATTAAGAGGTGTCCTACTGGCTTGCCTTCAACCCCATCTTATGCAGGCATTTTCTCAATTGTGTTTCCCTCCTTTCAGATGACCCTAGCCTGTGTCAAGTTGACAGGAAAGTAGCCAGCACAATGGCATTACATTGACATAGGGTAGAAAGATGGAGAGATTATGGAGACAGGAGAGGGCTAGGAACCCCCATCATCCCAGAAGCTGACTAAAGCCTCTCGCCAACTGAGGAGCCAGGGTTCCCATTCTAAGACTGCAGACATAGAGTTACTGTTCCCTTTGGGCTAGTTAGTTTCTGTCCACTCCACATGAACTAGAGTCACCTGGAAGAGGGAAGACTCAAGTGAGGGACTGGCCTATGGGCAAGTATGTGGGGCATTGTCTGGATTAAAACAGATGAGAAGAGGAGGTCCAGTGGTGGCCCTCCCAGGTATAACAAAGGTAGCTCAGCAAGCCTTAAGCAGTTTTCCTCTATGGTTCCTGCTTCCAACTCCCTGCCTTAGCATCCCTCAGTGCTGGCTGAAAGCCGAATAATCTTTTCCATTCTGTAAGTTGTTTTTGGTTAGTGTTTCATCATAGCAGCCTACAAACCATACAAGGATATGATATTCTATATTAAAATAGTAATGACCTAGGCCTAAGGGCTGAATGAAAATGACCTTGGATGGGGCCTCATTCCTTTCTCTGACATTACCTAAGAATCCCGAGCAACAGTGTGTTGAGGAGTCCCATTCTCTCTATCCCCAAGAGCTAGACTTGTCCCTTAGCAATTAGAATCCTGTCAGCGCTGATGAGAACAGGAGTGTGGTGGTTTGAATAAGTGTGGTCCCCATGGACTCATGTGCTTGGAAGCTTGCAAAGCTCATAGTGAGTGGCACTATTAGGAGGTGTGGCCTTGGAGGTAGCATGTCATGGTGGAGGGGTGCCCCTTCACAGCAATAGAAACCCTACCTCAGTCAAGGAGTTACAAATTAGGTAGGCAGTTTAAAGTAAAAGCTCCCCCACCAAAAGAATGATTTTCTTTTTTCTTGTCTAAAAACTAGGAATACTCCTGGACCTGTGGGTAGACTTGTCCTTTGCTAGAGGTAAGAAGTTTCTGAGCCACAAATCTCTCTTGGTCTGCCAAGCCAGAGGCTGGACATCCAGAAAGGAGGTATGGCTTTTCCTCAACTCTTTTCTCCTAAGTGGATAGCCCTTTCCAGGAAAACCATATGGAGGGTGTGGCTGAAACTGGGAGCTACCGCAGCATCTGGGAAGAAAAACGGACTGACGGGCTCGTGCCAGCTCCCTCTTTCCACCCATCCAGTAAAGACTCAAGGCCAAGGCTTTGAGGCTCAGTGGTCCCCACCCCACAGAAGCCCCCGCTACACTGCAGCTCTGCTCTCCCTCAAGCTCCATAAAATAAAATACTTCTTTTTGAAACCCACCCTCTGTGGCCCGTTAATTTTATTCTTGGAATTTGCAAGAAAAATCCCTAAAGCCATGGGCTCCGGCAGCTTTGGTGAACGTGGAGTTTCCAGGGCCTTAGCTCCCTGAGCCAAGCTCAACAGAACCAGGAAATACTCCACTGATCTCAAAGCCATTCAGATATTCCCATACTGGTGACCCCAAGAACCATCCATTGATGACACAGCAACTTCAGACCCCACCAAAATCCAGCACATGACTGTTGTAAATATAATGATCTGTACCTCTCCCTTGGGGAGTCCACGCCCACACTTAGGAATGTCTTACTTTCGTCTAAGGACCCCTTTTTTCCTAATCCTCATATTTAAGCCCATGTTAAAATATCTTCAATTAAATCTCTAACTCTGCTTCATAAACTGGCTAGTCCTGAACCTTTTTAGTATTAAAGCCACAATGCTTGCACTGGCCTGAGTTGAGGTCCTTAAAACTCTGATTGGGACTGCTCGGCCTCCATGAAGTCTTATCAACAATCAGAAAATCAAGGGTCTGATATTTTATATGTATTGAAGTTCATTTCTTTAAACACATCCTAATAAAGGCTGGCGTGGATTTGGGGTGAGGAAACACTAAGACACTGTTGGTGGGAGTAACAACCGGTACAGCCACAATGAAATCAGTGTGGAGGTTCCTCAAAAAAGGATATATCTAGCCAACTATACAGCTTCTAGATAAATGTGGTACTCTTACATAACAGAGTGTTATTTGGATATTAAGAAAAACAAAATTATTAAATTCACAGGTAAATTGATTTAACCAGAAAGAATCATTCTGAGAAAGTAGGCCAGACTCAGAAAGACAAGCAGTGTAAGTCTTCACCCATTTCTGGACATTAGCTTTGAATCTTCAGACATGCATGAATTGTAGAAATACTCATAAAGGTTAGGAAAGCAGTGAGGGGCCTGAAGGGGCCTTTCAAGGAAAGGGAGAGAAAACACAAGGAGAACAATGTAATGGGAAGGGTTAAATTGAGTGGGATTTGAGAGGCCAGGGTAGAAGATGAGGCTCCAGAGTCCGAGTCACTATCCTACAACTGATGCCTCACGCTTGAGCGTTAGGTTTTGGGAAAGTCACATGGAAACGTCTTAATGCAGTATATATAGTAACCAAAAGAAACAGTGCCAAAAATGGGTTCCTCTTATAGAGTTGTTGGCCCATGAGGTCCCATTAGCCCCCGAATGTTTTAAGGCTTTTGCTGTTGCTCTTGGTTTCCCTCTAGAACTTGATAGTTAAAAACCATACTTATTAAAAACACACATACGTGACTCAAAGACCATGGAGACGTCAAGCTGGCACTAAACTGGAAGCTTCATTCCTACTGCCCAGATTTCAGCGGTTGACAATGCTATGCACGCTACTGGAGGAGACAAGGCAATGTTAGTCTCACTCAGATGTGAACATTGTGAGCTACAATAACAACTGTGTGGCAAGACAGGCCACTGCTGCAACCGTGTCAGGAATGTCAGGGACTAACCAAATACTTTCCCTGATTGGATTTAAGGCTTATGTTACAAGATGGAACCTGTGTCCAGCACTACTGTCAGAGCCAAGAATCTGTGACTCGGCAGGTCATAGACCCTATTATAATTTGATAAACAATAATACCTTATATAACAATGATATATAATAATTACAATTATTTTTCTGAATGGACCAACTCCTAGTGACTTATCATTATACCCATAGATCAGTCAAGTCTCTCAACCCTCAACAGAGAAGTTTCTTTCTTCAATAGATGGTAATTAACACAGAAACCCACAGCTGGTGAGGGTCCAGAAAACAAGAAACCATAGGATTTTCAACCCTAAATGGGAATCTATATCGCACCTCTTATTTCCAGGGCTTAGGAATCCTTGCAGAAGATGGGGACAAAAGATTGTAAGAGCCAGAGGGAGTAGGTGGCTACAAGGAAACAGCTCTTTCTGGATACAACAGGGGAGGTGCATTTGTGGACTCACCAGTGTGACAGCGTGTGCAAGACCTGTATAAACTCAAGGTATCCCAGCATGGAGAGGGAAGAGGCTGCAAAGCCCAACCACCAGCTGAGGAGCTATTGACAATTGATAGCTACGGGAAAAGGGCGAGTTGGTTCTCTTTAAGGATTCGATCCCTTGTAGGCCTAACATCTCCAGTGAAAGGCCACATACGTAAGAGTATATGGGCGGGAAAAATTGGACTTGAATAGTTTTTTGCTTTAATTTGTTTTTTTTTTAAGAAGACACATATGTATCTGGGAGGGGCTGAGAATGGGGATGAATATGATTAAAATACATTATGTATAGTCTCACTCAAAGAACTAATAAAAAGTTTAAGTACATATTTGGGTTTAATAATTTCTTAGTGCTATGGCAGGAATAATTATATTGTTAGTCTAAGTTAAAACTGACAAATAATGAATATAATTGAGAGCTATACAATATTGGTTTTGGAAATATATCTTTATGATTATATACACACACGCTGCCTACATGATTTTAAATCATTTGCTTGGTTCTAAATTGCCTTGGGAGTAAGTACTCATGGAAAATCATTCCATTTCCTCCATTTCTTGTTGGTTCATAGTGACACTGGAGTTCTAATGGGAAAAGCCCCAACTCCAAATTAAGCTCGGTCACACAACCAGTGTGACAATAAAAGGGACAGGATAATGACAGAAGGAAAAGAGGAGATAAATAAATAATATTAAATAAATAATTTAAATAATATTAAATAAATAAATAAAAATATTAAATAAATAATTATAATTATATATAATATATAATATAATTATATTATATTATATTTATAAATTATAAATATTTAAATGTTAAAATCATCTTAGAATAGGAGATATACATGATCCCATAGCTCTGTTGTTCGAGGAGCTCCTCCTTCTCTCTCTTAAGCTCTCGCTGGTGAATCTGCCATGTACTTCTCCCAAAAACTCACCTCTGTGGTTCATGAACTTCACATTTCTCACTTGTAAGACAAGAACAAGAAAGCTTCTGGCTCTGGATGCCCTTGGTGGCTGTCGTGGTTTTTGCGACCTTGCCCCTCCTCCCCATAAGGTAAGCTCACCTCAAGTTTCCTTATGTATCCTGTTTGACAAAGGCAAATGTGAGGGACTCTGGGAAAGCCCTGGAAAGGAAGATGCAAAGCACCGAACTGCACCCTGGGACAGGTGCATGGCTAATGGCCACGATCAAGGGGTGGAGACAGGATGGACGTGCTTATCTTACACCTCCTTGTCAATATATTCCTTGCTGTCTTCATCCTCTTTTTGTCATAGGCACTTTCTTCAAGGATTCTTGAGGGATAGCTCTTCTAGCTGTGCATCCTCTAATTTCTGAGAAGCACACATGTAACATGGACACAGTCACTCAGCACCGCCCAGGGGCTTGAGAAGCACACATGTAACATGGGCACAGCCACTCAGCACCACCCAGGGGCTTGAGAAGCACACATGTAACATGGACACAGTCACTCAGCACCACCCAGGGGCTTGAGAAGCACACATGTAACATGGACACAGTCACTCAGCACCACCCAGGGGCTTGAGAAGCACACATGTAACATGGGCACAGCCACTCAGCACCGCCCAGGGGCTTGAGAAGCACACATGTAACATGGACACAGTCACTCAGCACCGCCCAGGGGCTTGAGAAGCACACATGTAACATGGACACAGTCACTCAGCACCGCCCAGGGGCTTGAGCGCTTCTAGTCATTTCTAGCTGCACTGAAAACAAGGGAAACACCAAAGGTGTCACTCTGTCCTCTATTATGATAAAAATTCCTGCAGGCTGGTAACAGAGTCCAGAGCCACCCTACGATCCCTGAAACTGTTGGCTTACGCGAGCATCATGCCCTGAGTGTGAGGAGACACTCAGAGCTTGCTCACACCCACTCGAGCGTACTTCCTACAAAAGGACTTTCATGCCTCGTTATATTTTCATGGCTATATTTTGAAGTACACTTGGATTTTTAAATTTTTATTTATATTATTAGTGAGAGAGACATACAGAGACAGAGAGCGCGATCAGAGGACAATTCTGTAGTTTCTTTTCTCTCCTCTCACCTGTACGTGTGTTTTGGGGATGGAACTCAGGCTGTCGGGTAAGTGATTTTACCTACTACATCATCTTGCTGGCCCTCCACTACTGATCTTGATTTCTCCACAAACTTATGTAATTTAGCATCAAAGGGCACAGAACATAAATAAACAGAGATAACACAGGTTAAAGAGATAGAACATAAAACACGCCAACAACTATGATTTAAAATGCAGTCCCGTCAACTCTAGATTTCCATGGAAAAGAATCCAAAAAGGAAAGGTTTATCATGAAAGATGAGGGATAGCTTTGTTCCCCTCGTTTCAACACCATCAGTTTTGTGGTTTGTTGTTGCTGTTGCTCTTTTTACGGTAGATATGAGAATTCACCTTTCTGGGTATTGGAGTAGCAAGGACCACTTTTATGTTCCAAAAGAATCTAGCATCTGCTCTTCCTATGAGGCAATGACTTCCTTTCTCATTCCATTATCCATTAGTGCAATAGGAATTCAACATGACTGGTGTCATGTGACACTCTTCCTAGGGAGACATGGACAGATAGTTACATGCCATAGTTGGGAACTGATGACAGACCAAAGTAAGGATGCCACCAAAGCCCAACTTTGTCAGCGGCTGTGTTTATGGAGGTTACTTGCAGGACTTAGATTACAGAAGAAATGATGCTAAGACAGCTGCATCACCAAAAGCCCACCCCAGCATGGGTGATGCCTGATAAAAGCTGGAGACCTGGGTCTCCATACCTGAAGCTCAAAACACAACTTGCAAGCAGCTGACAGATTTGGGAGTGTCTCTTCCAAGCAGTACAGTTTGTCTGAGGATCTTCTATGCAGCTCAGTTGGTTCTTTTCTATTCTCATGTCTCTGTTGCTCTGAGAGAATCTCTCACCAGTCCTCACTGCTTATACAGGCTTGGAGAGGGAGGGACTGGGTGAATATGGTAAGCTTCAGGGGCTTCTTGACCCCTTTGAGTTGTGTACTTCCTGAGTTTTGAAGAGCTTCCTGGCAAGCCGGGAAGTTTCACCTCCCCTTTGAACAAAGCAATCTTAAAGAGTTTCTCTTCCAAAGTGAATGGTTTTATCTTGGCAGAAATTTCTACTCAGCTTGTCACTGAATACATTCGTCATACTGGCCCACTTAAGGGGATATTTTGTTTAGCTTTAGGGGGAGGAATTTTGTAACCTGAAATTTCCTTTCTTTCCTTCTGTTTAAAACTATATCAAGTCACTGTACTGTAGTGTTAGTTAATATGAAAAGTGGATTGCTCTGCACAAAATAAAGTATGTTCTTAATGAAAAACAAGAATCTACACATGCGCCGAGTATGGCTGTGTGTACAGTCCATGACCAACATGCACAATGCATGAGTAGATGTGCAGAGAAGTGACATCCTAGCTCTCCCGGGAAAGACAGAGATGGAAACCTTAAAAGATGAGAGTCCATTAAGCCAGATATGAAAATATGAGGAGGAAGTGGGCCTAGGGCTTTTCCTTTCCTTTTTTTCTTTCTTTCTTTCTAATTAAAAAATGTAGTTAATCTTACCAGGGTAATAAGCCCCAGCTTCAATGACAGCAATAAAGGAAGATGTTAGGAGGTATGCTACACACTGATGATACCACAAAGTCTCTCACTGAACTTCCAGCCTCCAAAGAGCCTTCCAAACACCCACCAGGGTGTCTCTAGTGTATACGGTACCCACTGCCACCACATTGTCCTGCTTCGCATTTCCATGCTCCGAATTCATCCCCTCTCCCAGCACTAGTAACATTCGCACACTTCCCCAAGTCCTCAACCCTAGCCTCCCTTTTCTAGGAATCAACCATTACGGGCATCACTTGGTCAGTTAGCCCACGGCAGCTGCTAACTGTTCTGGCCTCAGTCTTGTTTAGAAGATAAAGATGTAGTCACTCTCTGGCTCCAAAATGACAGAATGTATTTTTTCCATATACATATGGGGTTTTGTGTGTGTGCATAGTCTCAGTAGAGAATTTCAGAGCTCCCTGGGGCTACCCAAATCTAAAAATGCTCAAATTTCTTATAAATATATAAAATATATATAAATATAAAATGGCATAGTATTCATCCATTCTCCTGTGTATTTTACATTATCTTTAGATCGTTTATAAACACCTAACTCGATGTGAAGGCCATTGGAATAGCTGTTATACTGTATTGGTTAGGACACAGTGACGGGGAAAGTCTGTGTACTCAGTACACAGGGACCTTTTATTTTACAACTGTAATTATCAACCTGCATCTTGTTGAGTCTGCAGACGTGGAATTCAAATGTATAGGTGCAGAGGCTATGTTGCACTGATGTCCCTCTAACAAATAGTAATGACATGGATGTCATTAACTGGGCAATAACTATATTCTAATTATCATATGTGACCTTCTAGGCTCCCAGAAAAACACACTTACATGAGGGCCACATACCCAGAATATCACAGCTTCCCTCCATGGCTCTGCTGCTTCTCAGGGTAGCTGGGCCTCTATATACTTGACATTGCTCTAGCCCCTTACCTTAAGGGGAAAGAACACCTAAGAGAGAGCGCTGTCTGCCTGGAGCTTCTTGGGTAAAACAAGAGAAGGGAGCCATTGGAGAAGGAGTCTGCAGATCATACGATGGGAGAGTGGCTGGCTACCTTGAGCAGACTGCCACAGGCTGAGACTGGACAGTGAGCTCCTGTCCCTTTACACGGCGACCTCTGCACTTCAGCACGACCTGAGTATATATCCTCATCAAGATCCGTGTCATTAGCTCGTCCAAGATGTTCCCTGGTACCAGCTCCATAGGCAATGCTGCAATGTGATTTAGGAGAACGAAAATTGGGGAGGTTGTTTTCAGAGAAATCTTTAGAGTGGCCCCCATTCTCTATTTCATACCCAGTAAAGGGTCTGAGCTAGCTTGAGACATTTACCACTCAGACATACAGTCCTCTGTGGAGATGGTGGCTCTAGGTCCCTGTGTCATCTCAGATTCACTGTTATTTAAAGTCAGTTCAAGTTCATGAATATTTTCCCAAATCTATTTCGGTTACCGTGGTGATTTCCTTCACTGTGCTGTGCATTGGGATATGGAAATGTCATTGCTAATGAAGCTGGAAACAGAAACAGTGAATATGAGCCAAGCTCACACTGAAGATCCTGCCCAGGCATTTGCAGAAGCAGATGGAATACACCCAGATAGAGGAGCTGGAACGGTAGCTGACACTGCTTCCTACGAGGACTCAGGCCCCGCCCCTGCTCACGCAGCTCCAGAGAGGAGTCCAGGTGCCATGGACGTGGGTGCAGAACATGGCTTGCAGGAGCAATCCTGACTCCTAGGGATGAATGGCGGGTGCTACAACGAGAGCTGCAGACTCAAAGCAATGAAATTTTCTTGGCATGTCCTTTCGGCAGCTTGAAAACAACTTCTTTACAGAAGAAATCATTTTTTTAATTTATAACCCAAGCAGGTGGTTTGAAGTCTTTCCAGTGGGAACTGGTGCAATGTTGCTATTCTTCATGGCAGTGAAACTCTACCAAAGCAGAAGCAAGGGTTTTTTATTTAATTTTATTTTTATGTATTATGTATGTATGTGTGTGTATGTATGTATTTAGTTGTGTGTGTGTGTGTGCATGCGTGTGTGTGCTGTTACTTACTCCCATATGAACACACAGAGGCCAGAAGATGACATCAGGTATCCTCTGTTGTGTGATGTTTTATTCCTTTGTGCTCTTTAGTATTTTGACTTTTGGGGGGGACCCACAACCCAGCTCCTGAATAAGTCACACACCGAGGCTTATTCTTTGTTATGAATGCCTGCCCTTAGCTTGGCTTGTTTCTTGCCAGCTTTTCTTAACTTAAATTATCACATCTATCTTCGGCCTTGGGACTTTTCTCTTTCTCTATTCCTATATACCTTTTCTTTCTTACTTACTCTGTGTCTGACTGTGTAGCTGGGTGGCTGGGTAGCTGGCCCCTGAAGTCCTACTCCTTCTCTCTTGTTCCCAGATCCTTCTCCTCCCAGCTTTCTCCTCATATTTATCCTCTCTGCCTGCCAGCCCCACATATTTCTCTCTCCTGCCTTGCTATTGGCTGTCAGGTGTTTTGGACAGACACAGTAACATGGTTTCACAGAGTTAAACAATGCAACATAAACAAAAGTAACATACCTTAAAATAATATTCCCCAGTATTCCTCTATCATTCTTTGCCATTTCACTGAGGCAGTATCTCTCCATGAACCTGGGGAGGCTTTTCTGAACACACGTGTGCACACACTCACATGCTGGGGTTGAGATCTCTGTAGATCCATGGTGTTTGCATCAGAATTCCTATACACAATTGTTCAGCAAGTACTATTAATCACTGAGCCATCTCTCCATCCCCCCTTTTTAATGCCCTTGACTTATTAGAGAAAGCAAGGGAATGCTCATGATTAATGAAAAGTCATTTTGGTACTGCACTTTAGTCTGTGAAATAAATCAGACGATCTCAAACCTTGCATTTGAGTGTGTACATGCATATGCTCATGTGGGACTGTATATGTCTACTCAACCAAACCAATAAAAAAAAAAGGTAAAAAGCTATCTGCCAAGGATAACCCAGGATCAGATCTTTCCAACATGTGACAGAACACACGGGTGGTGACATGTGGGTGTCTTTGGTCATTGAGCTGATTGATAACTGTTAGGAAGCTGTAACTCAGTAGCAAGGCAAGAACATCATACCGCAGGCTAGGCCACCATTGCCAGATCTTCCTCAACTTCTCTTTTGCTCTCAGAAGAGCCTCATTCAGCTATATGCACAGACCTCATAAACTCTCCAGACTCGATATATTCTTCAGGCCCAGGTGAAATCGCCCTTGCACTCATTCAACTTACCATTTGTGGAAAATTCTTCTGGAGCCAAAGGCTCAACTAGATGTTGAAAGAAGTCTAAAAACATTTAGTTTTCATGGTTTGGGTAATTTTTTTTTTTTAGAAATAAAGCCATAATGGTATATCTCTACATGTGGTTAGAGATATATATGATCTATATGCATTATATCTATATAGCTAGATATGTTCACACACATAAATGCACAAAATTCTACACACCCCAAACCTCAGAACACAAATTCCACTTTCTAAAAATTTATTCTTCTTTTATACAATACATTATGGCCACAGCTTCCCCTCCATCAGCTCCTCCCAGTTCCCCCTGCAACCTCCCCTCTCCCCAAATCCACTCCTCAGTTTCCCTTCAGAAAAGAGCAGGCCTCCTCACTCCATTCTTTTGAGCCATCCCCTCCACTGCCCCAAATACTCACAGGATGCTCCCTATTGGGTCCTCTGTGGAGAACTGACCTGCATGATTTATTCAATGGGCTCAGTATTCTGTCTCTCAGTGCACATTTTGTGAGACCTCTGCTTCACTGTGTTTGAACAAACACAAGCTTTCCAGTCATGACAACAGATTGGATGTTACCCCGGGTTTATAGCTTCCCATTTCATAGCACCTTGGTCTGGCGGATGGGCCTGGAGTCGTCCTGATAACAGAGTGGTATCCAGTAACCCTTCTTGGAGTAGAGGCTCTATTTAGCAAACAGCCACACAGCTCAAAGAGATTACGGTGCAAAGGCAATTCATAAAAATCTGTTAGGACATTTCTCCCACATTTCTGTTCAACATATGATGACAATAAAGAAATAAAAGGACTTTTAAAAAATAAATAGCAAAATCTAAAAACTTTTCAATTATCTATTTTACAAGGACTGTGAAATCAACTATATATTACCAAAGTAGAAAAATTTTGAAATATGAAAAAAATGACATGCCATACACATTTGTAAAATTTATTTTTAACATTTGGGGTTCAACGCAATACTTTAACCCATTTAACCCACATACATGTATTAAAAAGACAGCCATTCCCACGTAACCTGAAGACACTATAAAAGCCAGGATGTGAGACAGTTATAAATGTTCATCAGAGGACATTTAGACAAAGGAAAGATGGCATTTCTATACACTGAAATAGTTTCCAGCCCTAAAAACACAGAAGTCCTGTTACTGAGCTAGCTGTCATGACTATGATCTTGGGGCACAGTAATAAGTGAAATAAGGGAGACACAGAAAGAGAAACATTTATAATCACCCTCATGACTGGAATCTTAAAACATTTATCTCATAGAAATTGAGAACACAATGATGATTTATTTTAGGTGTCTACAAACAAACAAAACAAAGGGCAGATGAATGTCCCAGAAGAGTCATAGCCAAGTGACAAGTAACAGAGTTTGGCCAGCACAACTCAGGTTCACTTGAAATCAAGAAATGCACAATGAGATCCTTCATTAGCTAAGCAAAAGGGCACAGACAGAAAAAGAATAAAGGCCCAAGTTATGCCAATCAAGGACACTATATGTAGCATCATTTCAAAAAACACAGTGTGGTCCAGGCTTTGGATTGAAATCTGCTAATGTTGCACCCAATCTCCAGGCATTTTATGGCATACTTATAATTTTAGGAATATTTCCAAATATCATAATCAGAGATGTTCACAAATATATTATTTTGTATACTTCTGGGAAAATGTATTATTTGTAATATCTATAGAAAAAATAATAATTTATTCTTACATTACTTTTACAGGTAACATATATTATGGTATAGTTCATATCATTTGAAAAGAATCATTCTTAAATTCTGGTATAAAAAAACAAATACATACACTATATATATATATACATATATATGTATATAGGATGTGTAACTAGGAGACCTTGATATATGTAACTTGATTGAATATATTTGTGCATATGTATTTATATACACGTGTATATATAACTATTCAATGAATACTTGCCCCTACCCTGACTCTTCTATTCAATCTCTTAATCTCACAAGTATTTATCTGGTTAGAAAGATGCACATAATATATTGCCAAATACTAAAGAAATCCAGGCCATAAAGAATATGAATGGGTGACCCCAGTTCACAAAGTACATGTATCTGCCCAACACTACTGAGTGTAGGTGATTTCAGCAGCCTGAATCCAGTGCCAACTGTGATGCAGAACAAGGACCCTGCTGGCAGTGCTCAGCAAGCCCAGAGCACTTTAGCAGGTGTTGGCCCAGGAACTTGGAGGTCCAGTAGCCAGATGTTGGTGGCCCCAGCTCTGATCCTCTGCCTTGGACTCATGGACAGATGTATCATTCTGTGGAGATACCAAACTAATGCCATTTCTCCTTCTCTAAGTCACTTAGCCAGTAACTGACCACAGACTTTGGGACAACCACACTAAGCTAAACATCCTTCCATCTCTGATGCTTTCACTGGTGTAGTATGGGTCTACGGGCTAAATTGTGTCCCCTCCAGTTTTAGTTGTTGAAGTCTTAATGTCCCAATACCTCAGGATATGACTTTACTCAGGGTAGTTGGAGAGGTAATTCGTCAATATAAAACTATCAGAACTGTGTTCTCCTAAAAAGGAGGACATTGGATCCGTCACACCCGGAGGGAAGAAGAGCTGGAGACCCTGGACCAGTCACAGCAGAAGGGGAAAGGAGCTGGAGGCATGGCACAATATTACGTCAGTACAAGGTGGCTTGGAACAAACCCTCCCTCAACACCCTTAGCCCTTTATATATTGGGTGTCTAAATGCCCTATCAAGAATGCAAGCTGTTGCTGTAATCACCCAGAAGGTGTTCTGACCACAAGCCTGGGTGTCTCAGCTGTCCCAGTCTAGGGCGAGAGTCCTGGGGAATTACCAGGGAGCTGTTGATCTTCAATATATGTCAGAATCCCAAAGAAGTGAGTTCTAACACCAGCAAAGGGTTACCTTAGCAACAAGGTAGATGAACTTGCCAGAGACAGTGAAGGCAAGCAGGCCAACAGCAGAAGCGTCCTTCTTCCATGTCCTTACAGTGGGCTGCCACCAGAAGGTGGCCCAAGCTTAGAATGAACCTTCCCACTTCAAATGATTTGATCAAAAAGCTCCCTCACAGGTGGGTCCAGATGTTTGGGTTTTAGCATATTCCACATGCAGTCAAGTTGGCAACCACCACAGTAGGCCTTTGGCTGTCATGTGAGCTTCCTGGAGTGGAAAGCAGATTCAGAAAAGTCTTGTCTTGGTGTCATTCACCAGAGGAGAGAGAGTAACTGACTTGGGGGACTGCCCTAACTTTGTGCATGTGAACCCCTTTTTACGTACATTTTTATATATAATATTTAATTTAAATGTTAAATAAGAAGTACATATATTAAAATAAGTAAATTAATCTACCTAAAACAGTAAGAGAATTGAGATTTTTAGTTGGTCTTTCCTTTTCTGAAGTCTTCTTTTGGGGATAAATATAGGAATAATGTTGTCTTATTCTCTAACTTCTCCCATTGGGCAGAGAACTTGGCACCTCTGAATCTCGGGGATGGACCTCTCTGCCTGATGCCAAGAGGTGTCAGCCTGCACAGACTTACGTTCAACGGTCCAGTAACTGACCTTTAGTCACTATCGGATGGGCCTCTTCCAAGCAGTGGAGCCAAAACCTCTGCTTGTCAAACAGCCCAATGCAACCCAGGCCAAATGTCACATGGAATGTCATAACCATTAAAATGCCCTTAAGACTTGCTCATTGTTGGCCATCAATTTCTGTACACACTAGAAACCAATTGCTTGCAGCTAGAACCAGGGCCAGGACCACACCTGAGGAACTTGGGGGCAGAACCTGAAGGAGAAACTTGCTTCTGCGGTAGAGGATTGGCACCTACCTTCATGATCAAAGGGGACTGATAAGATGACATAGCAATGCATGGTATTTTGGTCATAGCATACATACGTGAGATGAAAACAATCACGGATACTTTGAATTTAACTTCCCAGAAGAGCTCCACATAGGTACAGTTGGACCACATCCCTAAGCTGATGCCAGAAAGGAAGGCTAAGTATGTCAGCCGTCAGGTGAGAGCAAATGAAAGTGACTCCTCCCCATCCCTGCATGCATTGCTCTCTTTTTCATTAGTTTATGCCTATAAATGCACATATGGATAATTTTATCTTAAAATCATTAAAATTCTATTTTAAGCCAGGCAGTGGTAGCACACGCCTTTAATCCCAGCACTTCATAGGCAGATCCAAGCGAATCTCTGAGTTTGAGGCCAGCCTGGTCTACAAAGTGAGTTCCAGGACAGCCAGGGTTACACAGAGAAACCCTGTCTCAAAATCAAAAGAAAAAAAAAGAAGAAGACAAGAAAAAAAAGGAAGAAAATCCTTTTTTAACTGAAGGAAGTCAGAAGAGGGACCAAAGATACCCAGATTTGGGTAGTAAAGATTTTGTGCTTTATAACTGCACAAAGCACCTTCATTGTTATTAAAAGGTGGGCTGGCATTTCATTGAACCTGATACAATCAAAACAGTGACCTCTCGGGTCACATGTTCCCCAACACTGTAAACCTCTAGAGAGGTTTCCAGAATTGTCAGACAGTATGGTTTTGGATCAATTCTTCTAATGGAGCAAAATAGAGGAAGACAGACAAGAGATCCTTCCCTTTCTCTTTTCATTTCTTGGAAAGGTTTGAAAATCAGAAGCAACGCCTGCTCCGTGTCTTGCTGGCCACGGACCTTGAGCAAGTGTTTCAGCCTCTGAGTTGTTTGCTCGGTTACGATGGGGAGCTGGTCGCTGCACAGGACCAAGGCAAGGGTGACAAACAGCATGGAAGGAGCTGGATAGAACTGTCTCCAGGAGCACAGGCTAAGTCATGGGGAGGTGACTTATCATGAGGGTGGAGCACAGGTATCCATGGTGCCCTGCAGTAGGTGAGTTGGCCAGAGAAGAGTGTCACAGAAGACACTGTAGTGTGGACTGACATCCTTGGGGGTCACGGGAGTGGTAACCTTCTCTGAGGGTCCTCCTGCATTTACCACCCAGGCTTCAGTACTCTGTAACACACAGAGAACACATAGCTTCTGTGATCTCTTCATTTCTCAAACCCAATGAGGCTTCATATGCTACTATATTTCCCTTATAAATCAAATCCCACAATTATTTGCAGATTTGAATAAATCACATCCAGAATTTTTGCAGTTGAACCAGAAGAATTGTGCACACCCTCCACCACGGCTCTTGTGTTAATTTAGTGGATTGCTCCCTGGAATGCCACAGCCATGTGAATACCAGACTTCCTTGCACTGAGAACCAACTCCTCCCACAGCCCTCAGGAAACATCTTGGTTGCAGCAAAGGAATGTGAAACCCAAGATGGTCTTGTTCCACCCTCAAAAAAAGAAAGAAAATAATTCATTACCTATGGCAGAAATGCAATTTGACCAGACAATTTGTCTGACAAGTCACGGGTGAGCTGTGAGACACAGAACGGTCAAGTCAGGAGGCCTGCACTGGACTGGAAACCTTAGGAGCTCCCAGCCACACCTTCCAGTTACAGAGTGGTCAGCCATTCACCAAGCACTTCTACAGCATCTGAATGGAGACTAATGAAAATGAAACGGCCCCTTCCACACAGACTATTAGATGAACGCGTTCTCCCAATGCATCGACTCATTTCACCTCTCAAAGGTTGTACATTGGTATTAACTCTACCTTCAGATGAAAAACCAACAAACAAATATAGATGCAGCAGAGTTAAGCAATATACCTCAAAAGAGGAAACAAGGATAGAACACTGGCTTTTACAGAAGGCCTATGCTTTTTTCCCCTTGTTATACCATCCCATTTAAACTTGACTCCAATAACCATCAATGGTGACTTTTAGAGGCTCCACCAAACTAGTGATTTCTAGGCCAGGGATGTAATTCTGATACTCAGGTAGCTGGGACTGGAGGGTTCTAAGTTCAATGCCAGTCTGGGATACACAGAAAATTCAAGGCCAGCCTGGAGGAAGAAGTGAGAAAAACCAAAGCAAACAAGGTATCAGTGCGTCCTGATAGTGTGCGCTGCTATGTGGAGGGGATGACTCAGCCAAAAGCTCAGAGTTGGTCCAACAAGGTCCCCATCCTTGAATCATGTGGGGAATACTTACATGTCAGTCAGAGCTCTCTAGAAAGTCCTAGATCTGCAGGCAGGGGCGCCCGAGAGGGTCCAGCCCAGGCATGCTGCAGTGAGTTAGTGTGCGTCAGACATCCAGCTGTCCAGATGTAGATAGCAAGGAGAACAGTATAAATCACCCCTTTAGTTCCTGCCACACAACTCCTCATGTTCACTCTGTGGTATTCCTAAGTACCACAGAGTTCTTGGCCACACAATCAACTGCAGGCTGTCCACACCCCAGAGAGCAGTGGTTCCCAACCTTCCTAAAGCTGCAACCAGTTAAAAAACAGTTCCTCGAGTTGTGGTGACCCCCAACCATAAAATTGTTTCATTCCTTCTTCATAGCTGTAATCTTGCTACTGATATGAATAGCAATGTAAACATCTGACATGCAGGATATCTGATACGTGACCCCCAGTGGAGGAGTTGAGACTCACGGGTTGAGCACCGCTGCCTTGAGGGCTGTCATCCACAACTCTCCTTTCCCACACACGCTAGATCCCACATGCTAGATCCCACACGCAAGCAAGCCCTGACGCTGTTATTACTGAAAGATAACACCAACCCACCGTCTCTGCTGTTACCGCAGAGTCCACCCTCGCCTTGGGCCAGACCGCTGCCTCCTAGTTAGTGTCTGTTTCTATGCTGTGGGCCATTCACCACAAAGCACCAGGCAATCATACTAACAGTTTTGAGCTTCATTCAATGAAATCTAAACTCTGAATGAACAGCGCATGCTCTCTAGTGTCTCTTGTTTTCTGGCTCCACCCACTTTGAACTTGTTTCTCCTCAGAACAAGGGCATCTCAGAATATGGAGTCTGGAACAGCAACATCACCAACACCAGGGCATCCAGTTATAAACACAGACTCCTGGATCCTACCCCTGACCTTCTGAATCAAATCTTCTATGGTTGGGGCCCCAACGAATACAGGCTGAGCTGATTTGTGTGGACCACTGATATAACCCACATTTATTCTGTGTGTATCCCTTACTCAGGACCTTTGGCATTCCTGTTGCCTACATTGAAAAATGCATGTGCCCAGCTCTCCTGAGTCACCCCTGATTTGGTAAGAACTTGCCTGCTTTTTTGTTTCTCTTCTGTTCTCTCTCACTCAATGAATGTGCAAACTAAGTAGAAGTATGGTTTCAGGCCTGCTTGTTAGTTTCCCGAAACGGGTTCCCTTCCATACACCATTGAACACATGCGTAAGTACAGAGGCACCTGCTCCCACCACACACAGAAAGTTCACTCTACATCATAGCTAAGGAAAATGATGGCTGGATTTGGTTGGCCAAACTTGATGCATTAGGAAATTGAGGACCTGCTTATCCACTGCTGGCTTAGTTACGGTTTCTGTTGCTATGAAGAGACACCAAGAACACAATTCTTTTGATTGTCGTTGGCCTACACTTCAGAGGTTTAATCCATTGTCATCATACATCATGGCATCAGGCAGGCAGACATGGTTCTGGAGAGGTAGCTGAGAGGCCTACATCCAGATCAACAGGCAGCAGGAAGCACTGGGCACGGGTCTGGCTTGAGCATCTAAAACCTCGAAGTCTATCCCCAGCGATGCACTTCCTCCAACAAGGCCACACCTACTCCAACAAGGCCACATTTCATAATAGTGCAGTCCTATGAGCCTATGAGGGTCATTTTTATTCAAACCACCACAATTGCCATGTATTGTCAATCACACCTTCTGGAAAAGTCACTTTGACCAACACCTTCCCATCTAGCCAGACACAAGGCAGTACCATAAAATGAGACTTACAGAGACACTTCCCCTCCCTCCCTGGCTGGGGCCCAGACCTGGAGATGTGCACATTACAGACATCTGCAGATAACTAGCCACCTGTGCCTGTCTATTAGTTGGTCCAATTTGAGTGGCCGGCCTTGATATCCTTATTTGGTAAAAACCACAGCTTGGGTTTAAGTTCTTGCAAATACAGAAGGAAATGGGAGGGACATCTTATGAAATGGTATTGAAAAATTGCTTGGACTTGGCCTTGGCATTCAGATGACCTAGCAGTGCAGCCTAAAAGGTTTTAAACGGCTTTCTGCTTTGATCACACTGTGGAAGTTTAACTTTGGCTGATTTTTCCATTTTTAACATTCCTCTTCATCCTGTACTTTTTCAACTACAATTTTTCTTTCTTAACTTTAAAAGCACTGACTCTTTTCAGAAAAAAAGAAATGCCTAAACTCAAGTCCTTCTGAGAATTACTTAAGAAGCAACAGTTGTGCTCTGGGAACTGGCCATCTCCAGGGTTGCAGACATGGGGTGTAATCCTAATTCCCTGTATAGACTTCTCTGGTTGTTTGAAGTCCACACTTGCATTCTGCTCTAATGGCTTGAAACCCGAGACTTCAGTAACTGCAAAGCTTTTGTTCCCACACTCAAGGATTTCAAATTCAGAACAGCTGGCCCCAAATTGCCTCTGCATATTCTTCCTTTTCCATTATCTTCATTTCTTTTTGGAACCAACTGACTAGATGCTTTTCTTTTCTACAATTGAATACAAGTCAACAGAAACTAATAATAATTAGCGGTGCCAACAGGGACTAAAATTTAACAGGATGCTTTTATCTAATTGTGGCTCATTGCATCTCACAAAAGGAAAGCCATGCATCTGAAGCCGTGATGCATTGATTTTATGGCCTACTTTTCCTGAGTTATTTCAGAGACTCTGGAACACCCTATGAAGCATATGTAGCAAAATTATATACAGAATTAGCTAATAAAATTAACTTTCTTGGATGTTATATGGCCTGACCAAGAAAAGAAGAGACACAATTACTCATGTTGGACTTCACTTAGAGATCTGTTGTGCTGTGTTGAGTGGCTCAGCTAACACCGGAACTACTTCAGTCTACAATTCCTCTTAAGTCACATTTAGCTTGTAAGCTCAGGATAGTTATCTCCTTGTGGTCATCACATCTCAGGCTCCAGTAGTGTCAAACGGAGATGGAAGTGAGCATCTTGATATACGGCTTTAGTGACTCTAAGGTTCCTGATGTTTTCATGGTCCCTGCCAGATGGATGAAGCCTTAGAGAATTCAAGCTGCAACATGTAACGGTTCTTTCGCTGTGTTTCTGAGCTTCTAACTGTTACTGTTGACAATGTCTACAGACACTACATCCCTGGGCTCCTTGACCTGTGCTGGGCCCTTGGTCATCTCATCTGCATGAGACATGACACGCGATGGTCTCGGCCTCAAGCTTCCTTCAGCTGTATCTAATCATCGCAGAGAATTTAGAGCTAGCCTTGTCTCCTTGGCAACCCCTAAAGCAACTTACACCATCTGGTGGCATTTCTGTCTCTAGCAGCAGCTGTGCCAGCTGTCCTGGCTCTTCTCACCCCTCCCCACTTTGAATAGCAGCCTGCTTTAGTTTCCTCAACCTGTAAGGCTCATGTTTCCTTCTCTCATTAAGCTCAGTCCCTGTGATTCCCCCTGGTGAATCTGAATCCTATCTGGGGTCTCAGCTAAGTTGTCTCATCTCCTGATGCCTCTACAATTACACACACCACCCAAAGAACTCGAGCCAATGAAAGGAACCCAATGGGAGGTCTTTTTGAACAGCAGCCCTTGTCCTGTGGCAGTGAGAAGATGATGTCTCACTTGTCTGTGTCTCACTAGCACTCAATAACCTTCCTCAACAGAAGAGAGTAGAACATAGGATACTGTCTTAGTTAGGGTTTCTATTGTTGTGAAGAGACACCATGACCATGGCAACTCTCATAAAGGAAAAACATTTAATTGGGGTAACTTACATGTTCAGAGGTTTAGTTCATTATCATCAAGGTGCGACATGGTGGCATTCAGGAGACGGAGTTGGAGAAGAAGCTGAGAGTCCTACATTTTGACCCGCAGGCAACAGGAAGTGATCTGTGACACCAGATGTAGCCTGAGCATTGGAGACCTCAAAGCCCTACAGTGACACACTTCCTCCAACAAGGCCATACCTACTCCAACAAAGCCACACCTCCTAATAGAGTACCACACCCTATGAGCTTATGGGGCCAAGTGTATTCAAACTGACACAAATATACAACAAAAGTAGTGGGGGGGTGCTACAGAAGTGAGCTTGTCATAGTGAGAATTGCTTCTCTGTGTGAAGTTAAGTCCCAATTAAAGTGTCTGAACTTGAGTCTGAAGTCCCTGACTTATACCAGAAAACCAAGTGCTTTGGACAAAAGCATCTTCCAAAATAGATATGGTTTTCCAGTATCAGGAATAATGAAGAAAGGAGGTCAAAGGTCCTACACCATCTTTGATGGGTTGAATGTTCCAGCCATTCAATAGGAATGAAGGGAAGAGATTTCTGCATCACAAAAGAATAGTGAAAAGATTTAGCATTGACAGGTTACCAACTACCATTAGGAGTGCATTCTTTAGACTTACAAACTCTTACAGTATCGGGGGTTAAAGAATACAACATGAGGGGGCTGGAGAGATGGCTTAGTGGTTAAGAGCATTGCCTGCTCTTCCAAAGGTCCTGAGTTCAATTCCCGGCAACCACATGGTGGCTCACAACCATCCATAATGAGGTCTGGTGCCCTCTTCTGGCCTGCAGGCATACACACAGGCAGAATATTGTATATATAATAAATAAGTAAATATTTAAAAAAGAATACAACACGAGAAGGAGCGCCCCCTAGAGGTCAGACAGACATCACACTTCAGAAAAGTATATGAAACGAGGTCATGAAATACATACAGTTAGATGACTATCTTTCAAACGAATATCGACATAGTCTTACTTTGTAAAAGTCATGGAGAATGAAGCCAGAGCAATTCTTTGAGGAAAATTGGTAGCATCCAAAATAGATTAGAGAAAGCTGAACATCTCATGGGCACCTCATCAAAGTGGCAGCAGGCAGCATGAGCGCAAGGCAAGCAGAGAAAGGACACGATGATGGTTAGACCAGAAGCCATGGAAGCTAAAAGCACAAAAAGAAGATATTTAATTGAATTAAAAGTTGATTGCCAAGCTGAGCATGGCGTCACATGTCTTTAATACCAGCAGAGGCAGACACGCAGATATCCAGGTCCCATAGTAAAGACATAAGTCACATGAAAAGCCGGTATGCTTCCCAAGACAATGTGCCCTCCCCAGTGAACACCAATCGCTTGAAATTATACCAAGGTTATCATAATCTCCTTATGAATTTTTGGTCAGAGAAACCTCAGAGACCCCCGAAACAATAATATTCCTGCCATTGCTCTTGGTTTTCCACGAGAACTAGGTGATAAGACCATGTTTCTGAAGATATGTACACACATTGGTTTTCACATGTTTCTGAAGATATGTACACACATTGGTTTTCACATGTTTCTGAAGATATGTACACACATTGGTTTTCACATGTTTCTGAAGATATGTACACACATTGGTTTTCACATGTTTCTGAAGATATGTACACACATTGGTTTTTACATGTTTCTGAAGATATGTACACACATTGGTTTTTACATGTTTCTGAAGATATGTACACACATTGGTTTTTACATGTTTCTGAAGATATGTACATACATTGGTTTTTACATGTTTCTGAAGATATGTACACACATTGGTTTTTACATGTTTCTGAAGATATGTACACACATTGGTTTTTACATGTTTCTGAAGATATGTACACACATTGGTTTTATAACAGAGAAATCAAGGGGAATGGATCTAAAACCATCTTCCCCACTAGCTCTTTTTCATCAGTCCAGAAGGTGGTGCCTAGACTGCTGGGTGAGAAAAAAATGCAGCAATAATCACAGTCAGCTGTGAACGTTATGTGCCAGTGCAGTAAAGGCATTGCTGTTACTGGGGGAGCCAACCATTCTCTGATTGGATTTGAGGCCTGCCATAAACGGGAATATATGCCTGACACCGTAAACCTAATCAAAAATCCATGGCAAGGGAAGCCATGGGCCTATGGGAGAACTGAATACTGTTTTCAGCTCAATTGACATTATATCTGCCTTCTAAATATTGATGTTTGTTTCTATAGACAAATTGTACTCTTAGCCTTATTCAGAGAAGCCTCTCTTTCCAGTGAAAAAGTGATCAGCATAGAGACTCTTGGCTACACAAGACCCTGGGTATAAGTGATGAGTACTTAGCACTGAGCAAGACATTTATATCATCTTCTCTAAGTATCAGGTAACATCGAGGAGGAGGAAAACTTTGTAAGAGAAGAGATGCAAAACACCAACTTCTGAGGAAGACACAGTCACAGCAGCACAAATTCAGACAGCTGTGGATGCCTGCAGTGTTCGTACAAGAACGGGCCTGTCAATAGTCAGGCGTGATTGAGGGCAGGCCTGTCAATAGTCAGGCATGATTAAAGGCCTTTTCTATCACTGCTGAGATATTTGCTACTGATATATTCAGGAATATAGAGAAATCCATTGCCTTCAGCTGTGTTTGCTGATGATATAACCAGTTCCAATCCACGGGTCACACAGACAGCCTTTGTTAAATGAAATGGGTCAAAAAAAATGCTACGAGTTTAGAATGGGGCTAGGGAAGAGGAGGAGGGGTTGTCCAGGCCAACATATAAGTTTTCTCAGGGGATCATTTCCCAACTCTTCGGAAGAGACAAAACACATTCCAAGAGAACTACAGAGAAAGAGGAATGCAAAACCCTGCAGTAGACATGCAGATACGACATTATATAGAAATAATCTTACTAGGATGGAACAGATCATTAAACGGAGCGAGTAGAGAGGCCGAGCCAGGTTTCTCATTGTCAGAGAAAGGAGAAGGCTAGACGAAATGCTGTGGTTTGGACTGCACATACGAAAGACATTGGTATGAACTCCTGCTTGTTTTAATGTAAAACAGACGAACTCCGAAGTGAATATAGTTGTGTGCGTGTGTGGGTTTAGTCTGTGCACAGATATTTTCTAGCCCTGTTCACTGAGAGGACCTGCAATTAGAGAAACCCTGTGTGGCAATTAAGACCTAGACTCCTTATCTAAAAACTGGGGAACCAGAACCCCCATGTTAGATGGAAACGGGACATTCTTTACAATGAAGGATAAAGAATAGAAGCGGAATTTGGGAAGCCTCGCTGTGACCAAGATTAAATCAGTACCTAGGGGGCAGGAGTGTGGTGGGGACAGAGTAAGTCAAGACAGCATGGAAGTCAATCTGCAGGTCCTCTCCATCGCTATCCCCTTAACAATTTCAGCAACAAACACAATCACACTGTAAGAGACCCCACATCTAGTCTCCCTAACTCGTTCCTCACATAAAGAGGCAGGAATGAAAGGATGTCTCTTCCAAGCAGAGGGACCATGCAGAAGGGCTGAAGACAGGCATGGCCATCCTTAGAACCTCCGATTCTTTGAAGTTACAAGCAAGACTGAGTCCCTTTACCTGGTATGCTGGCATGGAGGTTGAACACAGTGACTCCAGTGAACAGAGAACAGAAGAAAACAGAAGTCACAGGAGAGCACAGAAATTAGCCATGTGATCCAGGTTAACCAACCTCAGAGTGGTGATCAAGGCTGCTGAAAGGCAGGTCCCCTTCAGAAAGTTCCAGCATCCACAGCCATAGTCTAATCATGAAAAGGAACCAGGTGAAGGCAACACTGGAATATCATGCCAAGGCCATAAAAGATGAAGACAGGCTGGTAAGCTACAGGCAGGAAATTTGGGGGATGATGACCAGATCCCCCAGTTTTCTCGGGACCAACATGGTTTCCAGGATACGGGACTTTTTAAAAAAATATGCACTCGTGTTTTGTCTGCGTGCATGTCTGGGCACCAGGTATATGCTTGGAGTCTTTGGGGACCAGAAAATGTTGTCAGGTCCCTAAATTCCTGGAAGTGCAGTTATGGGTGGTTATGAGTCACCCTGTGGGTGCTGGAAGCTGAGCCCAGTTCTTCTTCAGGAGCAGCAACTGCTCTTAACCACTGAGGCCTCTCTCACAGGACATTCCTTTTAAAAATAGAGACAAGCAGAACAAGGACAAGCTCCCCACTGCTAAAGATGCCAGACAGCAAAGAGCAGTGTGGAATCCTGGGTGGGAATCAGTGGAAAAACAGGTTATATGAATGAGGACTGTGGTGTCTCTAATACTGGTGAACCATTATTAATATACGTCTTTTCCCTTAAGCAAGGAAAAGTGAGACAGGGTCCTGCTATGTGGTTCAGGCTGGCCTTGAACTTAGAACCTTTTGCCTCTGTCTTCCAATTGTTGGGATATGGGGATTGTGCCACCAACCTGACTTGGTATTAACTTCTTAACTTAAAATGTTTGGGAGGCAGGGGAGGTACAAGTAAGTGGATAGTGGTATGATGATAAGAATCAGGGTCTATGTTCACCTCTCTGTGTCTGTCTGTCTGTCCGCCTGCCTGTCTTCTAGTCTGTCTGAATGTATGTAATAAAGTCTTGGAAACTTCAAGCTCTTGTTTCAGTGACTATTAGATTAGTGGCAGGGAATGAGTGACTCTTCTTTTCTTTTTCATTCATTATTAATATTAAATGTCTTAAAATACATTAATATTAATGAACAAAACACATGTATTTATTTTCTTCAACACTGATGTTAAAAATTACATATAGCAATAAAACATAAATGTGTGGGTTGGTAGATAATTATAAACAAATGATTGAGGAACTGCCAAGCAGTTAAAATAATAAAAATTATTGTCAGGACCAGAAAGTCCCCATGGGCTATCTTACTTTTTGAGAGAAACAAAGGCTGAATATGATCAAACGCCACCAAGCACCCACAGTATCTATGATTTCGTTGACATTTTCAATAAAGAACATTCAGCCAGAGTTGTAGAACTGTCCCTACCAACTATCATTAGGATGAAAGGGTGCTCATGCCATCTGAGAAAAAACACAACATGAAACTGGGGAGCCTTGAGCAGTCTTCAAACACAGACCCAGCTTGGCTCTGACAAAGCATTTAACTGCATGCCTGAATGTGGCATTACCACACAGAGCATCTCCACACCCGTGATGCTCAGAGCCTCAGGTTCAGCACTGGAAACATCAGACCATTGATCTCTGCCCTTCTGTTTGGTTGATATAGAGTAAATATCTTTACAGATTACTCAGGCAGGGGTAATAAGACATAAGAAGGAAATTGCTTTAGGATGCATCTAAATGCTATACGTATATATTGTTCCCATTGGTTAATAATAAAAGCTTTTTGACCAGTAGCCAGGAAGGATAGGGTTAGGTGAAACAATCAAACTGAGGACTTGGATGAAGAGGGGCAGAATCGAGAGAGACACAAACAGCAGCCCAAGAAAATACATGCCAACAAATCAGTACAACATGCCAACAGATCAGTACAACAACATGCCAAAACCAGTAAAAGCCATGGCCATGTGGCAATGATTAAAAGAAATGGGTTGATTTAAATGTAAGAGCAAGTTAGTAATAAGCCTGAACTATAGGCCAAACAGTTTGTAATTAATATGTTTCTGTGTGATTATTTGGTTCCGTGTGGTCAGGACATGAAAGGTCTGCCTTCATTAACAGAAAATGGGTTGCTACTCAGTAATAGCTTCCTACTATAGGAAGCTGGAGAGATGGCTCCGTGTTAAGAGCACTGGCTGCTCTTCCAGAAGACCCAGTTTTGATTCCTAACACCCATGGCAGCTGACCACCATCTGTAACTCCAGTCCCAGATGACCCACCACTCTCTTGTGGTCTCTCTGATGCTTCACACATACGATGCATAGACATACTTGCAGGTAAAACAGCCATACACATTTAAAAAATAATAATCATAGCATATACACCTTAAGAAAGTGCATTGTTCTATGTGGCCTGTTCCTGGAAACTGTACTGGGGGGATGAGGAAATGAAGAAATGGCAAACACAGAAGTCACAGGCACACATACAGAAAAGTGAGATCAGGTGAGCTGTGCTAGCTCTGACAGAGGGCACCTCCTGTGACCCACACTGGGCATGTTTACTATGTACAGAACAAGGAGGAGGAATTGGCTAGTCTCCATAGGAGCAAGGGAAGCAGTCCCAGGTTACAGTCTTCCAGGGAAGAGAGCTGCAGTGGACAGCTTCCGCACACGCTGGGCAATCACAAATGCCACTACCTAGACCACAGGAAAGCTGGCCATGTCTCTGAGCCTCACCCAGGAAAAACTTTTCCATATCCATGGGTCTGTGGCATTGGGGTCCTTGACATGGCTGTGCCTGGTGTCAACAACACACATTCAATCAGGACTTCATCTGCTCCCCACAGCCAAGAAAACTGCAGAGCGTTCCTAAAACTGAATTTTTGCTTGATGAAGGTGAGCTCTGGTTGCTGGAGATAACACATTTTAAAGTTAGAAGAGTGACAGTAAGGTCTCTCTCTGGTTGGGGAGACACACACACACAACCAAAACAAAATTTTAGACAGCAGATCTGAATGCTGCATGAAGGAGAAGCTTGCTGGGGTCCTGCGCTCTACCAGTTATGCTAGAATGAAGGAAGGAGCTTATCTTTAGAAAACCTCTATAAACTTTTATTAGAGAGAGTAGAAAAATTACATCTTCAGGCCCAAAAGTCCTCCCCTCTCCTAACTCTGGAAGGGAACATCCCAGAAACCATGACAATACCCCATGAGAGGTGGCTGGACAAAAATACAAATAGATTCAGGCAAAGACTACAGAAAGCTGGAAGGAGAGCAGCCTGAGTTCTGCAAGATAAGGGCACTCAGCAGAGAGATGGCTCAGTGGTTAAGAGCACTGGCTGCTCTTCCAGAGGACCTGGGTTCAATTCCCAGCACCCACATGGCACCTTACAATTGCAGTTCCAGGGTATCCAACATCCTCACACAGACATAAATGTAGACCAAACAGCAATGCACATAAAATTAAAGGTAAATACAGACAAGGGGGCAGCCCCTCAGAGTCTCAGACAGTGAAATCCTGTATGAAACCCCCCACACTGTGCAGTATACAAGGAAGACAGTAACTGGCAAACTCCTAAGGGTAAGCTAATTCTGACACAGAAACTCAGGAGCCAGGAAGACAAACAGAAGGTACCCCACATACAGGCCACCCTAGTCTGGCTTGCTAGGCATCCAGAGAGACACTTCATAGGGCGCAGTCTGGTCTAAGTGTTTGGAATTCCAGATACACAGGTAGCTGATCTCCCACTAGCAGAAAAGTTTCCAAAATAGAATTCAGAGAGTGAAATGGCACATGCCTACCCAGCGAGGAATAAATATGGACTACTGCTAAGGTTTTCGATTTTGATTGTGCTTTTTAATCTTTATTTTTTAATCTTCATATATATATATATATATATATATATATATATATATATATATATATTAGTCTTGCCTTTCTTGATTACATTTTATGATTGTTCTTTTCTACACCCATCATATTCAATTATTTATCTCTTCCAACCTATATTCTTTTTGAATCATTACCACTTTATTTCCTATCTCCATTACATTGGGGACAGGGGTGCCTGCATGTATGTCTATGCAATACCTGCAGAGACCAGAAGAGGGTGTCAGATTCCCTGAATTGGAGTTACAGACAGTTGTGAGCCTTCGTGGGTGCTTGGAATTGAACCTGATCCTCTGAAAGAGCAGCCAGTGCTCCTAACTGCTGAGACATCATCTTTCCAGCCCTCTCATCCTCTTTTAACTTCTCAATTACAATTTACCTCGACTTTAATAAGAGTCCCTAAATTTAGAGGGTAAAAAGACTACAGAATGAAGCAGCATGTGTAGTAGAGAGAAGCAGAAGCAACAGGCATGCAGAGGGGCATGTCATTAGACTAGAGCAGGTCCTCAGGTCTCCAGGAAGCTCAGGCCACCACTGGCCCGCATCTTAAAATGATGCTGACCGTGCTGCTGCTGCTGCTACTCACAGTGCTCGACCCATGGTAGGGAGGTGCTGCAAACATGATGGTAGTGCCCCGGTACTGGCAGGGTAGCTGGACCCAAGGACAGGTTAGTGAAAAGCAGTCTGGAATATGCGCAGTGTTTGTCCCCAGATGCACTGCCCAACCACACAATCACCCTGACTCTGAGCAACAAGATATCTGAGATGAAGAATGGCTCATATTTTGGGTTAAGTCTCTTCAAAAGACTTCCGTGATCCTTGCTGCCACTGGAAACCATGTCCATGATCTGTTCTGCCACAGGCTGCTATGGGCAGGGAGACAGCTATTGCAATGACATCGATGACTGCAGACTCACAGCTGAGGAGAGACTTGAAGGCTTCTGTGCCAACCACTCCCCCAGAAAGAATGAAAAAAGAAAGAAAGGAAGGAAGGAAGGAAGGAAGGAAGGAAGGAAGGAAGGAAGGAAGGAAGGAAGAAAGGAAAAGAAAGAAAGAGAGGAGGAGGCAGGGAGGTTTAGGGAGGAAGAGAAAGAAAGAAAGAAAGAAAGAAAGAAAGAAAGAAAGAAAGAAAGAAAGAAAGAAAGAAAGAAAGAAAGGAGAAGGAGGGACGGGGGAGGGAGGGAAGGAAGGAGGGAGGGAAGAGTCCAGACATGAAGCTATTGAAGAGAGTCCTTAAAATCGTGATGAAGATGCTGAAGCTCAACACACTTGATGGCTTCTAGAAGGGTGGGAATGCTCAGTTTTCTTTATGGGCTGGCCACTGGGAGTTTAACCAGGCGCCAATGAGTATACAGGCAACATAATTTGGACTTGGTGTTGTTGTTTGTTTGTTTTTCATGGTGGGTGTGTAAGGGTGAGAGGGTGGGAGGGTGGACCTGGGAGGAATGGGAAGCAAATGTAATCGGGGTGTGTTGTATGAAGTTCCCAAATAACTAATAAAAACATTATGTTGGGGATAAAAAGAATTCCTAAACTCCATTTCCCTAATAGTATTCTCTTTATTTCTTATCTTTATTAAGGATATAATAGACCTCATGTGTTTTTACTGCATTTCCATGCTGTGTTATCTTGTTCCTGCTGCTTGCTTCTCCCCTTCAAAACACTATATTTGCTATTTGAATGAATATTCCCTTGGCTACAATGCTGTGTGAGCTCTACGGCGCTTAGTATGTTTTATTCTTTTGACAATAGTTTTAGCTATCCAAACGATAGAAAGTGAAGATTGCTCAACATGTATTTAAAATAATAATTTTGAAATCTCTGATAATTCCTGGGGATATTGATATATTGCCCTGAATCTCAGACAAACACAACAGGAACTTGAGAACACTAAGAAACTTGCTTATATTCACTGCATGTTATAATTCTCAAATGTATCATTGCTGCTGAATAAATGTACTTTTAAAATTTAAAAAATTAGGGCTGGAGAGATGGCTCAGCGATTAAGAGCACTGGTTGTTCTTCCCAGAGAACCCAGGTTCAATTCCCAGCACCCACATGGCAGCTCACAACTGTCTATAACTCCCATTCCAGGGGACCCGACATCCTCACACATTCGTACATGCAGGCAAAACACCAGTGTACATAAAATACAAATAAATAAATTATCTTAAAAATTTAGAATTAAAGAAACCAACAAATATTGCTCAGTAATAACTACATTTTAGTGATCTCCAATAAAAAGATGCAGATCAACTGGATCAAAATGTAAGACCAAGCCATCTGTCCTTATAAGAGTCATGCCTTATTGGCAAAGATTCACACAGATAAAAAGCCAAATGAGGCAGTCCAGGACACCAAGCAAATGGGAGCAGCAGTAACCATTCTTATTTTCAACACAGCGAAGTTCAAGCTGAAAGGGTCAAAAGATAGGAAGATCACTATATATTAACAAAAGGAATATTCCACCAAGAAGATATAAAATATAACTACATGTACAAAATATTCCTCCACCAAACTTCCTGAAATGAACACTACTGAATATAAGAGAAGGTCCAGATCCAATAACTGTGGGAGACTTCAACACCCCACTGTTATCAATAGATTGTCCAGATCCCCCCTCAAAGAAGAGTCAGAAAAGAAACTCAGACTTAACTAACTAATAGGACAAGTGGACTTAGCAGATGTCTGCAGAATATTCCACCCAGCTGCTTTCTGCACCACAAGTCAATTTCTAACAAAACGAAAGAACTGAAAGAATTTCTTGTGTCTTACCAGATCGTAATGAAATAAACCTACGTGCCAAAGCAAGAGTAATTCTAGAAACTATACAAGTGCAAGTAGATCTTGGAAGAAGATAAGTACATCATTGGAGAAATCAGGAAAATAATTTAAAAGCTCTTAGAAGCAGATGAAAATGAAAACGCAACTTACTGCAACCTTTGAGGTACTGAAAAGACTGTTCTAGAACAAAGGTTCATAGCTAGAGTGCCCAAACCAAAAAAATCAGAGAACCCTCAAGTAAGCAGAAGAAAAGAAATAATAAAAATCAATGAATAAGTTGATAAAAGTGGACTACAGAAATAATACAATGAAACTAACACGACAAAGAGTTGATTCCTTGAAAAGGCTAACAAAATTGACAGCCCCTTACCCAAACCAGTTAAAAGGACAGAGAAAGTTCAAATTAATTAAGAACATTAGATGTGAAAAGAGAAATATTACAACAGTTATCATTATGGGTACTTTGAAAAAAACTGTATTTTAATAAAGTGAAATTTTCAGCATAAATTGATTAATTTCTAGACACATATGACCTTTAAAAATTAAACCAAGAAGAAATAAACAGACGTATCACATATAATGAGATTGAGGAAGTAATAAAAAGCCCTCCCAATTAGAAAATGGCTAAGGACCAAATGGACTGACTGTTGAATTGAATTCTAAATAAAATAATTGCAAAAAAAAAACTTAACAACACATTCAAGAAGCAAAATAATGTGGCCAATTGTTTTGACTCAAGGATAGCTTAGCAAATTCTAATCAATAAATGCAATGCAGCTCATGAATAGATTCAAAAACACAAACATGATCATCAACAGACACAAATAAGATCCTTGATAACATTCAATATCCCTTCATGACAGAAGAAACTAGAAATATAAAAACCATATACAAATACAACAAAGTTTCTATATGGCAAACCTATAACCAATGTTAGACCTCAAGAGGAAAATGAAAATAGCTCCTCTAAAATTAGGAATAAGATACTCTCACCACTCCCATCCAGCATCGTTGCTGACATCTAACCAGAGAAATAAGACAATGAAAAAGAGGGGGAACTACAAGAGTTGTAGAAATCAAATTATTCCTATGTGCATACGATATTATTCTACACTTGAAAGAATCCTGAAGTCTCTACCAGGAGATCTTAGATCTGATGCTATCAGTAAAGTAGGAAGTTACAAAATCAGTACTCAAAAATCAATAGCTTTTCTATGTGCCAGTAACAAGCATGCTGAGGAAAAAGAATCAGGAAAACCATCCCATTCAGAGAGCCTCAAAAACCACACAGCCATAAATCCAAAAAAACGCTTGTGATTAAAACATCAAAGGGGGAGGGAGGAGGGGTAGGGGGGTAGTGGGAGGGGACCGGGAGAAGGGGAAGAAAGGTAAAAATTTTATTTCTTTAATTATGTTCTTGAATGGAAAAAATAAAACAAAACAATGTATGGAAAAAAAAAGAAATAGAAGATGGAAGCATACAAACCTGACCCTGAACTGGTCCCATTGATACTGTGAAAACGACTGTGCTGTTAAAATAAAGTCCCCATCAAAAACTTCTGATGACATTCTTCACCAAAATGGAAAAAAAATCCTACATTCCATTGGTAAGCCCAAAACCTCCGACAGCCAAAGCAATCCCAAGCCAAAAAAAAAAAACCAATGTCAGTCTTTGAACAATACTTAGTTCTATTACAGAGCCGTACCAACAAAAGCAGCAAGGAGTATATAAAGGAATGTAAACTCTCACAGCTAACTTGGGCAAATGTTAAAAAACAGACACTGGAGAAAAGACAGCCTCTTTCTCAACTGGCACAGAAAAACTATACCCACATATAGAAGGATGAAACTAGATCCATACTTCTCACCCTATACAAAAATCAATTCAAAAGGAATCAAAGACATTAATATAAGATATGAAACTTAGAAAAACATGGGCAAAATACTTCACCATATGAACATAGATAAAGACTATCTGTAAAGAATTCTAATAGCACAGTAAGTAATATCAAGAACAGATAAGATTATATAAAAGTAAAATGTTTCTATGCAACCAAGGAAGCAATCAACTGAATGAAGAAATAGACTACAGAGAAAATATTTTATGCCTATATATCTGGCAAAGGTTTTACATTCAGACTATTTAAATGATTCAAAAAGATTAAGCATCAACCTCACCAAATAATCGAATCATTAGTTGTACAAAGAAAATGATTTAGCACCTCTCAAAGGTAAAGTAAAATAGCCAATAAACATATAAAAACTGTTCAATAACCTTAGCCATCAGCGACTTGCAAACCAAGACTACATTAGGATTCCATGTTACCTGTATTAGAATAGCCACCATTAAAAATACAAACTAACAAACAAAAATAAATGATGACAAGAATATGGGAAAAGAAGTCTTTGCCTACTTTTGGCAGAAATGCAAACTATACAAACACAGTTTACAAGTTAATACTGTGGTTTCTCAAAAAACAAAAACAAAAATGGAGCTACCCCATTTGTCACCAAAGTACAGAGGCCCCTGCTCACCCATACTTATTTTGGTGCTATACACAGCAGGTGTCTATCAGTAGATAAATCAAGTAACACATTGTATTTATAGACACTGGAGTTATATGCAGCCATGAAGAAAAGTATAACATGTCATTTGTAGAAAAATATAGAATCTGCAGTCTTTTATATAAGTTGAAATAAACCAGACCTAAAATGTCATATTTTCTCTCAGATAGATAATGTAGAATGTGGGGGGGGTGAGTTATGGTGGAACTCATAGACTCATATGTTTGAATGTTTGGTTCCCAGTTAGCAGAATTGTTTGGGAAGGATTGGGAGGTGTGGCCTTGTTGGAGGAAGTGTATCACTTGGGGGTGAGTTTGGAGGTTTCAAAAGCCCAAGCTCACATTAAGCCCAGTCTTTCTTCTCTCTCTCTCTCTCTCTCTCTCTCTCTCTCTCTCTCTCTCTCTCTCTCTCTCTCCCCCTCTCTCTTTCTTTCCATCCTGCAGATATGTAAGCTTGTCTGCTGCTCCAGCACCATGCTACCTGCCTGCCTGCTCCCATGCTTCCCACCCTGATGATCTTGGACTAACCCTCTGAAACCGTCATCATGCCCCCAATGAAATGCTTTCTTTTACCAGATAAATATATATTATATATATATTTATTTATATATATATATAATATGTTTTCTATATAGTCTTATTCACTTGGACAGGCTCAAAGCCTATAGAAGAGTTCTGTCTCACTCCAGAGAGTAAAGAAGAATCAGTCAGAGGCACATGTAGGTGGAACTGTAGTCAGAACACTGCTGTAGCAGTCAAAGTACCCAGTCCTGAAATCCCAGGAGTGTAATAAGAAGGAGATACTTCTCACCAAAGTGGACTCAACTATGGTACAGGCGCTCTTCCAGCAAGTCATCCTCCATGTGGCAGTTGGTGGTAGAGATGATTTTATCCTGTGTCACCCTATCCAGCGTGTACTTGCAGTTCTCCTTGGAATGGGAAGCAAGTAATCAGGTCATGCCCCAGCCCTGAAGTGTTTCAGAACGGAAAAGAACACACTGCTTCTGCTACAGCCCTCTTTCCACAGTGATGTGAGAATCCTGCTTAGCTTCAAGGGGACTCAGCCTCACAGAGGAGAAATGCTGATCCTCTGAGCATGAAATGTCCTGACAAGGAGCTGATATGAATATTTGCTCACACAAACTACAGTAGCCTGCTCAGAGCATTCCAGGTTAATCATGGCTGAATTGTGAGGATCAAAAAGGAGTGAAAAGCAAGCTGGGAGAAGGGAGAAGAGGATGAGGACATGAACCACATGTTAAGAATCTAGACTTTATTTCACAGGTAGTTGGGACAGGTTTCCTCCGGGGTATGAACTGACAATGCAAACCAGACATGGTACGATTCTGGATCAAAGATCTCCTTACATGTTGGACACTCGGTGGGTGATTCATGACAGAAAACAGGCAGATGGCAAGAGGAATTTTTTCGTCTGCTCACACTCCTTCCTTTTCAGGATAAACCCACATACCTGTGATGCATTCTGGATATTCCTGGCTCCAGTTTGCTAATGCTTATTTTGGTTGGGTATCTCACATCTAGATTCATAAATGCTTCTGTAGTCAAAGTCAGTGACTCCACACAACCAATTCCAAAATCAAGTTTTGTTCTGCATCACAACTATGAGATGACGCTAGCAAGCAAAATGTGTCTACGGGTGCAACAGTGGCATGACTATTGGTGGGCACACACCAAGTGCTTTCCGACCAGATCTGAAACCTACTCTACAAGAAGGGAACCATGTCTGGCAATGTAAACCTGGTCAAAAGATCAGAGCAGCTTGTCTTTGCAGTGCAAGGTGGTGTATGTGGAGACCTGAACTGCTCAAAGAGCTTAGAATGATTGATGCTTGAATGCTCAGACCTAAAGGGGACATTTATACCACCCCCTTCTAAGGCTCTGGGGACATAATGGAAGAGGGGAATGCAAAGAGTGCAAGGGCCAGAAGATATAGAGAAGGGCTGAAGCGCTGTCTTCTGGGCACACAGCAATTATAGACATGATGTTACAGCAGCTGACTGCCTGCACTGGGCCTGAACAAGATGAGGCTTGTCAATAGCCAATCATGCACAAGCAAGGAAAAGGATGAGGCAAAACCAAAGGCAAGAGTCTGAAGAAGCTGGGAGAAAGCAGCTGCAATGCAAAATGTAGAGCATGAAAAAGTATTCACTAATAACCAGGGAATGGCAGTGAGTCACCCCACCCTCTGTGCCCATGCCATCTAAGAATGCCTCGTAACCAGAACCTCAGTCCCCGTCACCACAGATGGGGGGATGTGACCCGCGTTCGTCTCTCCAGAATGAGATGTGTGAACAGAAACATGGATCCTCTTCCCTCAGCGTAAGAGGGCAGATGAGCCCCATTTGTCGGAGCCTGGTGCCGTTAGAGGAAAATCGCCACATGCTGTTTCCTTATGAAACAAGAAACACGAGACGGGACAGCATGACATGCCTGTGCCATGGAGCTAGCAAGAAGCCCATCTGCAGAGTCTAGGAACTGGCAAAGGGCAGCTGCAGGCCCACCTACAGCCTTCTCCATGTCCTAGGGTCTGATTGGTGTGTCACCACACTGGCTACAGCTGCTCTCCCACTAACATGGCAGAACTGAGACAAGAGGCCCCAGCTGGTCCTTGTCAGAAGTGGGCTGACTCTTAGCCTAGGACATTTTTTCACCGCTTGCAGTTTTAAAGCCCCAAAATAATAATTCCACTTGGTTTATACTTATTGGTATTTTATACCAGGATTGTCAGTGATACATTTCTTTAGTTTATGAAAAGACAGTAGAATAATAAAGGGATGAAAAATAAAATTTGTCCATTCAACCTGTGACCTTGTTTCCAGAAGAAAAAAATTACAGAAAAAACAGATGCAGAATATCCACAAGCATTGGGCATACGGAAATTCAAAAATGTAAAATGGAATGCTTTTCAGGCAGCCTGATTTTAAAGCCTATTTAGAAAATATATTTTCACGTATATGCATGTATCATATAAAATAACAGTTGCCATAGACGGAGTGCACCTGATGAACTAGGAGCAGCAATTTTCCGTGGACTTCGGCATTTTCCCGAGGAAGAAACTGAGTCTAGCGAGGTGGGTAATGCTATGGCTGTGCGTCCCCACCTGGAGTCTACTCCTCATGGTGAAGCAGTGCGCCTCAGAAACACCCTGCGCTGCTAAGAGGTGGGGCTTTGGTGAAACTGATTGAGATTTGACACAGTTTTTAGAGTTTAACCCCTATGATTGAATCCTGGTGGTTTTATGAAGACTGGGAGAAAGAGAGAGATGTGGTGGCTTAAATGAGAATGGCCCCATAGGCTCATACATTTGAATGCTGGGACCCCAGTTAGTGGAACTGTTATGAAGGATTAGGGGATGTGAACCTGTTGGAGGAAATGGATCACTGGGCACAGACTTTGAGGTATCAAAGCCTGCACCATTGCCAGTCTCTCCTCTCCCCACCCCACCCTTCTTTGTTCTTGTGGATCAACTATAAGCTCTCATCTTTAGCCCCAATGCGATGGCTGCCAGCTGCCATGCTCCCCATTATCACAGTCATGGAACCTAACCCTCTGGAACTGTAAACCCCCAATAAACTCTGTCTTCTATAAGTTGTCTTAGAAAGAGTATCTTATAACAGCAATAGAAAAGCAATAGACCAGAACAGTGTGCACGTGCATGCACACACACATGCACACAGGTGAACACACACATGCATGCATGCACATATGCACACATGCAACCCACTCCCTGCCTCTGGCTACCTGGTGCCCAGTACTGCCTTGGGACTCTGTCAACAAGAAGGTAGTTAGAAGATGATGTCCCTTGACTGAGACCTGCAGAATTAAATTATTTGCTCTTCTTAACAATGTGCCTATTCTGTGGAGCTCTAATTAGAAAAATAGAGCAGACTATTTGTCCACAGATAGCTATGATAATGAAGGGCCCCCCTTTAACTTTAGGGCTGTGGTACTTGACAGTCACCCACCATGGTGTGGAATGAGGATTTGATACTAGAAGATGGAGAATCACAAAGGGTGAGGGAGACTAATCCTAGATTGAGCATCAACCCTCTGCAGCCACCAGAGATGAAGTCACAAGGAAACCTCTGCAGCACACATCCTTTGCCCCAAGACTCCTCTCATTCATGGAAGATTCCTCCTTGCCCCAGTGTTTTCGATCCAGACAATCCATGTTAACATCAAACTAGGGTCCTGGATAATTAGATGCAGTGTAAGATTGGAAACCCATCCTTGCATCTTCCACAATAACACTAACTGCTCTTGAGTGGTTCTGTTTTGAACATGTCTAACAATCTCATTAATATCAGAGATGAACTGTGTCCACTCGGATAAGGACAGGATTAAAACTGATATACAGGGAGAGAGTAATATGCCCTGAGGTCATCTGATAATGCAGCCAAGATGCTGAACAGGACCCTTTAACCTCTATCTTCATGCTTTGACCTTGAGATGCCATGGCCAAACATATTGGAATGTACAGAGCGTGTCAAGGGCTTTTTCACCCCATTTACTTGTCAGTATCCTAGGAAACAGACAGTAAACATGAAGTCAACAGACAAGAAAATAAACTCTAAGCAATTAATTATTATAAGAAGCTCTGTGTAGGTCCAAAGAATGAGGACTAACAAGGGCAGAGCAGGGTGGATAAACACGGCTTTTTGTGGACTATTTTCTTCCAAATTTCCTCTCCATGCAAAGTCCAAGAGCAAGCTAATACTTAAAAAGCTGAGCTGTTTCATGCAGTCATAATGTTATAGGCATGCCACTGCGCTGTCAGGGAATTCTGCTGACCAAACTGGTACCTGGAACACTCCCTTCCTGACCCAGGGTGGGTATGAGTGTGATGTGTGTTGGCACAAAGGCTGCACCCGTGAAGTATTGGGGGTGACATGAAAAACATCACTTCACACTCTTCCTCCGACATGGCAGCACCTTTCATTTGGAATCTCGCTTTGCCTTTTTCCTTCATAATGATAAGCAAACAAGAGAACTTTCTTTTTCTCCCCCAGTTTATAGACTGATGAGAAAGCTGTATTTCTAGGAGGAAAAACTATTCCAAAAGTCATTGGAAATTGTGAATAAGTTCTGAGAGGCAGTAGTGTTATTCTAACTCTCTGAAAAAGAGGAGTAGGATGTTTTGATGGGCATCAAAAGCATGGGAACATGTGTCTCCTCGCCTCAGTTCACAGAAGGCTTTCTTGGTGGATCTGTTTATCTTTGAGTGACATTATAGTCATATCAAGCATGTGAAGTGAAGTAGACCATCAAAGGGCTTATAAGTTGCTTCAGACCAGAAGGCTAGAGTACCACCAGCCCAGCGCTTGCATTTTGCAAAAGTAGACCACTGTACTTTGGGGATAATTTACCATTCAGATTCTCTTTTTGGTTTACCACTGAAACTGGGTTCTTTTCTCTTGAACATGTTTATTGAGCATATCCCAGATCCTGGCTATTGTTCTGGATACTGAAAACACAGGGTTAGAAGATGAGAGCCAGATCTGCAGGAATCTTTGAGTGAAGTACATTCAGGGACAGGCCCTGCAGGTACGGTTCATCCCGTGGCTAGCTAGCTACACTCTAGGGGTAAAGTCCATCCTGGGCACAGGGAGAACTTCTCTCAGTCCCAAAGTGAAATCCTGAATAGGACTGGGATACCCTATGGGACACCAAAAGAAATGAAGGCAAGGGCTCAAACAGAAGATGGCCCGTGTCAATCAGCCCAGCAGGGATGCCATGGCCACCACATCCAGAGGCTCAACAGCACGCATTTTTCACAGCTATGGAAGGCAGAAGTTCAAGATCGAGGTATAGGTTGACAAGTCCCTGGTGAGGGCTCTCATTCTGTATTTCCTATAGCCACCTCTCTGTGCCCAGAAACCTGATACCGGCTTCTCTTCTTACAGAGACACTGATCCCATCCTGAGGACCTTTACCCTCATGACCTCTCATAATCTCTCATAACCTTGAGGGTTAGAGACTCAACTCGGGGATTTCAGGGGCAGGACATAATACAGTGTACAAGGCCAGGATGGGCAGCTGACATTCAGATGACTGAAACTCCTGCCTCTGGGAAATGAAAGGAGCAGATCCTGACCATTACAGTAAAGCCACATCTGTTCCCACCACCACCAGGCAACACTGAGCTCCTATCGCCTCTCCCAGGCCACCCCGAGAAGTCCCAGGACCAAGTAAGACATTCTTCCCACATACTGCACAACCTAAGCTCTGACTCTCCCAGGTTTCAGTTCTTCAGGCCGTGATTCGCTCAGTATGGATGTACAGCTGGATCCCACATCTGCCTTGGATACTGAAGTCTTACCTTAGTCATGTTCAATTCTGCACCATGGAGAGAGGAGGAAGGAAGACAAAGTGTGCTCTCAAGAACAGTTGGCTTCTCTCATTTCTCCCCCGCCCCCTTGAAGATGAGAACAGCTGGACACATTTGCTCACACAACCCCTGAGAAAGCACTTTGAAATCTGGCATGTCATGGTCTTGGAGGGGAAGGAGGTATCTGAAATGGAAGGATTTGAAGTTCAGATGAAGTGAATAAACGGCCTCATTTTATAAAAGCAGAAACGACTGGTGTCTCAGGCCCAACCTTAAAGGATACTGCTCAAACAGCACCTAGATGTGGAGTCGTAGCATTGTCTTTTAGCCCTTAAATAATCCAATCAATCAAGTCCCAGCTGAAACAAGGAGCCGTAGCCTGCAGCTCCCCAGCAACTAGATGAATCAATCTGAAGTTTGTGGAGAAAGATCAGGTGTGAGCATGCAAAACTGGCTTCCCTCTGTCACACACAGAAAACAAACTCTTTTCATATGCCTGGTGTTAGGCTGCAGCTGTTCCCAGAAAACCCAGAACATAGACTTGTAGGCTCATAGGTACTGTCATGGTACCATGCAATGCAGAGGGCACACCAACTCCAGTGCCAGACATCAAGCCAAACAAGTAGCTGTGTTCAGTATTCTACTTATTTTCCAAACAGGAGGGAATCATTCTTCTCTGCCTTTCTCATATGCCTGCAGGCTCTGAAAGACATCACACATCTGCCAAGATCCTCATCTGACTGAAAGGAAGCCACAGAGAGTAAAATTGAAGGCATCATATCTGTGGTTATTAGAGAAAACAGGTCAGTTCTAGTTCTTGCCGAGGCTCCAGGTAAGTTCAATGGAAGTACTCAAGCCGCTGCTATGGTCCATTCCCTAACCCATGTGTTCATCCATTCATTAAACTGAGTGCTTTAGTCAGCTGATAACATCTCTGTGTGACCACCAGAAGTTCCAGAGCTGGTCCTGGTCCATGCAGCCTTCTCGGATGCCGGCTTCCATTCACTCCAACCCTTCACGGTTTCTCATCAGAAAATACTGCCCCTTCCTCCAGCCTCCAGTTGAGAACACATTTCCCATCACCTTCTCAGTCATCTGCTCCCACCCCCACTCACTGATCTATAGGTGTCCCGTTCCTGACATTTCTAGATCATCCTCCACCCTGACACCTTCTGCCACAAGGCGTCTGTCACCGAGATGACATTCCATCATTTTCATAAGTGGAGATGAGCAAGGTTCTCTCCGTCTACATTCACTAGCATGATGCCTTACATTGATTATTATTTTTTTTTACCATCCTGGAATTCTTGGATAAATCCCACTTGGCTATGATATATTATCCTTTCAATAGCCAGTTCCTTCAGTCTGCTAATATTTTCTGGAAGTGTACTCAGGGATATTCCTGCAGGGTCTTTGGCTTTTGTATATCTGTATAAGACTGGCCTCATAAAATGAGTTCAGAGATGTTCAATCCTCTTCAACTTTTGAAAGAGTTCAGAGGGATCAATGTTGGTTTGTCTTAACTCACAGACATCATGAGATAAGCTAGACAGCTCTAGACCTATCTTCACTGAATGATTCCTAAGTCAATCTCTTCACACATTGATCTTTTCCATTTTCTGCTTATGGTTAGCCAGTCATCTGTCTCTGCCGTTTGTCCATCTCTTCTTGGTTATCCGACTTGGTGGCATATGATACATTGTAACCCATTGACTCGGTAGCAATGATACATTGTAACCCATCTTGATCATTTATATGTCTATGGTCCTAGTTGAGATAGTCCTCTCATTTATAATTTGATTTGATGTTTCCCTTTTTTCTTAATATAATTAAAGGTTTAGCAATTTTATCAATAATATATTCTGTTCTATTTAGTTTTGGTTACTATTTTTCCACCTTCTTGCTTTAGCTTTAGACTGCTATTTATGTTTGGTTCCCTAGGATATACAGATTCTTGGTTTGACATCTCTCTGGTGTATTAATCTAGATAATCAGTTTATTAATTTCCCTGTGAGCACTGTTTTTTCTGAACTCATGATTCTTGGCTGTTGTGATTTACTATCTTTCACCTAAAGCAATTCTTACTTTCTCCTTTGACTTTTAGCTTACTAAGCATTCTGTTTAATTTCTACGTGTGTGTAAATTTTTCAGTTAGCCTTCTTTCATTGCTTTCTAGTGTCGGTCCTTTACAGATAGATGATATGTTTTACATATCAACCTAGTGGTTTGATGAGTTTCCTCTGTGGGCTGACCTAGACAAGCGCATCCTTGTTTAGGGGGCCCCGTGTGCACTTCAGAAGAATATGTGCCCTGTTGTTGGTGCTGACTGGAGTCCTGTCCATATCTGTGTTGTTCATGTCTTCTGTTCCCAGGTTGACACTGGGTCCTTCTGGTCCCTCCATTGCTGAAAGTGGAAGGCTAAAGCCTCTGACTGTTAGAGAACTTTGCTTTTCTGCTCAGTCATATCACTTTGAACCTTATATTTTATGGTTCTTTTCTGGGTTCATATATGTTTATTACTATTAAGTCATCTTGATGAATTTATTCTTTTATGACACATTCTCATATTTTATGGCCAATTTTGATTTAAAGTCCACTGACTGATACTGGTAGAATTGACATAGCATGGAATACCTCAATCATCTTTATGCTTCAACACTTCATGTCTTATATTTTAAAATGGGTCTTTTGTAGTTAGCATATAGTTATATTAGTTTTAATACATTCTGTGCAACTCTGCTTTTTAAATGAATAGCTTAGGTTGTCTAAATTTAAAGTAATTACTGTCGGAAGGTATGCTCGCTATTTTTGCTTGTTGTAATAAAACACCATGGCCAAAAGCAACCTGGAGAGAAAAGGGTTTATTTCATCTTCTGCTTTACAGTCCATCATGGAGGAAAGCTCAAGGCAGAAACTTGAAGGCAGGAACTGAAACAGATAGTACAGAGGAACACTGCTACCTGGCTTGCTCACACTCAACCAGAGCTCTGACACAGCCCAAGACCACCTATGCAGAGGTGCAACCTTCTACACTGGGCCGGACCCTCTCACATCAATCATTGACCTAGATGGTCCCACAGATACGCCTACAGGTACAATCTGATGGCGATAACTCCCCAGCTGAGGCTCCTTCTTCTCAGAAGTCTCTAGTCTGCGTCCAGCACAGAGGACTCTCCCTCTCCTGCTTTTCTAGTTATCATCTAGCTTCTTGGACTTGTGTTTCTCTCCTCCTCCAATATCACCTTAGATTTTGTTCATAATTCAACTTACCTAAACATTTCCAGTTGTTTTGTTTACTGTTTCAGACTCTAGACTCCTAAAAGCTGTAATTATTTCTCTGATCTAGGACAATGTAGCTTGAATTAGAAGCAAGGCAGATTTAATTTCACCTGAAAGGCTGCTTGCTACGAAACAGCCCTGCCCATCACTTCATGTGACTTCTATCCCAAATCCTATCTTTATACTTTAATTTTTGTTTATACATTGACATCAGCATATTGCCTCACACATTTAAATTTTAAAAGGCATAGAGAAAGGAAAACTAGAAAAAAATCTAGAAAATAATAACATTAGCTTTTATAATTACCCTGGCAGTTACCCTGAGGGACTTTTTTTGATTGTTTCAAATGCCTTTTGTTTCTACCTGAAGGAATCTCTCTGCAGTATTTCCTGGAGTATGTATCTAGAAGTCTAGTTCTCCTTGTTGCTGAAGAATGTTGTATAAGAGAATTCTTGGTTGGCAGCTTCTTTTACTGCCAGCAATTTGAATATTCTACTTTCCTTGCTGATGAGAATGTGACTATCTTGGTGACTATGACTCTATCACGGGGAGTTTCTCATGGTTACGTAAGGACAACACTTTCTTTAGTTTTGTGTATGTGTTTCCTCTTTTACTGAAAATAGATTCTTTTCTTATACAATATAATCTGCTCACAGTTTCCCATCGCCCTACTCCTCCCAGTCCCCCCACCCCCACCCCCTCTCCCATCTGGATCCATTGTCTCTCATTAGAAAAGAAGAGGCTTCTAAAAGATAACGACCAAACATGACCAAATAAAAGATAAAACAAAAACCATCCCATCAAACCAATAGAACGAAAAAAGTCTAGTAGAAGGCACATGAGTCAGAAGCCCACTCATGAACACACTCAGGAGTCCCATAGAAATACTGAACTGAAAGCTATAGTAGATACACAGAGGACCTGGTGCAGACTAATGCAGGTTCTGTGCTTGCTGCTACATTCCTGGGCATCTACCCAAAGGATATTTCATCATACTACAAAGACACTTGCTCAGCCACGTCCATTGCTGTTCTATTCATAATAGCCAGAAATTGGAAACAACCTAGATGTCTGTCCCTCATCTAAAGAACGAATAAAGAAAACCTGGTACATTTACACAATGGAGTAATTTATATTACTCCGCTGTTTTAAAAAACGGCATCACGAAATTTCCAGGCAAACAGATGTAACTAGAAAAAAAAAAATCATACTGACGGAGGTAACTCAGACCCAGAAAGATAAACATGGTACTTACTTATAAATGGATATCCACTGTTAGGTAAATGAGAACCAAACTACAGTTATCATAGACCCAGAGAGGCAAACTATAAAGGAAGGGATTGGGGGAGGGTTTCATGTCTCCCCCTGGGAGGAGGAATTAAAATAGAATTAATAGGTGAACTGGGGGGAAGAGGGGACTGGAATAGGAGGATCAGGTAGGGGGTGTAGATGGGGCTGAGGTTTGGAATGAGGAAAGCTAACTAGAACTGAGGGGCATTTGAGAGGGGTATGGAAATCTGGTGCAATGGGAAATTCCTAAAATATATGAAGATGATCTTAATGATCTCCAAATAGTAGTTTTGTGTTTTAAAATCTGGTTGTGACATCATGGAGGTTTTCTTTTACTTATTGGCATGTAGTCAATGCACACAGTGGTGATAAAAAAACATTTCATTCAAAGTATATCTGCACTTGACCACAGTGACTCCTGTATCCTTTCCTTCCCCGTCCCTGCTACTCCCCTACTTTGCCCAAATAGTACTATTTTTATTGTCATGTTATAAAATAAATTTTATATATATACATGCAATCTGGAAATCTGGAATCTATATGTAAGAGGAAACATGCAACGTTTGTCTTTCGGGGTCTGGCTTATGCCACTTAAGTGGATAATTTCTAGCTACATCCATTTACCTGTAAACAACCGAATTTCTTCTTTCAGTCTGAGTAAAACTTATTGTACTGTGCTCTTCGTGGTTAAGCTTTTGCCATTTACCAAGACCTGGTGATTTGCCCTAACCCAAGTTTGGGGAAAGTTTGGGGTACCATCATCACTTAAGGTTCTGTTGTGCTCCTACCTCCTCCTCCTGGAGCTCACTAGAGAACCCACAGATCTCTAAGCGTTGTTTTGTTCTTTTTCTTCTTTTGCCTTTCTACTTCACAGATGGGATTATGTAAATTGAGCTACTCTGGGAGACCCTTTCTTCCTCCAGCTCAGGCCTGCGGCTGAGCCTTTGTTGAATTTTCCACCTCAGCTAAAGGCACTGTTTAACTTAAGAAGTTCAGTCTCATTCTTCCCTTTTCCTGCATCAGCACGTATACTCCAGTTATTGGTTCCCTGGCTTCCTTCTGTCCTTTGTCGGTGGTCTTCAGTTAGCTCTTGGAATATATTTAAGATGCTTAATTCTATGAACAGTGCCATCTTAACTGAAAAATAGGAGTTCCGTGTTCAGGGAGAAACCTTGCTTCAGAGTAATAAAGGGAAGAAGGATAGAGAAAGACACCCAATGCCCTTTTCTGGCCTCCATAGCCTTGCACACATGGGCACACGTACCAGCACACATAGGTGAGTACATACCATATGTATAACAATATATTATCTTTTCTTGCTCTCTCTCTCCTTCCTTCCCTCCCTCCCTTCCTCTCCATCTCCCTCTCCCCCCTCTGTCTACACACACACACACACACACACACACACACACACACACACACACGTATGAGATTATATGACCCCTCCGCACCAATGCTCTCATTCCAAATCCTCACAATGGTCCAAATCTTCACAATAGCCCACAGGCTCTAAATTCTCAATAAATCTGCAACCTTCTTGTCCACATCTCCTAACTCACAGTTCTGTAACTCACCATATGGGCTCCTGTCTTGGGGATTTGGCACCTGTATACCACAGTGTGCACACATCCTCCCTACTTCCTTACCTGCTCTGCAGGCCACTTTATCAGAAACACCTTCCCCAACCATCCTGTGTAAACAATCACATTCACCTACTCCTTGTTTGAATTAACATGGTATGCTGCCTGCGGTTGGCTGCCTCCACCACTGCCCACTGGAAGGTCCCAAGGTTGGCTCTATCTCCTGGACTCTAAAACAAAGGTGTTGGAGAGGGTCCACTCTGTGCCAGCCGTGACCTCCACCAGGGAGTAGTGTGAAACCAGAAACACACAGCAAAATGAGATAATATGTAGACTACCGAGGTATGCTGGTTACACCAAGAATTTATCAACAACCCTGTGCCCCCTGGAGACTCTCCAACTTCTCTGTGCTCTGATCGCTGTGCACTGGGATTAAGTTTAATGAGCAGATGTGACTTGTGTTGTGAGTTTATAATCGCCTGACCTTTGGTATCACATTTTTCATCATTGGCTTCCTTGCATTTGGGATATCTGCACTGGATGGGAAAGATGCTTTTCTGTTTTGTTTACAACAGATGCTAGAGATATGTAGCCAAGAAACGGAAAGTAATGATCATCTATCTCCATAGACTCCTGTTGGTTTCTCAAGTAGGTCTGAAAAATAAAGACAGCCACACAGAGGAATGCAGAGAGGTCATCTGTCTTAAAGATACACAACCCTGTGTTTGCATTTGTAAGCACTTTGATTTTGAACTATTGTTTATTTACTTAAGAGCTATTTTTGATAAACATTATAAGCTAGTAATATAAAAACAAATAGCATGGGGCCTCTATCTTTAAGAGCCCTGCAGACAGGCTTAAAATAGGAGTAACTGATATTTTAAATAACCATAACAGCAAATGGAGGGTGTTTTCTAATAAGTATGAAGTATCTTTCAGTGGGTGACAAAGACATTCAAAACTAAGCTAAGGGATGACTATATAACTCTGTGGACACACTAACGTCCATGGCCATCCAACGTCCACGAATAAACTCTATGGTAGATGAATAGTACTTCTACAGAGCCATCTGAAGTGGTTGTGCCAGGACACAGCCTCAGGTAAGAACACTGAAGATACAGCCAAAAGCACTTGGCAGGAGAGAGGTGAGAGAGGCAGGGACAGAAAGGCTCCACACAGAGGTCAGATGCAAGCAATAAACAGCAGCCCCCCACCCCATGCATGTGTCTAATCCCTATGCCATCTCATTCTCAACGTGCCCAGGCCCTGGCACAAACCTCTCCCTAACACAGGCTCCCCATCCAGCTAAGGCTGATTCATACATTTCGGATGCTCAGTGACCTTAGCATCATCCTTCATCTTGACCTTCTCCCCTGGGCTTTTATCTAACCTGCTATGGTATGCCTTTGGCTTTCTAACATATACTGCTGTATGCACCCTCAGCCCACACTTGCATTCCCATCACATCCTTCCCATGGGTCTCACAGCATCCAAAGTCCATTCTCAACACTGAGGCCCAAAGGATAACCTCCAAACTGCTCAGCATCCTTATGGCTATTCTCAAGGGTCTAAAGTGTAAACGCTGCACAGATGAATGCTAAGGCTGGTCCCAGCTCCAAGCTCTGTCCATGTCCTTCCCATCCTACCCTCTACATTAGGCAGAAATGGGCAAGGGTACAAACATCCTCTCTCCCTAAGAAATTCCCTGACACTAGTCACTTCTGCAGCCTCCCTACCTATCAGGCTCCTCCAAGACTGAAATCAATGCTGTTAAGACTGTGTGTTAGTTTTCATTTGCATTTCTATTGCTGAGACAAAACACCAAGATAAAAAGCAACTTGGGGATAATACAGTTAAGTTCATCTTGCAGTTTGCAGTCCATCATCCAGAGACCTCAGGGAAGGAACCTGGAGGCAGGAGTGCCACTTGTTGACTTGTTCAACTTGACTCACTCAGCCTGCTTTCTTATGTCACCCAAAATCTCTGCTCAGGGATGTCACTACCCACAGAGCTGGGCCCTCTTCCCTAACCACTCTACATCTCTAGCTCAGACTGATCTGCCTTGCACAGGCCCATCCCAACAACATTCTTGGTCCCTCTTTTAATTCTTAACCCTGTAACAAGGCTAACAATCCTGAGAGTCTCATGCCCTGGCCTCGCCTGAATGAGTAGTCCCAACCCAGGCCTCCTATGACTGTAGTGCTGTTCCTCTGTCTGAAATGCCTTCTCAAGACCAGCTAGCAGGACTAGTCAGAAGCTCCGCTGACTTGCTCTCTGTGTGATAATCTTGTCTACCTGCTGGGCTAAGGAAAAATGCAAGGGGATGATAGAGAATCAAAGGAGGCTCATGGTCACATGTGCCCTACCTTTGTCCTCCTGCTCTGAATCTCCCCTAGAAAGAGCACCCTCACTCAGACCCAGCAGACCAGACTGTTGTTCTACCTCAGCCTATGCTTCCTGTGGCTACTGGAGTTGGGGTGGGCACCCCACTTTCACAGAAGACTAACTAGACTGGTGTATCATGCCAAATGCATCCCTGGGATACCAGGTTAAGGAGCACAGCAGGGGCACTACAGAAAGGCGAGTCTGCAGAATTATCCATTGTAATGGTGCCATGACTTCTGACGAAGGTGCCCTGGGGCAAGGAAAGACTTCAGCCTTAGGGTGGGAGCCGGAGAGTCGCGATGTATAACAAAGCAGAGCTTGATGGGATGAACTCAGCAGCTACAGAACGGTCCTCCTTGGGATGACTCAGGTCATCTGAACACAGCAGAACCAGGGGAGTGCCCCATGGGACTAATTCCAAGATCCTTATGCAATGGCACAAGCACAGAGAGGCAGCAGGAGGAGGGGACCCTTCCACACAGCATCCCCCAGATGGGCCCAAAGAAAGAAGGTGGGAAGTTGTACCCCATCAAGAAATCAGGACAGAGCTCAGCATCCTTGCTACCAGGAAGACAGCTCAGAAAATGCACCTGCCATAAGCAGCTATGACCAAGCCCATGGTCTGGGAAGACCACAAGATAGTTTGCAAAAATTTCAGTCTGCTCCTTGCCATACAGCCTAGGTAGATTTACACAAGGTTGCCAACATCCCATGGAAGAACCAGTCCAGTCCCTTACCTACCTTAGGGACAGAAACACAATGGGTAGAGGTAAGTAGGGGCCATAAATACCAAGACTGAAAGGTGAGAAGCCTGCTTCAGAAGCTAGGATTCCCACAAAAGAGGAATTGGAGCCCTCCAGTGATTCTTTAAAGATTTATTTATTTACTTATGGGTAATGAGTAATAAAGAATCTAATTTAAAATAATTATTTGGTATGCATGAATTTTACTATAGTAAAAATTAAAACAAATTTGCATATGAATGAGTTAGATATGTATCTTCATTTACTGAAGGACATAGAGTATAGTCAATGAATTTTATTTTTGTGTGTATGAGGATTTTGCCCACACATCTGTCTACCACGGGTGGTACCACAGAGTCCAGAAGAGGACATCAGATACCCTGAAGAAAGCAACAGTTACAGATGGATGTGAGCCATCATGTGGGTGCTGGAAACCAAACCCAGGTCCTCTGCCTCTGCAAGAACATGAGGTACTTTTAACTTCTGGGCCATCTCTCCAGTCCCATCCCACCCCCAATGGAGATTAAGAAAAACAATCACCTAATAAAGTTCATGGTAGCTAGATTTGACTTAGTTTTCTGAAAAATAGGAAGATCTCTAAGGAAAATGAATATCTAAGTCACCTCTTAAAAAGGAGAACTTACATTTTTTTTTTTGGTTGTTGTTAACTAAGACTAAACAAGAACAGATTTCACATTTGGCTCTGTCTAACATCCTGAACAATTTCCATTATTCAAGAAGCTAATAAAAACATTTTTGAAGATTTTTCTTACTGAGTTATCATTTTTCTCAGACACCGTTGGACTTCCTGCTTCTCTGGAGTTTAATGTAGTTCATTTATGACATATGAATATTCAACAAGTGTTCTGAAAAGAGAGAGCGCTTCTTACAGAAGAAAGGATTGGAAAGCTATAAAACATTAACCTTGGCAAAAGAGAAGTGGTCAATGTCATTTAGTATTTGTTTGCTCTTGCAAAGAACATTGGTTGCGAAGAAGACTCACTGGTGTGAGTCTCAGGAAGAACTCCTCTATTCTTAGAGCCTCCTGTGAGATTTCTGCTCCTCAACCAAGAGCATGAGGCATGATATAGCAGGCCTGGCAGGGGCATATGGCCACAGTGAGTGTGCTCAGCCCATCAGACGCACAGAGGGAGAGCTGCCCGGCCAGTGAGGTCCACAGAACTAGCCAAGCATCCACAGGTGTGAGGATCCCCAGGTGTGGGCTTCTAGAAGTGACCAAGGTTGCTTCTAAGTGAGATCCCCAGACAAATCGCCAGAGCATCAAATACGTGCGGTTGAAACTCAATTAGATGAAGGTCCCTTTTCCAGAAAAGGAAACTGAGGTTCAAAGCAGTAGGTTATCCCAGAAGGTCCTAAAAACTGGGGGTTGCCTGAATCTCTTCCGAGTATATGGCATGTAAGCCGTGGCTACTCTGAGTTGGGACACTGTGTGGCCCTTGTCCTTTGTGCCTCCCATATCGGTCTTCACTGTGCCCAGAGGTACGATAGAAAGCCACAGGCACATAAAAGCTCCACAGTCATATTTTTTTGTTTTGTTTTGTTTTTAAGGGACGCCATGAAATCACTTTGGGCTGGTGGTATCTAGACTGCTAGAGTCTCATTTGGGTTCATTTTCAAATATCTCCTGATCCACTGGCAGACAGCCAGCTAAACTGGGTTTCTATGATAGATATTAGGTCTGAAGAAGTCAGGTAGGACTGGACCATCTAATTCAAGATCTTCTAACTAGTCAAGAAGTACCAATGTAGGCCACACAAACATCTCAGGAAATAGTAGCAGAGACAGGGACAGACACTGGACACCAGGGAAAAGGCCACATCTGTGTGGTTTGGGACCAATATCTCCCTCATCAGCCACCTGTCATACAGATCACTGTTACTGATTTTCAATAAAAGAAATTTCACAAAATCGTGTAACGGATACAGTGGTTAGCAAGGAGATACTAAGATTTAAAAAAAAAAAATACTGCTAATGGCTCAACATGACATTTCAACCAACTTAACTTCATTTTCCAGAAAATTCTGTTCGATGAAACCAAAATCTTAGGATCAAGGATCATAGTCAGGAAGACACATTTTAAAAGCTATAAGCTCTTTCATAGAAAATGAACCTCTGGGGTTTCCAGTGGGTTCTTCTCATGATCCACTACAGCAACTCATCCGTTATCTACAGTTTGGGGTTGATTTACAGTCAATCATGTCCTAAGAGCATGAGACAGGACATTCCAGAAATAAACAGCTTATAACTTTGAACTGTGTAGTGCTCTGAGAAGCGTGATGCAATCTCAGACCTTGTTACTTTACCCACCCAGGATGCCAATCATGCCATTGCTCAGCATATCCACGCTGTATACATGACTTGCCTGCTAGACAGTTAGTGGCAATGTTGGTTATCAGGCAGCCGAGGGGGGGGTGTTAAAACATTGGGCGCCAGATGAAGGCGTAAGTCAAAAATCAATCCCACACCAGTTTGGAATTATGATTAATAAGATGGTTATTTATTTAAAAGGAAAAAACTTACAGATCACGGTCCCAGACAACAGCCCTCTGCATGATCAGGAATGAAGTCTAACAGCTGGAAGCAAAAGAGCGAGCACATGGCTACCGCTGCTTTTTAAAACAAGACAGACCACGCCCCAGTGGGCTGGTATCTTAAAGGCTATTGGCCGAAGGAGTGGAAGTAGCTCCCGCAGCAGTGTCACAGTACTTGTGTCCAGATGACCCTTATTTCATTCAGTAATGACTCATAGTCACAGTGGGAGATCACTGTTGTTAGCCATCCAGGTCTGACAGAGAAGCCAAAGGATGGAAACATAATATATTAGTCAGGGTTCTTTAGATGAACAGAACTTATAGAGTGAATATATATTTTTATTATATATACATATATATGTAACCGACATTTACTAGAAAGGTTTTCAGACTGTGGTCCAGCTAATCCGATGATGGCTGTCTACCAATGGGAGCTTCAAAGATCCAGTAGTTGTCTAGTTGAGGCTAGATGTCTCAGCTGGTCTTCAGTATATACTGGAATCTCAAAAAAGTAGGCTCTAATGCCAATGAAGGAATAGATTTACTACCAAGGACAAAAGCAAGCAGGCAAAGAGTAATATTCCCTCTTCCATATCCTTTATGTAGGCTTCCAGCTGAAGGTGTGGCCCAGATTAAGGGTGGATCTTCTCACCTCAAAAGATCTGAACTAAAAGTGGGTCTCCACACTTCAAATGATTTAATTAAGGAAAATAAAACCCTCACAGGTATACTCAGCCACTCGGGTTTTAGTTAATTCCAGATGTAGTCAAGTTGAAAACCAAGAATAGCCATCAAACATAATGACATATTTTAACAGAAAGAGACCAAATTCACATATTTTGCTTATAGCTTGTCGTCATTGATTTTTGTGAACTTTTACTGCACCTGATTCACAAGTTAAACTTTATGCAAGGCCTGTTGGGGGTTGCCATCCTGATTTTTAGTCATCCACTGAGATTCTAAGCATATTTCCAGTGGACCAGACAGGAGAAGTCATCCATCACATGACTTTGTGAGCGCCAACCCTCTATTATATATGTGTGCTCTTGCTTCTTGCAGCAGTATCTGTAGAGCCTAACCATGACCATTAGTGGAACTGAGTCTAGACATGCTGACCAGCTGACTCTAAATAGCCCCTCAGGCTCCAGCAGCCCACCCCACCCTCCCCGCTCTGCCTTGGATAAGCACCCTCTTAAGTACATGGGTCTGGTTTCTGTAGAATCAACTCAATTCACCACCTGCCTCAGGGCCTTTGCATCTGACCCCTTTTCTACTGTCATCTCCTGCATTGTCTTTTTTGCAGTTGATGCAACATTACTGGAGTCTTAAGTCTGTCTGTCTCCTTGTAGTTGTCTACGTTCCGCCCCCCAGCAGAGGCCATGGCCCAGAAACATCTCTGTTATGCCAGCTTATTTCCATTTCATTCAAACACCTTTTTAACTACAACAAGACTTTTGAGAGACAATGCATAGTTAGGAGGGTCCTTGGAATGATGAAATGCCCCTCAATTAACCAATAATGGTTCCTCTACTATCCACCCAAATATACTTTGCACAGTGGCCCAAAGGGTTTCTTTGATTCTGTATTAATTTTATCTCAATTATAAAATACTTCTTCCATTTCTCCTACCCAAGTATATTTCAAATTCTTTTGGATAAACATTTTAGAGATTTTGTTGTTGTTGTTACTTTGTTTTGCTTTGTTTTTGTCTTTCTTAAAGTCAATATTGAATTTATTCCTCAAAAATCTTTAATGTTATTATATTATTACCTCATAGATTAGACTGGGAGACTCCTTGAGGGAATAAAATACAGGTTGGGAACCTCTAGCCCAGTTTATCCTAAAAGCTTCTGTCGCCTGGTTTTCTTAATCACAAACAAAAACACCAACAGTTTAAAACTAAGATGGGACATTAATAAAACACTTGTTTGCAGAAATTTTATACACTGGATTAGTGGATAAAGCTCTGTTTGAAAAAGAGTAGTTTTCTGCTGAGATCTTTTAAGTCTTTAGAGAGATTACCTTGGAAGTTGTCCCACTGCAAATCTGGCACATACCTGTCCAATCTGTGATCCTCCCACATGAAAGGCCCTGGACTCTGGGCAGAAGCACAGAGTTGGCTGGCATGGTAACAGAGGCTTAGTTTTCACTATACCTGAGGAATGATTTGACTTGATTCAGCCAGTTGGGGTTAGGGTTCATAGTTCATAGAGTCAGAGTTCATAACTTCAGCTGGGAGAGATAGCATGGGCAGGAATCTCTTTATTTGCAATATAGCTACAGTAGATGCAATAGAAATGCTGGGACACTGCCAGGCTGGCCAAGGGACGTGCTGGAGACCACGCATGTTTGCCGGAGGCAAGTGAGATTAGGGGTGGGTGTGTTCAGACATGAGCATAGATAGGAAGAAATGCCAACTGGTGGGCAGACCTAGGAACCCAAGCCCAGAGAAAGGCACAAAAACATCATGAAGGGGATAAAAAGCAACCACCAGGGTCACCTGCAGACTTCTCAGTGTTAAGCCACAAAGGGACTTTAGAGGTCATATCTGTCACCAGCTTTTGACTTACAAATGGACAGAAAAGACTCAGGAAAGGGAAGTGCTCCCTCTGAGCCTACAGTCCCTTCAGTGTGGGGTTATGTGTGAAAACGCAGAATCCCTCTCACCCACCAGGATGTGATGAACAAAGGCAGACAGGCTGAGCAAATAATGGCTTCACTCAGTATCTGTATGGTCAGACACACTGACCTGTGCGGCTCTTCCCAACTCACGTGAAAGGCTCCCAAGGAACAGGAGACTGTGTTTAAACACACAGAGAATGCCTACACAGTCAGCTGAAGCAGATCGAAGGGCCTCCGACCCAGGGCCCCTTTCATCTGGAGCCCCGGAAAACCCTAGTCCACTTAGGGGAACCTCCAGGGATGTGAGCATCTATGTTATCCATCTATTCACCTCCTTACATTCCCTGCACTTTCTTTATGGCCTGTAACAGTACCTGCCCTCTGTCCCTAGCCAGCTCTTCACCTACACTGGATCACTGCTGCATGTGGTTGCATTTGTTACATTCTCTGGGTAATCCCACTGCCTCTCAAACCCCTTGTACTGAAGAGACTTCCACGTGTGTTTTAATTTCCAAATCACTGGGAACTGTTTTGGTTTTGTGATATAAAATAATCTATTTAGAGAAAGGAGAAAGGAAAGCGGCACGCAGAATGCAAAGTCTACCTCCTGAGAGGTTCAATAGATATGAGTTACCCCATCGAATTGCTACATGAGTTCTAATGGACTTAGCCTCAGTTTCCCTATTACAAGCCAGTGACACCCATCACCAGTCAGACTACCACCCCCCAAGGAGCATGGATTTCCCACAGCCTTTCACCTCATACCTGGAAGCCTGACCCTGCCCAGCCCGCAGATGGGAAAACTCAGGACAGAGGTCATTGACTCTCAACCCACTTGCGCTGCCAAACACCTCAGCTGTTCAACACCCCTCAATTTTAGCTTCTTCCCAGAGGACCAGCATGGAGAAAGCCAGCAGCTACAAAGGTGAGCTAATCTAGGGAGGGCCACAGCGGCCGGAGGCAGCAAGGAGAACGAGGACAACCCATCATGGTGCCATAGACGACGAGCTGCCAGGCTGTAAACAGAGCAGCATGGCCATGGCATCCTTTGAACTAACCACCGTGGGGCCTGGTTTCACGGCTGTCAGCCTGGAGTTGGGTCCTGGCCAGTCTGTAAGAGCCCCTTAATCCCCCAGTCCCACCAGACCTGGATTCTGTGATACCTGCCCAGGCCCTCAAGCAGTTAGCAGAGAGCTCCAGATAAGGTGGGGGGGCATGCAGAGCAGAAACAGCCCCCCAAATGATGACCTCCATGCGAGCAATGTCCTGCTTCCCCCTCTCTCCTAACAGCAGAATCCAAAGAATCCAAGTCCTTTTGGGAAATGCAATTACCCAAAGTACTGACCCCTTCTAGGACCCCAGTCCTGTTGCCAAGACTACCATCATCACAGAAGCCATCACCTGGACTGCCGGAAGAGCGTTGAGGGCAGACCAGGGGCACCAAAGAACTACTTTCTACCCTGTAGACTGCTGTAGGAGAAGGATGTGAACGCTTTGTGTCTTAAGGAACTCAGATGTAAGGCTGGGGATGGAGCAGACTGCTGTCTCTGCTTCCACTGAGCCTGGGACTGCTCTAAACTTTCCCACAATCAAGTTGCTCCCTGAGTCTGACCACGTACCCAGCACCCACGCCTACGTGTGCTCCCTCGATTGCACTCCTGGTGACCCGCTCGCAATCCCAGTCAAACCCTCCTCATTTGGGTAAGTCTCACATCGCCTTCCAGATGTTTATGTGGGTGGTCACTGCTGCTGCCAAGACAACCACAGTGTCACAGGCCGTACAGACACTGACGCGGTAGACGTGTTCCACTGCATGGTAAATCAACATTCTCTGTCTCTGAAACAAAGTAAGGAAACTGAATATCAGAAATCGCTAAGGCTCAGGACTGAGGAGAGATGCCCGAGCGGTGACTCATGCTGCCTGAGCTCGCTGTGGCACAGACCTGTGTTAACCCTGTGATGCCATACCAGAACTAGCCATTTCACGGCAGGTCCTGATGGAGATTTGAGAGCCAGAAAGCAGCACCACTAAGAAGTGAGAGTTGCAAACCAACAGTCACACCCAAGACACTCCAGATCTTGTCTATGATGATCCCTAGAGGCCTGGGTCCCGGCAATGTCTGAGGAAATCGTTCTTGTAGACAAACCTTCCATCACCACTGTGACAACCTCTGCAGATCTTGAAGATGTCCTTCCAAGGCGATTAAACAGGGATCCCCACAGACCACGTATCATGGAGGGGGAAAAAGAAGCACCCTTTCCCAAAATCAGTGACAGACCAAAAAAAAATTCTAAACATTAGTTTATATTGGATTAAAATGTGGGATTCTTTACCCAATAAAAGGTGCCTCTCTAACGAAAGGAGAAAATGCATGTGTACACATCTCCTAGACTCAATTGTTTTGGAGATGGTGTTCCACTCCACCATGTAGTCCCGCCAATTCTTTACCTGCAATGCTCAGTTTGGCCGTTAGCAGATCAGCTATAAGGTGATGACTACACTTACTACATGGGGCAATTAAGCAGGCCCACCCTCAGAGTCAGACCTTGGAGAGAGCAAAGGGATGAGGAGCTGAGACCACTCACCATTGGCAAGCAGTATTCAGACATGGAGGCCAAAATACCACTGTGAGGCTACGTGGTCCCCATCTCCCACTGCTTGAAGAAGCCACCATGGCTAGAGGTGACAGTCAAGTGGCCTGTGGAACTGGAAAAACTGAAGGAACCGTTCTTCTGGAGGCAAGGCAGGGCACCAAGGTTTCCATTTGGGGCTGGTTGTCCCCTCTCGCATCATACCCAGGGGCCACATGGCTGAGCTCTGCAGGTATTAGTAAATGTCCTATTCCATACTGGCAGTCCCTAGCCACACGATCTCATCTCACTCCATGCCTCCTAGAAACCCACAAATCCCGGAGGGCCCCACTTCTGCAGTTCCCATTACCACCAAGACTTTCCTTCTCCCCATTCTTTCCCCAAACCCCAGCTATGAGAGAGCATTGGAGAGGAGTGTTCTGACAGAGAGAAAGGAAGACACCCAGAGCCTGGGAGGCTGCAAGCCACAGGCTCCCCAGCCACTCATATGACCTCAGTGAGCTCTGCTTTCAATTGCCCCCAGAGTCTCAGGGCCCTTACAGGAAGCAGAGATATCAGTGACACCCATCAACCTCACTACAAGCAGAGAGTGGTGCTCGTGCATCCAATTAGTCTCCTAGGAAACCAACTACCAAGAGCATCCATCCCTGAGGAGAGAGGCTAGCTCTCTTCATTCTTCTACAGCTATTTTCTTGGGCCCAGGGCCCTCCCTACCTCTCAGTAAAAATAAGTAACTGGGAATGAAGATGCCTTCAGGCACAGGTGAGCCAGGCCTAGAAATCCCTTCCACCTCTGAAGTCCAGCAAATGGAAAGCTTCTGGCATGAAGATGCCGGGCCAGGCGAGGGCTCAGCAAGCAGCACTTCCTTGAGGAGTGGCTGCAGCCCTACTTCAGCACCACAGACTTCTGCAAATTCACAGCTCATGTACCGGGTGTCACCTGACCCAGCCTTGGGGCTCGTTCACCTAACCCCATTGTTCCGAGATCAGACATCGATGGGTACAGTGGTGGCAAACACCCATGCAAACCCACTGATCTGTTCAGGACAGGTGGCAGGATGGACCCGGGGACTCCGAGTTCTGAATACCAGCTCCCGGCTCTGTGTTTGGGAAGCTTTGCAGATACTTCCCAGGGACCAGAAGGGATGCTGGTAAGTATGCTTAGGCTGAGGGTGCCTAAGGTGCAGACAGCAGACTGCTGTTGCTACATAAAGTATCATCCGTGACAAAAACCAGAACAGCTAGTGAGTTTGGAGCAACCGAAGGTTCTACCAATGCCCTTATCTCAAGAGGCACAGCTGCCTTCCAATGGTCATCTCTGAGCCTTACACAACAGGATGGTTGAGTGTGCATTTCCATCTCCTGTTGTGGCAGGAGGCTGGGAACAGGAAGGGACCGAGTCTGGGCTGCCCCGTCGATGCTGCAATTCTAAGACACTATCTAAATAGATACGCAAGTTTTCAGAAGGATTGGGGCTGTATACATTGTTCCTTGACTTTGAGAAAGGAAAATGTAATTAGCAAATGACCAGAGAGGGGACATGAGGGACAAAGGGACCAAGATAATCATCCCCTAAGGCCCAGCCAACTGACAGAAAAGTGACCAACCTTGGAAACCCAGCTGGAAAGAGACAGTGACCGTGTGTCTGTCTCCAAGACAAGTGTCAAGAAGGTTCCTTTTGTATGCCCTCTCCTATTGCTCTGTAGAACTCAGGATAGCCACAGTTCATGCTGGAAATCATTATAAAGAACTCATGACTAAAGCCATGCTCAGCTTCTAGAATGTTCAGCCCTCATTACTGTGGCTCTGTGTTATTCTCACCTGGAATTTTCAATGGGAACAGAAGGCCTGAGCCTGATTGTCTCTGAGTTTTTCTGTTCATTCTAATGCCAGACATAGATCTCATGGCAGTGCTAATGGCAGACATTACTTTAAGGCGCTGTGGCGTGCCTTAAGTGACAAACAAGCATTAAATTTGGTTAACAGCATATAATCTAAGACTCGCATACAGACTTTATGAAGAGACAGCTGATTGGATGTAAGTCAGAATATGCATTCATTTTTAATAGGAAATCTGAGAACTCTGGCTGTGCCTAATCCCCAACTCCCAAAGGGCAGGGGCTTTCTGGAAGACGCTGTACCCAGCTCAGGATTTTGCAGGGCTGGGGAGCTGCAGAGTGGCAAAGTCCCAGGAGTCATGTTGTGTGTTTCTTAAAGACCTTGGGGGCTTTCTGCACAAATCTTTCCTGGATGTGGAAAAGGGCACGGGGCATAAAGGAACACTAAGTCAGGTAGCCATGTTAGAGCATGAGCCACTACTTTCTCAGCTCGGGCTTTCCCCTTTACATTCATGCTGTGCTTCACAGATGGGGAGTGGCTCTCCATCACTGCAGGCTCATGTGGACTATGGAAACCAGGGGTAGCTTGCCCTGCCCAGTCTCTCCCAAGGCCCCCACTTTCACGTGATGCCTTCAACTGCAATAAGATTATCCTTTACCTACGCCTGTGTTCCTCTGCCACACAAGCCAGTCACAAAACAGCTCAATAGTTGGCACTCTTGACACTACCATATCCAGCCACATAGTTCATTCAGGGGACCTTCTCAATATGCATTCCATTCATCCCATCTCTGAGCTGTCACTATCTTCCCTGGTAGCATCTCTGACTGGCCGAAGGAGAAAACCCTGTGCCAGATCTCAGAGTCCAGTCACATAAGAGAGACAGACAATAATTACAAAACTAACAAATAGGCCAAAGTGCATAGATTGGAGGGGCATCAGGGGTAACATGAATGTGGTGCCCAGAAGGGCCTCTTCTTAGGCCTGCATCTGGCCTGCCGTGGGTAAAAACAGCTATTAGGTCACAGAACCCATGCAGCTCTGACCATCTGTGTGCAGGCTCCATGTGCCCTTCAGGATCTAACCCAAGACATCATCATTATCATTGTTCTCACCCATGGCAGCAGTGAAATTGATGGGGAAGGAACAATGAAAAAATGGCCAGATGCCATTAGAATACCTAAAAGCACTGGAGAAGGCAATACTGAATGAGTTCATGAAAACCAGAATCACATACCCTGCCAGAAGTGTCGATCATCCTGCTTTCAACTAGAAACTTCTAGAAATCCAGTGTCCTCCAAGCATGAGCTGTTAATTGGGTAGCATTTCTTCCAACTTGAAAGATCCCTTCCTGGGGTGAGCAGATATGCAACTTCCAAGGCTCAGGAAAGTCAGAAAGTTAAACAGTCTCACACATTAAGAATCTGCCAAGCTGCCTGCAGAGAGCATTAGAGACACAGCTTTGCTAAATGTCATTCACGCTAGAGTGGGCTCCACAGTGATGCCGCTGCCCGTGAGTCACCTCTGCGCCTGGAAGTAGACCTCCTGTAAGCAACTCACTCGTTCTCCGGGCTGAAGTCAGATGGAGTCATTTCTTTGGTCTGTCATCTATGCCCTATCTGAGATAAATAGACATTATTTCTATCTTCCCCAGAAGTCATGCAACAGGACCTCTGCATAATGGCCTCCTTGCAGGGCAGACAAACTTTCTGGTACTGTGATAAACACTATGACCAAGAGCAACTTTGAGAAAAAAGGGTTTAATTCGTCTTACAGGCTATAGTCACTAGGGAAGTAAAGACAGGAACCCAGGGTGGGATGTTAGAGCAGAAACCAAAGCAGAGATCATAGAGGAAAGCTGCTTGCTGGCTTGCTCAGTTACCTTTATTGTACAACCCAGGCCAACCCCTGGAAATGGCATGCAGTGGGATGGACCTGCCTCCATCAATTGGCAGCTAAGAAAATGCTGCAAATGTGGTCACGCACCATTCTAATAAGAAAATTCTTCAGGTGAAGTTCCCTCTCCCCTGGTGAGTCCAGGTTAGTGTCAGGTTGACAGTTGAATAACTATAACACCCACTAAAGAGAACATGGCAGAGGACCAACACGCTTGAAAGAGTGCTTAGGGGAGCTACAAAGAGTGAATGATAGTGGAACAATAAGGGCAGGAGCCTGGACTGTAAAATGGCTGAGTCTTTGCCTCCTGTATCTGTTTCTCCTTGTTGGGGATAGGAAGCATTCTCAAGCAGACAGTTCTGCATGCCCACAGCTGGAAGCTTCAAGTTCACAACCTGGGGTCCTTGAGGCCCTGCCAATCCCTGGTCCAAGGATTTCCTTGGATTGTTCATCCTCCAGGATGTGCTTCTATCAGGGAGAGAAGTAGTGCCTTAAAATACAGAAGCCACGCGATACATGAGTATCACAATGTGAAGTCACCCGCGTTCTTGGGGAACTGAGCCCTAGGGAGAACAAGAAGGGCAATTGGCAAGGAGCAGAGATTCCACTGAAACATGGAGGCTATTGGCCAAGAGCCTCAACACGGTTAGCATGAGGCGAGACAGACTAGATTATTCCAGAAATAGAGAAATTGACAGGATAAAGAAGAGAAACAAAAAGTGGACAGAACCAGAGGGAGAAGGGGAAGCTGGCTGGAGAGGAACAGAATGAAGGCATATGGTCAACTTACTGTCTCCGGTTATCTGGAGTTCCCATCTTGAGTCAGCGTTATAATCAGCACCAAGATCTCAATGGCTCTCTTACAGAGCTGAGATTGTCATATCTGAACAGGATGCAAAAGTCGCACTTTCTCCCTAATCCCAACGGCTATGGCACAGTTGTAGGTACCAGGCTTGGTTTTGGGACAAGAAATTTTGTTCCAGGAGACAGAGGACTAACAGCTGGGCCAGTGGTGGCTACTTCTCTATAAGTTGTTGGTCAGGTGAGCTCCTTTTTGCAGTAAGCAGTAGTTACTACAAAGACCCATTACTGGTCAAAATGCTAAGAATAAATAACTGTTGAGTATTCAGCCCTAAAGGCAACATCTATATCACTCCTTCCAAGACTCAGAGGGCATGGCAGAAGAGAAGAGAGAAAGAATGTTAAAGCGGGGAGGGGAGGAGGGATGTAGAATGGTCTCTTATGGGTAGTGTATGGCCATGGGTAGCCTGTGAAGTCACATTTCTAGACTAATTCTCCTTCCCCACGCAGCCATCAGGTGCCCATAGCTCCTCAGCGAGGGGTGGGACTTCAGGAGTGTTTCCCATCCATGCTGGGTTTTGGCTGGCTTGATCTGGTACAGGTCTTGTACATCCAGTCACGGCAGCTGTGAGTTCATGTGGGCCATGGTCCTGTCATGTCCAACAAATATGGCTTCACTACAGTTACATACTCCCCTCTGCTCTTACAGTCTTCCTGCCATCTCTTCCAAAATGTTCCAGGACTCCAGCTGGAGGGGTGTAATACAGATGTCCTTTTAAGAACTGAGAAGTTCGCAGTTTCTTGTTCTCTGCATATTGACCAGTTGTGGATTTCTGTATGGACTTCCATCCACTACAAAAAGAAGGTTCTCTGAAGGGGGAAAGATACACTAACCAAGTGTAAACTATGAAGGCAGAAAGGGAATAATGGAACATGAAGGGCTATGGTGGAGAGGGGAACACAGGGTGGAGAGGATATGAGGAGGGACAATTGCCACCAAATGCTTTGAAAAGCTATATGAAAACCGCCTACTCTAGAAGCTTCCTAAGATATATTGATATAGATATTTAAAAGGAGTTTTACTTGAGTTGCTCTATAAAGAATGGAACAATATCTCTCCCAGCCACCACAGGCTGTCAAATAAAATACCCTGTGATGAGTACAGATCACCTCTTTTTAAGTTGTTAGTCAATGACGTCCCATACCCACCAACAATACAAGCTATTGCCATTGCTCTCAGAATACTCTATAACTTCATGGGGAGACCCTATTGATGAAGATACCATATACTTGAATTGTAGGACATGGAGAAATCACTCTAGTGCTCCTTGGAAGCGTCAGCCTTACTGCCTAGCTTTCTTAATGCTGGAAGGCTCCGTGCATGCCACTGGGGGAGAAAAGCAATCATCATTCTCACCTAGCTGTGAACTCTGTTAGCTAAAATAACAACCAACCTGGCAAGATAAGCCCACTACTACAGCAGTGGCTAGTAGCCTGAATACTATGAAATTACCTAACCACTTTATCTTTGTATATAAAATCTCACTCCAACAAGACAGAACTCAAACCTGGTTTCATTAACTGGGCAAAATCACAGTGATTAACTAAGCCATAACCCCCAGGGGAGAGTCTAACACTATTATCCTGATAAATGGGCATGGTATTAAGTGCCCCCTAAGCTCTTATCTTTATTTTTATTCTTTGAGAATTTCATGTTTGTAGACAGTAAAACATTATATCTACCCCCACAACTCTTCCCAGATATCCCCTAGCATGTCAAACTCTCAACTTCGTCTGGTTCTCTCCCTTTCTCTCTGTCTATCTCTCTCTCTCTCTCTCTCATAACCCACAATGCTCATTGAGTGTTGCCCATAATTGCATGAATGCAGGTCTACCCACTAGGGCGTGAACCATCCACCAGTGTCCACATGCCCAAATCATGATTCTCCCTCCCCCAACAACTGCCAGCTCCTAAGAACTCCTTAGTTAGGAATGGGGGATCTCAAATTCCAGCCCAATCTGTGCTATAATTTTGGCTGACTTACCTTGTGGAAGTCTTCTACAGGTAACCACAGATGTTGAGATTTATGAGCATAATAATAGACATGGCATGTCCAAAAGACAGTATTTCCTTCCCAGCACTCCTCGGCATCCTCCGGCACTTCCATCCTTTCTGCCTTCTTGTCCACACTGTCCCCTGGGCCTTGGCAGAGAGGTTAATAAATTGTAACATTTAGAATTGTAACATCTAGAATTTAAATTGACTTCTTTGGAAGTCACTTATTTTCATCACTTTGGCCAGTTATGAGTGTCTGTAGTTATAACTGATGCCCACTGCAAAAAAGAAGTTTCTGGTCAAGGTTGAGAACAGCCCAGGTCCATCAGCACAAACATAAATATTTAGAAGGTATTTGCTAAATACAACATGAGTATTTTGCAAAACAATAAAAGTAAATTTCACCTCAGGGTCTATTACTTTTCCAGCCACAGACTTTTGACCAGGTTTACAATAAGTTCCCTTTTGTGCATCAGGGCTCAAGTCCAATCAGAAAGTAGTTGGTTATCCCATAACAACAATGCCACTATGGCGCCAGTGAACTCCCGGCCTGGAAGTTCTGTATGTAGCATGGAGGGTCCTCAGCTGGGAAGCCCACTCATGTATTTCTCCCCCAGCAGCCTGCACAGTCCTTTCCAGCATATGAGAGCTAGCCTCTCTCTGGTTAACCCATCCAACACCTAGCATTAAACTTCTTGGCTTTTTTTAAATTTTGGTTTTCTTTTAATTTACTAAACTTTATTATAATAACTTGCAAATAAAAGAACATCATGGAGCAAAATTAACCAGACATAAAGTCTATGCACCTCAATAAACTTCTGTACAGTTAGAATAGCCATTCTGAAACCATGGAGCTTCCCATTGGATTTCACACTATCAATACCAAATATATTTTTATGCACTTTTTCACCACTAACAAAAAATAAAAAATCTGGGATAGAGTTGAAACCAGAAAAACGAGTAGCTTTACGTCCTCTTTCATGACTCATGCCCATTGCCTGCACTCAGTCCTTCCTCATTCCCTCATATTTACCTTTTCTTGTTCTCCCTCCTACAATGTTATGCTGTACCCACATGCACACCTGTCTACATACATACATATGCACATTATAGAATAGGATTTGCATACTTTTCCCCAAAAGTCATGTGGCCTCACGTAAGATTATAATACTAAGTCCATCCATTTTTTCCTGTAGATTTTGTGATTTCATTTGTTAGAGCTGATTTTCATTCTCTAATTATCTGATGATGGACATCTAGGTTGGTTCTGTTTCCTTGACATAGTGAACAGATAAACATAGGAATACCAATATCTCAACAGCAAGGTATGGAGCTTTCTGGGTGTGGTCCCAGAGGCGAAATCGTTAGGTTATGATATGGTAGCTCTATTTTTAATTTTTTGAGGACTTTCAAAAATGATTTCCATAATGGCCATGCTAATTTGAACTCCATGAGTAGTAAATAAACCCTACCTTTCTCTCCGTGTCCTCTGCAACATTTGCTGTCACATCTTCTCTTGACGGCTGCTCTGACTGAAGTAAAGTGACTCTCAAAGTAGTTTTAATTTAATTTCCTGATGGAGAAGTCCACGGTCACCCATCCACAAGAGGAAGCCTTGTCCCTTGGGGGGCTGCTTTAGAGAAAGGTGAGGTGAGACCAGTTAGAGATGCGCCCAAGGCGTGTGTGGACAAGAATACTCTTTCCTGCTCACTGCATTACGAGCCACACTGCACTCTGAAGGAGGTCCCTAAGTTTCTTCTCTTCCCAGGCCCCAATTTTCAGGGTCCACCCCACTGCCATCTGAGCCTTTTTCATCCTTGACAACCAAACTTATCTGAATCCACACTGCAGCCCCTGTCTCTACATGCAAGGCCTTCCTGTCTCCCACCAAGTGAAATCCTTCAGCACCATGTAGGCTTGGCAAATGCGACCGATCAACTAACATGTACAATGTAAGCTTGGCACATGTGACCGATCAACTAACGTGTTTAAAGGAGTGCATATAAAGTCAGGGAGCAACATAGGCATGAAGTGGAGGAGAGGATACTCCTCCCCATGGCATCTTCAGGCTGAGCTCTGATGAGGGTAGCAAGTGTACTCTGTCTCTTTTACTTGTTTGGTTTTTATAGCAGTGGGGATTAAGCCAAGGGCTCCGCCCATGCAAGGTAGGCACTTTGCCCTCAAGCCGCCCTCATCCCTCACTTCTTTATTCTGAGACCCTCACTTATCTGCTGTTTATTCTAAGTTCCCTAAGCTAACCTGAAACTTTCAGCCCTTCTCCCTGGGGGTCTGGAGTATCTAGGATCTTAGGCCTGCTTCACCAGGCATGCCTGCGTGTTTTCTCTTACTCTGCAATTTGGGCTTTGGCATCTGAGCTCCGCCAAGTCTGGAGCAAGGGAATCTTTGGGTGGTAGAGTTGCACACACTTCTAATAGAAAAGGCATTTTAACATATTTCCATCAGTGACCAAAGAATAAAAGCCACAGCACTGGCCCTGTGCTGGGAGAGGAGGTCGTCACCATGTACTGAGCACACAGCCTGAAGCATCTTCTCTTGTGACTAACTCTCACAGGTCAGAAAGAGATGCCCTATCCCATGCTACACACTTAGAAACTGGAGAGGGGAAAGCCCAAATGCTGCTGTAATGCAGGCCGAGCCAGTGCTTAAGAATTCGAAGTGATAGGTGCAAACCCTTCTGTAAAAAGATACTGAGTCAGTAGGCAACCTTTCTCTCAACATAAGTTTAAGCGGGGCGTCATATGATAAAATGCTCTAGGCAAGCTAGTTTGTGGTTTGGGTTTTGGTTTTCACTAGATACAGCAGAAAGCTCAAAGGAGACCCACGGGTGTGGCTGCTTTGCGTATAGACACTGCATCTCCTGTAGGCTGAGAACTATTGTCTGCTAGACATCCCAGCCCTAGCCAGACATCAGCTAGAGGAGACCCCTATTGCAGGTCTCCTTGATTGCCTTTACTGTAACTAAGGCCCACCAACATCCCCCTATAATACTGCATGGGCCACTTATGAGCAGAGGTCATCGCCAAAGCTTTTTTCTGCATTTCAACAAAATACAGTCTATCTTTGGCCATTGAAATGGTTTTCAAGTTGAACCGATGCGTCTATGCCAGTCTCGACAATTATCATTTCCTCAATTATTGGCAATTATCACTTCAGCTATACTTTGCTCGGATTTTAAAGTAAAAGATAAAATGATAAAATTATGGGTTTCCATCTCCTTCAAACCCATTCACACAAATTTCACACTGGGGTGACAGACAAACTCATGCTCCTATTGTGTGTTTGCAGGTGTACATTGACTCTGGGTGTCTGCCTGCCTGTCTATCCATGTCCTTTGGAAGAGGTTGTTTAAATGTCATAGAAATATCAGATCAGAATTCTTTCCCTTTGCATCACTAGAAAATGGAGCTTTATTCAATAATAAAGTTGCACCCAGCTCTTTGGAAGGACCTGGTGATGTGCCCTCGCAATGCCAGAAGCTTCGCTTTGTTTAAGCCTCTGGGTTAGCATATTTGCCTGGGCCATCCCTTTTCCTCCCCTTATCTTCCCAGGTTTTCTGTCAGTCCCTGAGCTTGAATACAGGACTCCCTTGAACAATAGCCTCCCTTTTCTTATCCAAGGTCTCAAACCCAGAAAGCAAGGGCACAATTTGTATATCTACTTATTTAAAAACAATAAATTCTTGAGCTAAAAAGTAGGTAATTGAATGGTACCCAGTGAAGGCATGATCATATGATAGAGAACGGCCTATTCTCCAAGGGCAGGGATCATAGGCTCTCTGGTGTAGGTGTTGCCCGATTTTCCCAACTTGATACAAGTTGGAGTTATCTGAGAAGAGGGAGCCTCAGTTGAAGAATTGTCTACATCAGATTGGCCTGTAGGCAAGTCTATGGGGAATTTTATTGATTAATGAATGATGTGAGAGGGCTCAGCCAGCTGGGTGGTGCCACCCCTGGGCAGGTGGTCCTGAGGTGTATGAGAAAGCAAACTGAGCAAGCCATGGGAAGCAAGCTAGTAAACAGTGTTCCTCCCTGGTCTTGGCTTCAGTTCCTGCCTCTGTGTTCCTGCCTTGAGTTCCTGCCCTGACTTCCCCACACTGGTTGACTTTAAGCTCTAAAGTGAAATAAACCTTGTCCTCCCCAAATTGATTTTGGCCATGATGTTTATTCATAGCAATAGAAAGAAAATTAGGACAGAAATTGGTGCAAGGAATTTGAGATATTACTGGGATAGACCTGACCATGTTGCTCGTGGGGAGGATTGTGGCAGCGTTTGGGATTTGGGGCTGTAAAAGCCAGAGTACAACAACTGGTTTATGGGGTCTTGGAATATCATGAGGGTGAGAAAACTGTAGATGATAAAGTCCCAGGATGTGAAATTTCAGAGGGAAGTTGCAAAGCCTCTCAAGGACTATATTTGGAAAGCTTATGGGATTTATTTGGACTAAGAATCTGTGGTTCTCATCAGCTGGGGTTGAAGAATCAACAGTGATGACCAGCACCACTGAAGTGAAACCTTTGCTTCCTGGAGCAATCAATGCTAGTTGGCTAGGGCTAAAAACTAAACTGTGATTTAAACAAGACCAGTACCACTGAGATGGAACCTTGTGGGAAATATTTCCTCGAGGCTACGATCCAAAGTGGAACAAGACTGCGAAGTAAAGCATGCTGTCTGATGAACTTGGCAATGAGTAAGAGTCTCTCTCGTGGTACTGTTTGAAAGCATGGAGGGGTCATGGGGAAAAGCTGAGGCCTAAACTGTCAGAGGCCAGGAGTGGCCATTGGTTAAGTGTAGGCTGAGACTGCTCATTCGTTTCTCGGCTGCCTGGACATAAATAATCACACAGAAACTATATTAATTACAACACTATTTGGCCAATAGCTTATGTATATTTCTAGCAAACTCTTATATCTTAAATAACCTATTTCTATCCATCTGTGTATCACCACAAGGCTGTGGCCTACAGGTTAGTTTCTGTCTGGCAGCTGGCAGCAGCAGTTATATGGCGTCTCCTTGACTCCACCTACTCTCTTTCTATATCTCTGATCAGATATCCAGCCTGGCTTTACTCTGCTAAGCCACTGGCCGAAATAGCTTTATTCATTAACCAATAAAAGAAACATATATACAGAAGGACATCTCACATCAGTGAAGGCCCAGCTTCAATTGCAGTGGAGGCCCCAGAATCTGAAGGTATTGTGGAAGGAAAGGGAAGGCTGGCATCATAAGTCAGGATCAGAGTCCCTGCAGAAAGCTTCTGGTGAAGCCACAGCCTGAGGTGCAATAGAAGCCCAGCATATTGGAGATGTCTAGACCCATGGGACAGACATCAAGGATAGTGGCAGATGAGAAGTGAGGTCCGAGTGAGTGTACCAGACAAGCTGTGTGTTGCAGGTGGCAGAGCAAAAGGAGGGACTGTCCAAGCCCCCTGGAGCCCAAAATTTCATGAGTGAGTCTGAGATTTCAGACACTTAGATTTTTACACTGTTGGATTTTGGTTTCAGTCAGATTTGATTATAGTTGTGCCTTTTTTTCTCTTGGAATATGATGTATGTAGCTTATTTTTCATTTTGTAAGAACCCATTGCTAAGAGACTTTGACCTTTCAAAGTGCTGGATTTTTTTATATGCCCCCAAGGGTTGCAATTTTTAAAGACTGTGGGACTTTTAAAGTTATACAATGTTTTATGTCTTGATAGTAATATGAGATCCTAGGGATAAACAAGAAAGTGAAAAATGTGATTTAATAGTGATGCTTTTGTGTGTCAAATTGACAAGGGGTCGATTGTGCTAGATTTTTGTTTGTCTGTTTGGTCAGTTTAGTTAGATTTGTTTTTGTCAATTTGATTGACATAAGCTGGATGTATCTAGAAAGAGGGAGATTCAGCTGAGAAATTCCCTCTTGTAGATTGACCTGTGGGCAAACTATCTGGGCATTTTCTTAATTGATGATTGATGTGGGAGAGCCCAGTGGGCAATGCCATCCCTAGACAGATGATACTGGGCTGTATAAGACAATAGACTGGGCAAGCTATGAGGACCAAACCAGTAAAGAGCATTCTTCTAGGTCTTTTCGTTTTGTTTTGTTTTGTTTTGTTTTGTTTTGTTTTGTTTTGAGACAGGGTTTCTCTGTAGCTTTGGGGCCTGTCCTGGAACTCGCTCTTGTAGACCAGGCTGGCCTCGAACTCTCAGAGCATTCATTCTTCTAGGTCTTGACTTCAATTTCTGCCTCTGGATTCCTGCCTTGAGCTCCGGCCCTGACTCCCTCAGTGATGGGCTGCTAGCTGTAAGATCAAATAAATCCTTTCCTCACTAAGTTGCTTTTGGGCCTCACATTCACCATAGCAACAGGATGCAAACTATGACACTCTGAATAACACCTTCACAGTCCTCATCTGTAAATGTTCTCTGTAATGTGCTATTAGCAGAGAGGACATATTGTACACCACAGGCATACCTTCAAGATGCTCCAAGCCCAGCTCCACACTGCAGGAAAGTCTTACAAAAAAAGAGGGTCACATGAGTCTTTGGTTTTCCAAAGCATATAAAAGTTATAATGAATTTACAGTGTAATCTATTATAAAGTTTCATTATATATAAAAACAAGGTACACAGCTTAAGTTGAAATACTTTAATGTCTAACAACAATGCACAGACAGTCATCTGAGCCTTCTGCGAATCATGAACTCTTTGTAGAGTGTCTCCCCCTTAGGACTGAGGTCACTCACTGTTCAAGAGGTGGTTGCTAAAGATTGGGCAGGCTCGGTAATTTCTTAGAATAAGACAAGAGGCAATTTCTTAGAGTAAGACAAGAGAAAGTTGGGAGTCAGAGAGGTGTTCTTCCTCAGGGAAGAGCGCACCAATTGTGCCAAGTGGTCAGCCATGAAAACACAATTACAAGAAATATTTTATGGGCTAGACAGATTATATTTAGGATTATATATGTATACACATATATGCACGCAGGAACAATTAGTGGAAAAAGAGACTATGAATTTGGAGAAGAGTGGGAAGGAATATATCAAAGGCTTTGGAGAAAGGAAAGGGAAGAGAGAAAAGTTGTAATTATATTATAATCTCTATACAAAATAAAAAATTTTAAAAATAAAACAACAGTGAATTTTTGCCACATTGAGTTCCTTTCACAGAAGGTTTTTCTGTGGCAGCTAGTCCATGTGAGAGTGCCTTACCCACAGCGGCACTGCCTCAGAGGTGGAGCCCATCCTCTCCAGCCCTCCCATCATATTCTCAGCTAAATCGACATGGCATTCTGAACCTCTGGTGTCATCCCAACAGTGGCTACAGAATCTCCACCAGAAACAGTTTCCATCACAAGCAACTTTTCCCCTAGTTCTTTTGTTATTTCCACCATGGCTGCAGCTACCTCTTCCACTGATGTCGTGAATCCTTCATTCATCCATAGAGTTAGGACCATCTTCTAAATCCCTGCATATGCTGAAATTCTGACCTCTTCCCAGGAATCCCAAGTTTTCTTAATGGCATCTAGAATGGTAAATCCTTCCCAGAGATTCTCACATGATGTTCACCAAAGCCACCAGAGGAACCTCTCTGTATGGGAGCTATAACTGCACAAACTGTGCTTTTCTATAATGATACTTACACCTTGGAATCACTCTTTATCCATGAGCTGAGAGCGGGTGTACCAGTAGCCACTAAACCATCAATCTCATGGGACATCTCCACCAGAGCTTTGGGTGACAGGCACATGAATGAGAAGTGGTGTTTGGAGGGATTCTCTTTTTTTTGTTTTTTCTGAACTCTGGATCTCAGCAGTAAGATTATCATGTTCAACAGAACACACCTCAAGCACATGCTCCCAGCTGGGCTTTGCTGCTAATCTTCTCAGCAGAGACTGAGTAGGTTTCATTCCAGCCTTGAGGGCTCCTGGGTTTCTGGGTGGTGAATGAGCAATTGCTTCTCCTAAGCTCTAACTGCACTTATCCCTGGAAGAGAGCCCACACCGTGAAGCACTGACTCCAGGCATTGGCTCTTCCCCTGTAGCTTTGAAAGCCCTAGATGGCATTGAGTAATAAAGGGCTTTTGGAAGAGCCTTTGGAAGATTTCTGCAGTGCTTCGGCCTTCACCAGTTCACTGAGCTAGATCCTCTGGGTAACTTATGCAGCTTCTATGTCAACAGCTTCTACATCAACTCTGGCTGTTTCACCTCGCACTTGGACACTGTAGAAATGGTGACTTTCCTTAATCCTCATTACCAGACTCTGTTCTCTATAGGCTCCCCTTCTGCAGGGTCTTTGCCTCTCTCCACCTTCATAAGTAAAGAGTGTTGGGGACTTGCTCTGGATTAAACTTTGTCTAAGGAAATGTTATGGCTGGTTCGATCTTCTGTCTATACCACTGAAGCTCTCCAATAAGATCACTTCTTAACATCTCATTTACATATTCATAGAAGCACTAGAATTTTCTGCTTTCTATAAGAACTTTGCCTTTCCATGCCAATCTGAGTGTCTTGTGCTGCCTCTGGGGCTATGGTGACACCCAAGCTTGGGCTGCTGCCAGGGACCATCTCTAGGTCTGTGGTCCTATCACAGTTGGGATCTGTGATGTCTGTGTCCCATAGTGGAACCAAAGGATACACAGATGCTCAGGGTCTAGGCCACATCCTGTGGCCATGTTAGTATCTGAGGACTATGCTGCCACTAAGGCCATGGAGTCATCTGGGCCAGGGCTGCTACCGAGGGCCATGTCTGGGCCCTACCATAATCAAGGTCTGTGTTGAAGTCCATGGCTCATGATACCATCAAAGGCAATGCCAATACCAGAGGTCTGAGCCACCACCTGGGGCCATGTTGGTATCCAAGCACCTTGCTGCCAGAGTGGCTGTGCCAATCCAAGTGGCCTGTGCAGTCAAACAGGGCCAGGTCAGTGTTGCTGCTTTGGGCCATGTCTGCATCCATGGCCTGATGTAGGATTTCCCTCTGTATGCTGTAATTACCATTAATGAATAAAGAAACTGCTTTGGACCTATAACAGGGAAAAACTTAGTGAGGCAGGGAAAACTAGACTGAATGCTGGGAGAAAGAAGGGCAGAGTCAGAGAGAAGCCATGAAGCCGCTGGAGATAGATACTGGGAACTTTACCCAGTAAGCCAAGTTAAATTAATATAAGAGTTAGCCTATAAGAAGCTAGAGCTAATGGGCCAAGCAATGATTTAATTAATACAGTTTTTGTGTGATTATTTTGGGTCTAAGCTAGTCAGGTAGCCAGGAACCAACCAGTAGCCCTTCTCCAACAAATTAGCACCCAATGTGGGGCAACTAAAATCCACTTAAAACCTGACAGGGCTTGAAAAGAAATTCTAGATACTAAAAAACAAAGTTTGGCTGCATTTTCTTTTCCAAATGGTGGCATGCTGCAGCTCCATTAAGAGCAGTCTTATTGATTCAGCGGTAGCAGCTACGTGGTTTCAAAATGGCAGGTTTCTGGCCACGGGCCATGCTGCACAAACTCTGACTCTTTCAGGAAACTGAGCATTTATATGGTGTTTGTGAGCAGCATGCTTCAGCTTTTTTGGTAGCAACATGGACTGGCTGTGTGCCTGGAAGTGGGGCGATGTGTGTGGCTCAGAGGCACAAGTGGCTCCTCCATGCTGGATTGGGCAGGGCAAGCAGGAAGTACCATATATACCCTAATAATGGTGTTGCTTAAGTTTTTAAGAAGCACTTAACATTTTAAGAAGTGCTCCTGGACAGTAAAGAACTACAGATACAAAGTGGGACAGATTCAGACATAAAAGACCTCCAAATGGATCACAGCACAATGTTTATGAACTACTACTACGTAGTAGGCTTGGAAGAGAGAAAAAAAGAGTAGAGAGAGTTGGAAAAGAAGTAAATAGTTTAAAAAGGGGGTATAAAGTCCTTAAAGATACAGAGTACAGACAGTCATAGATTAAAGGAATAAAGATAATAAAATATATATTAAAAAGTAATAGAGTAAATACAAGTCACATAAAGATGAAATATGCACAAAGAGTCTAGATTATGTATATTATTGTGTCTTCTTTGAATTTTTTGACTATGAAGGAGCTAAGTACAGAGAGACATTTCATTGAACGGACTGCTAAGTTAAACCAACGTAAAGGTATCTTGATTCCAAAATTTGAGTCTAAGGATATTTTGCTTTGGAAAAAGAGGTTCTTCTTTTGTTTCCACAGAGGATGAGAACTTCTAATTGCTTCCAGACTAATCTGGTTTGCTAGACCATGACCCTCTGAAAGGTTGCTGTGAACACTTCCAAAGAATTAATTCACCCAACTGCTGACTGAGATGAACCTAGCACCCAGGATATACCATGAAAGACCTGATTAACAGCACCTCCAAACAGCAGGAAGCAGTTTGGATAAGCTACTCCCATATTCCCAAATATTGTCTATAAATGTTTGTTTACATTTAAATGGGGATATGCTATAGAGATTTGCATTGATGTGCATCTTGGTCTGTTGATACAAGTTTAAGATCAATTTTGTTATATTGTGTATATGTATTTCTGCTCTTGATTAAGGTATTGTGTTCATCCAGCTCATTTAAAAATGTAATGTATAATTAAGAAATATAGGTTAATAGATAATCATTTATAATAGTCAAGCTTGTAGTCATGTTAATTAGATTTTTTAGATGTACAGAGATGTATTTCAAATGAATAAGCATTTTTCAAACCTTTCAAAGACTACATAATATGGCATTTAAATTTTTTTTTAAGAACTTAGGACTTTTTATGACAATGAGATGCATCTGCTCCTAGCAACACCAATCTACTTCAAAGGAAGATGGGTATCAAAGAGGCTCCTTATGGAGTTTGCTAGTCATTTGTGCAAGAAACTGTTCTTGCCTTGACTGCTTGATGAACTGGACATGCAGGACCCACAGAGAAATGACTGTTAAACTGGCCTAAAAGTGAGATGATCCTTCAGGATTCCTGCTTCATAAAAAAGTCTATAGACATTCTGCAGGACACAGAAGAAAGTAACTGACAAACTCCCAATATAGGTGGAACTGTCTTTGAAATTTCCTGCTACAAGGAAAAGTCTGCTGGATACTATGGTCCTGTAGGCTGAAGATGGATGTCCCAACAGTACAGAAGAACTTTGATTAACTGTACAGGCAGCGAGATATCTCTATCATTTCTAGAGTTTTGAAAGTTGCTTACAATGCATTTCCTGTTTACTTAGGTAATATTATATCCTTCTGAAGTCTTTGATGGAGTTGAAGAATTTATAGTTATTGTTATAGTTTGCCTTAGTTATGATAAAAGATAAAATAGATATAAATATTATAACTATAATTCTTGCTTGATACCTGTTTTGTTATATATAATTTTACTATGCTAAATTTAAAGCCTTCCTTTTTATTTAAACAGAAAAGGGGAGGTGATATGGGATTTCCCTCTGTATGCTGTGATTATCATTAATGAATAAAGAAACTGCTTTGAACCTATAACAAGGCAAAACTTAGTTAGTCAGGGAAAACTAAACTGAATGCTGGGAGAAAGAAGGGCAGAGTCAGAGAGAAGCCATGGAGAAGCCAGACAGAAACAGATGCTTAATATGATGTTTTCTAGATTCATCCATTTACCTACAAATTTCAAGATGTCATTATTTTTTTCTGCTGTGTAGTACTCCAATGTGTAAATGTACAACATTTTTCTTATACATTCTTCAGTCAAGCGATACTTAGGTTGTTTCCAGGTTCTGGCTATGACAAATAATGCTGCTATGAACATAGTTGAGCACACATCCTTGTGGCACTATTGAGCATCCTTTGGGTATATACCCAAAAGTGGTATTTCAGGGTCTTGAGGAAGGGTGTTTTCTTAGTTTTCTGGGAAATCACTATACTGATATCTAAAGTAGTTGCATCAGTTTGCATTACCACCAGCAATGCAGTAGTGTTCCCTTTACCCCACAGCCTCTCCAGCATAAGTTGTCATCAGTGTTTTTTATCTTGACCATTCTTACAGGTGTAAGATGGAATCTCAGAGGTGTTTTGATTTGCATTTCTCTGATGACTAAGGATGTTGAGTATTTCCTTAAGTGTCTTTCAGCTATTTTAGATTCCTCTGTTGAGAGTTCTCTGTTTAGCTCTGTACCCCATTTTTTATTGGATTATTTGCAACCTTACCAAAAGCAATCTACAGATTCAAAGCAATGCCCAGAAAAATTCTTCACAGACCTCAGAAGAATAGTACTCAACTTCATATGGAAAAGAAAAAAAACCCAGGATAGCCAAAGCAATCCCGTACAATAAAGGAGCTTCTGGAGGCTTCATAATTCCTGACTTCAAACTCTACCACAGAGCTACAGTACTGAAAACAGCCTGGTATTGGCTTAAAAACAACAGGAGGACCAATAAAACTGAATCGAAGGCCTGTACATTAATCCACACACCTATGAACACCTGATTTTTGACAAAGAAGCAAAAGATATCAAACAGAAAAAAGAAAGCATATTCAACAAATGGTGCTCGCATAACTGGATATCAACATGTAGAAGAATGAAAATAGACCCATATCTATCACCATGCACAAAACTCAAGTCCAAATGGATCAAAGACCTCAACATAAAGGCAACCACACTGAACATCACAGAAGAGAAAGTGGGAAGTACACTTGAAAGCATTGGCACAGGAGACCATTTCCTAACTATAACTCCAGCAGCACAGACACTGAGGGAAACAATTAACATGTACCATCACAAGGAAATACTGACTGGGCTACCATGTCACTTCCCAGTCATGACTGATGGTGTCACTGGAGGTGAGATTGAACTTAATTTCCACTGCCCTTTCCTCCCTGGAAGTTGAAATGATGTCACATAGCCCAAAGACCCAATTCCTCATTCTCTTTGTTAGACTTTCTGACATGACTGGGTCCCCATCCTGAAGCAGACGTGGGGACTGTCCATGAGCTAACTTACTAATACAAATGCTAATATTCTCCCAGAATAATAGAGACACTTGTCACTCGAAAGAGTCCAAGGCTGCCTCCCATAAACCAAAACCATAAAGGAGACAGAACCTCTGCTACACAACAGATTCCAAAACAGTTTCCTATTCATCCTTCCTCTGACTTTCTTCAGTTTCACGTAAGCATGAATTATCTGTAATAAGAAAAAGCTAAATGAAGTGTTAAAAATATCAAATTCATCTATAAGCTTGAGACAGAACAGGGTTGTAAATAACAAGGAATTCTTAAAAGCCATGTCTGACAGAGTGTATGGAAAATATGTTAAGGTAAAGGAGATCTGGGAAACAGCTCAGTAGGTGATGTGCTTCCTGCACAGCATAAGAGCCTGACTTCAGTTTCCAGCACTCCCTGAACAAGAACAAATAAGCAGCTAGGCTCAGACGTGCACATCTGTAACCTTGCCGCTCTGGGGATGCAGGAACAAGAGGATACTGGGCCTGCTGGTGAGCCAATCTGGTGAATTTCAGCTCCAGCAGGAGACACTGTCTCAAAATATAAAGCGGAGCACAACTGAGGAGACATCTGGTCAACCTCACAGCTGCCAAACTAAGTGACAGCTGAGTGCTTAGCCCTAAAGAGGGCAATTACAGGAACCCCTAAAACCCAAGGAACATAGCAGAAGAGAATGGAAACATCAAAGAGAGGAAAGGTAGGGAAAGGGGTTGTTAAATGCCATCTTTGGGGCATGACACAGTCACAGCCATCAGAAATCACAGCAGCCAATGACTGTTTGGACAAGGCTGCACAAGACGGGGTCCATTAACATCCAACCACAGATGGAGCAGGGGCTCACAGGGCCCCGCTCCTCCCTGATTAATTATTGACTGCTGATGGATACTTGAGACAGCCATTGTCTTATGGCATGTATCCACTGGTGAGCCCACCAGGCTTCAATGGATACTTTCAAACTTCTGGTCAAACAAAGGGCCCTGGTTAAACTCAGGGAGTCACAAAACAAAAAGTCACAAATGTGGGAAAGGGACTTAGAGTGAGGAGATGATAGGAGGAGGAATAAAGGAGGTGTGGGTGACAGTGAACAGAATGTATTATATACGTATATGTCAAAGAGTGAATTCAACCAATAAAAAGAAGCAGGGAAGCATTAAGGGGGATTAAATAGGATAAAGCCAAATAAAACCCAAAGATTTATTAATAAAGCTGTAGAAAACAAAAGAAAAAAACTAAAGAGCTGGGAGGGTGGGAATAATGCATTACCTAAAATGGAACACAGCTGCGGACGTCTGAGAATTTCCGGAGACACAGGGAAGCAGAGGCAGATTAGAAAGACAACCACGGATTAGAAATGTTTCCTAGTGGTCAGATCCCAATGTCTGCAGGCATCACTTGAGACCTTCTGACCCTTGACCTGCCACTAATGGGGAAAGCAGAACTTTAAGGTTGTTCTGCCCTAAGTACTAGAAAGTGGACTTCTGAATGCTCCCTTGGAACTTGGAAGCCAGGGGCTCTAGACACACAAACAATGTGAATGTCTAGGCACAGTGAAGTTCAGAGGTAAAGACTTGTATCATGACCATTTCCAGGCTAAAGCCTTTAGCAAGCTCTGGTCTCAGACAAGGTGTTCACACAATCAAATCACACAGCACTGCCACTCTGAGACTTAGAAGCATCAGTAGCCTTTCTATGGGACATCTGGAAAATTGCCATGAGCTGTATAGAACCCAGTGGAGCCCCAGCAGCCTCTCTATAGAATAATTGTCTACACTGTATCCTAAGAATCTCATGCAGTCAGAAATCAGGTAGCCTGCCCACAGACCTTCTCCTCTCTGTTTATTCCCCCTGACACAATCTTGTCACTGGCACTACAACAAATCACTAGCTTCAGTCTCCTTCCCTGTGCCCACATTTCTGATGGATCCCACAGTCCATCCCCTCCAAACCTCCCTCTCCCCGCTCATCACTGTATCCCAGCTCCCAACTCCAGCAGGCACCTCCTGCTCAACCACAGGCCAAAACCGCAAGAAAACCAGGTAGACTGTCAAAGAATCTCTCTCTCTCTGTCTGTCTGTCTCTCTCTCTCTCTTTCCCTCTCCCTAGATGCAATCCCTAAACCTCGTCCCTAACCCTGCAACATATCACTAGCTGCAGCCTCCCTTCCCCATGCCCACATCTCTGTGGATCCCACAGACCATCCCCTCCTAACCTCTCTCTCCCCACTCATCACTGTATCCCAACCCCCAACACCAGAGCACTCCCTGTGAACACACCAGCTGAGCAGGTCAGGAAAACAGGCAATAGAGCCATCAAACTCTATGAAAATCCAGAGAGGAAACAGAAATCAAGGAACAAAACCCGCCTGACGAAGACAAACCCAGAAATCAACACCTAGACCTATAAATCACCCATTACCCAGGTGCCTAGATGGCATAAGAACACAATAAATGATGTGCAGGCCACAGCAGTCAGAAGAACAGGTCAAGGTCATGCCAACCATAAGAACACATAAGCTGCCCACCTTCCCACAGAACTCTCCCATATCCTCGGGGCTGGCCATGCCAATCAAAAGAACAGGTGCAGGCCACGCCAGCCAGAACAGGCCACACCAACCAGGAGAACAGACCCCCAACTCGGGCATGAGACCTCCTACTTGACCAAAGACCATACTAGCTGCCAGAACTCCAGGCCACAAAGACCAGAAGACCAAAGAAGAAGCAGAAATCAAGGAACAAAACACCCATCCAACAAAGACAAATACAGAAATCAGCACCTCGACCTATAATCACTTCAAACCCAGATACCTAGACAGCAGAGTAAAAACACAATCAACAACAAGCCAGGGAAATATGTCCCCACTGGAACCCAGCTAGCCTACTACAACAAGTTCTGAAAATTTCAACACAGCTGAGGCACAAGAAAAAGACCTTAAAACCAATGTATGAAGATGATAAGGGTTCTTAAAGAGGAAATGAATAAATCCCTTAAAGAAAGCCAAGAAAGGACAAACAGCTGAAGGAAACAAATGAAAATATTCAAGACCAGGAATTAACAATCATCAGTTATTAATATCTCTCAATATCAATGGACTCAATTCCCCAATAAAAATTAACAGACCAAAAGAATGGTTGCAAAAACAGGATCCATCCTTCTGCTGCATACATTCCCCATGAAAGATAGAAATTACCTCAGAGTAAAGGGTTGGAAGAAGATTTTCTGAGAAAATGGACCTAAGAAACAAGCTGGTGTGGGCATTCTAATATCGAGCAAAACAGACTTCAAACCAAACTAATCAAAAGAGACAAACACTTCATGCTCATCAAAGGAAAAATCGACTAAACTGAAGTTTCAATTCTTCACATCTATGCCCCAACTTCAAGGGCACCCACATTTGTAAAAAGAAACATTTCTAAAGCTTAAGTCAGACACAAACCCTCACATATTAATAGTGGGAGATTTTAATACTCACTCTCACCAATGGACAGGTGATGATCCAGACAAGAGCTAAGCAGAGAAATACTGGAGCTAAGAGACATTATGAACCAAATGGGCCTAACTACAGAACATTTCATCCAAATACAAAAGAATATGCCTTTTTCTTAGCACCTCACACGACTTTCGCCAAAATTGACCACATACTCAGTCATAAATCAAGTCTCAACAGGTACAAGAAAATTAAAATAACACCCTATCAGACCTATCAGACCACCATGGATTAAAGGTGAATTTCTAAAATAACAGAATGCCTACAAACTCCTGGAAACTGAACAACTCTCTACTGAGTGAGTACTGGGTCAAGGCAGGAGTAAAGAAATTCAATATGTCCTAGAATTCAATGAAAATGAATGCACAACATACCCAAATTTATGGGACACAACAAAAGCAATTCTAAGAGGAAAGGTCATAGCACTAAGTTCCTTCATAAAGAAATTGCAGCGATCCCTTACTAGCAACTTAACAGCTCACCTGAAAGCACTAGAACAAAAAGAAGAAGCTCATCCAAGAGGAGTAGACAGCAGGAAATAATCATACTGAGGCTGAAATCAATAATAAGAAAAGAGATAACACAAAGAATCAATGAAACAAAGAGCTGGTTATTTAGGGAAATCAACAAGATATAGAAACTTATTGAAACTAACTAATAGGCAAAGAGAGACTATCCAAATTAACAAAATCAGAAATGAAAAGGGGACTACAACAGCAGACACTGAGGAAATCCAAAGAATCATTAGGTCATACTTTAAAAACCTGTACTCCAGAAAATTGGAAACTCTAAAATAAATTGACAAATTTTTTGATATATACCACTTACCAAAGTTAAATCAAGAACAGATAAACAATTTAGAGAGGTCTATAACCCCTTAGGAAATAGAAAAAGTCATTAAAAGTTTCCAAAAAGAAAAAAACCCAAAAATTCAGGGCCAAATAGTTTCAGTGGAGAATTCCACCAGACTTTCAAAGAAGAGTTAATACCAATACTCCTCAAATTATTCCAGAAAATAGAATCAGAAGGAATATTGCCAAATTCATATTATGAGGCTACAGTCACCCTTATACCTAAACCACATAAAGAATTAACAAAGAAAGAGATTAAACAATTCCCCTCATGAACATAGATCCAAAAATACCCAATAAAATACTTGCTAACAGAATCTAGGAACACACCAAAATAAAATCATCCATCATGAACGAATAGGCTTCATACCAGAGACACAGGGATGGTTCAACATAATCGGTGTAACACACCGTATGAATAGACTGAAAGAAAAAACACAAAAACATCTTATTAGATACTGAAAATAACCTTTAAAAAAATTCAATATCTTTTCATCATAAAAGTCTGGGAGAAATCAGGAATACAAAGGACATACAAATTTACAGCAAGCCTATAGCCAATATCAAATTAACTGGAGAGAAGCTCAAGGCAATTACACTAAAATCGAGAAGAAGACAAGACTGTCTACGCTCTCCATATCTACTCCATAGAGTACTCAAAGTTCTAGCTAGAGCAATAAGACAACTGAAAGAAATTAAGGGGATACAAAGTGGAAAGGAAGAAGTCAAAGTGTTATCTGCAAATGATATGATAGTACAAATAAGTGATTCCAAAAGTTCTACCAAGGAATGCCCACAGTCGAAAAGCACCATCACTGAGGTAGCTGCATGCAAGATTAACTCAAAAAGTTCTAGACACAAATGACAAAAGGGGTGAGAAAGAAACCAGGGAAACAGCATCCTTCACAATAGCTTTAAATAATATTAACTACTGTAGGGTAACTCCAACCAAGCAAGTGTATGACAAATATATTAAGTCCTAGAAGAAAGAAATTGGAGAAGGCATCAGAAGATGGAAAGATCTCCCAAACTATTGGATTAGTAGAATTAACATAGTAAAATGGCAACTTATTGAAAGCAATCTACATCAAAATTCTAACAAAATTCTTTACAGGCCTTGAAATAATAATACTCAACTTCACATGGAAACACAACAAACCCAAAATAGCTAAGAAAAACTCCTAAACAATAAAAGAACTGCTAGAGACACAACTGTTCTCTATTTCAAGTTGAACTACAAAGCTATACTAACAAAAACTTTCAAAAACTAAAATCAAAGCAAATTAGCATAAAAACAAACCTGTTGATCAACGGAATTAAATTGAAGAAACAGACATAAGTCTACATACCAATGGACACCTGATTTTTATATAAAGAAGCCAGAAATAGACAGGAAAAAAAGAAATCATCTTCTACAAATGGTGCTGGTCTAATTGGATGTCTGCACGTAAAAGAAAGCAAATAGATCCTTATCTATCACCCTACAAGAAACTCAAGTTCAAGCAGATCAGAGGCCTCAACATAAAATTAGATACATTGAACCCGACAGAAGAGAAATATAGAAATAGCTTTGAATGCACTGGCACAGGAAACAACTTTCTGAACAGAACACCAACAGCACAGAAACAAGGATCAACAATTACTATATGGAACCTCATGAAACTGAACAGCTTCTGTAAATCAAGGACACCATAAATAAGACAAAACAGCAGCCTACAGAATGGGAAAAGATTTTCAACAACTCCACATCTGACATAGGCCTAATTTCCAAAACACATAAAGAACACAAGAAACTAGACATCAACAAACCAAATAATCCAATTTTAAAAATGGGGTACAGATCTAAACAGAATTCTCAACAGAGGAATCTCAAATGGCTGAGAAGCATGTAAAGAAATGCTCAACATCCTTAGCCTTAGGGAAATGTCAATCAAAACAACTCTGAGATTCCATCTTACACCTGTCAGAATGGCTAAGATCAAAACCGCAAGTGACAGTTAATTCTGGCAAGGATGTGGAGCTAGAGAACACTCCTCCATTGCTGGTGGGAGTGCAAACTTGTAGTCACTATGGAAATTAATGGGACTGTTCCTCAGAAAATGGGGAATAGATCTACTTCAAGACTCAGCTATACCACTCTTAGGCATATACCCAAAGGATGGTCCATCCTACTACAAGGGCACTTGCTCAACCATGTTCACTGCATCTTTATTCATAATAGTCAGAAACTGGAGTCAACCTAGATGTCCCTCAACCAAAGAACAGATAAATAAAATGCAGTACATTTTACTTATATGTGGAGGGACATCTAAAACTTAGGGCCATTTGAAGAATTGTATGAAAGCCTAATACAGTAGAAGCTGCCTAAATTGTATACATATATGAAGACAATCTAAATGAGATCACTAAATATTGGGGGAGATAGATCCCCAACTGGACATCTCTAGTCACCAAACAAAGCTTCCAGTACCAGCAATTGGTTACATCTAATAGAGTTCTTGGCCAAGGGAGTCCCATGGTAACCTCCAAACAACCCAGGCTATTGCCAAGCTTATTGGTTGCTCTCCACAAACTGACAATAAGGCCATATTGCTGAAGACAACACCTACACAACTCACTGGACACACAGAAGTTGCTCTGGCACCTATCTAGAACCTTCACCACTGCTGACTGGTGTTCATGTTATGGGAAGGTACTTTGCACCCTATCAAAGGGGAAAAGTAAATGTCAACCCAGTTAAAACACTTTAATCTATAATGGTGATCTGCCTGTAAGATGCACTAGTGCAATAGTGGTACAAAGTTGAGGACATAACCAACCATTATCAGATTTGACTTTAGGCCCATTCCATGAGATGGAACACATACATAATGCTGATTGGGTGGTCAAGAACCAGAGGCTATGTAGGCCAAAAACTTAGTAGAAAACCAAATACTACTGTTCTGCTAAAGGAACATAGCAATAAAATGATTCCTGCACAAGATGGGAACACAGAGACCCACAGTCATAAAAGACACAGAGAGCAGGAGACAACCTTAGATGTTCAGCCCAAAAAGGGATGTCTTCATTGAATCACTCTCCTCAGGGATACGGGAACTCTGAGGAAGAAGAGACAGAAAGAGTGTAAGAACCAGGGGTGGATAGAGAATACTAAGGAATCAAGGCCTTAGCAAGGCATGATAGTGCATGCCTTTAATCCCAGCACTCAGGAGGCACAGGCAGGTAGATCTCTGTGAGTTTGAGGCCAGACTATTCTACAAAGCAAGTTCCAGGACATCCAGGGGCTGTTAACACAGATAAAGCCTGTCTCTATTAAAATAAAAAAGAGAACATTGAGACCTTCTACATACAACAGGGATGGCACACATATGAACTCACAGAGACTGTGGCAGCATGCATAGGGCCTGCATGGATCTGCACCAGATGGGGTCCTAGAGCCAAAAGGAGAAGTGGACACACACACACCCATAATCCAGAAGCTATATCCAACTGATACCCAGTTGCAAATGAAAAATTAGTTTTCTATAATGGCATCTCGCCAAAAAAATCAAACCAGTCTTCAGCAGTAGATGGCCAACACAAAACAAACTCAACAGCATCTTTGGAAGCCTTTTCTCTTATAATGTTGTCAGAACATTTTTGTTTTGTTTACATTTCTTTTGTTTTTGTTTTGTTTTGTTTTTCAACTGTGTGTGCACACGCACACATGTGTGCATACATGTGTGTGCGTGTGTATGTATAATGGCTTTGGCTTGGAGATCAAATTTGTGTGTCTCTGCATCTATATGCATTTCTTGGAGTTTTTCTTTATCTCCTTTTCTTGTTTGATTGTTTGTTCCTATTCCAATTTGTTTGTTTTTTATTTATCTTAGTTTATCCTACCATTATTCCTTAGATGCCTGTTTGTTTTCTAACGAGAGACAGAAAGGGTGTGAGTCTGGATAGGAAGGGATATGGGAAGGTACTGGAAGGAGTAGGGGAAGGAGAAAACCATAGATGATATGTGTAGCATAATCTGATTATATATTATATAATATATGTATAAATCTATTTTCAATAAAAGAAAAAAGGACAAAAATAAAATGACTACTACAGAAACATCCTAAAATGTGTGAATGTGTGTGTTGATAGACAGATAGGTAAGCAGATAGGTAGGTAGACAATAGATAGACAATGGAGTTACCCTCCCAAAGGGAGCTAATATCCTAACTAGACAGACACTGCTTGCTAGCAAATAAAACCTCACTGCACAAAAGTGTTGCCCTTGAGCTGTGGGTCACTGGGGTCCCATAGACTCCCAAGAATTACAAGGTATCTCCAGTACTCTTTGTTATCTTTCAGAGCTTGACAGTAAGCCCTATTGCTGAGGACAACACATACTTGAATCACAGAACATGAAAAAATCAAGATAGTACTTACCTGGAAGCTTCACACCTATTGGCTAACTTTCATGGTGTTGGGATGTGCTATGAACACTATGGAAGGAAAAAGTAATCATTATTCTCACCCAACTGTGAACCATGCAGACTGCAACAACTGATCTGACACTATATATGCTCACTGTAAAAGAGTGGCATGAATGTTATAAGAGCAACCAACCACTTTCTGTTTGGATCTAAGGCCCACTGCATAAGATGGAACACATACCAGGCTAAGAACATATGATGATATTGGTCATAGACTATATAGGAGAACCTAATACTGTTATTCTGCTAAAATGGACATAGTACTAAAATGACACCTGATGATTTACCTATAGATTGGAGAACCTCTCAACCCTCATCAAAGACTTTTCCTTGCAGAAAACAGCAATTGACACAGCTATTGACCCTCAAATGGTCAATTGCAGAGAATAAGAGACTTATTCTCAGTCCTAAATGGAACATACTATCACACCCACCCCTGAAAGTCTCATGGATCTTCACAGAGGAGAAGACAGGAAGAAGTTAAGTACCAGAGATGGTAGATAACGTCAAAGGAATTATTTTCAGGACATTAGAGTTGCACGTGTGAATTCACAGCAATGGTGGCAACATGCTCAATACCTGGACAAGCTTATGCCAGACAAACTCCCAACAGAGAGTGAGGAAGATAGGAAGAAACCCTACAACTAGCTGAGGGACTATTGGAAATCGATAGCCCCTGGGAAAGGGAGAGTCAGTTTTCTTTAATGATATGACCCCTGGTAAGTCAAGCTACTCCCAAGACTAGTTGAACAACACAAACTCAAACTGGACTCATTGCAGGGAGGGAAAAGAAAACTCAAAGATGTGTGGGAAGGGAGAAAAGGGTAGAAAGGGCAGGTATGTGAGGATTTGGGGAATTGAATACATTCAAAATACAGTCTATAAAATACTCAAAGAATTAACAAAAATATTGTTGTGGTGGTTGGAATAAGAATGGCCCCCATAAGCTCATCAGATAATGCTTAGTCATCAGAGAGTGGCACTATTTGAAAGGATTAGAAGGATCAGGAGGTGTGGCCTTGTTGAAGGAAGTTTGTAACTGGAGATGGGCTTTGAGATGTCAAAATTCCATGCCAGGCCCAGAGTTGTGTGCTCTCTCTCTCTGCAAATAAGGATGTAACTCTCAAGTACTTCTTGAGTACCATGCCTGTAATACCATGCCTGCAATGCCTGATGTCATGCTCCCTGCCATGATGATAATGGACTATATCTCTGAAAATATTAGCAAGCCCCAAATTAAATGCTTTCTTTTATAAGAAAGAGTTGCCTTGATCATGGTTCTCTTCACAGTACTAGAACAGTGACTAAGACAATCATTTAAGAGAACCTCACAATGTTCTACAACAAAAGAGACACATCAAGTGTGCAAGCATAACTGAAATAATGCACATATACCATACAACTAGCCAAGAGAAATCAATGTAGTTGGATTTACTATCATCGAGAGTAGATGTTACAGTCAAAGAAGAACTAGAGATAAATACTGCTGCTTTAGAAAGACCAACAATTTGATGAGCCAGAAAGACACTAAATCTTTATGTATTTAAACACAGGACCTAAATATAATCAAACAAAAACCCATCAGAGGCATGAAAAGAAATATGACAATGCCAAAGCCTGCTTTTTGATGTTTGTTTCATGCAGCTGGAAATTGAACCCAGTGCCTCACATAGCCTAGATGATGTTCTACCACTGAGCTATAGCCCCAACTCAAGCATTTTTAACACTAAGATACAAAAAATATAGACATATCATTGCATACTATAATGTTAAAATAAAATAAAACAAACTTTACACTCCTGAAAATAAAAATCCTAACTGATATCTAATCAATGGAACTACTCAACTCAACTGAGGCATAGTAGGACCATTCAGAGCATATCCTCTGACCACAATATACTTAAGTTAGAAATAAAACAAAATAATACTTAGCGATACTTTATAGACATAACATTCTTAAATATGTTTCTAAATATATTATGGGTCAAAGAAGAAAAGATAGGGAAATGTTTTTGAAATATATTACAAAGAAAGTGGTACTATATATCAAAACTTGACTACAATCTAAAACAACTCTTAGAAGGAAACGTATCTCATTTCAAACATGAATGTCAGAAAGAACAACTAAAATTAACATTTTCTTTCCCTTTATTCTTCTGCTTAAGTCTATAACAGATCATTTCATTATAGTATTATTTAATGTATAAACTATATTGCTATACATAAAAAATAAAGTATGTTTTCTTAAAATAAAAAAGATAAATAAAAATTAACATTCTGTTCATCTGTCTCCACGGTTTTTTAAAGAACAGCAAAATAAGCCACCCCCGAGGAAATAATAAAAACGAGAGCAGAGACTAATGAAATAGCAAACAAGCAGCAGAACAATAGCCAGCTCCACCCCTGAAAGAAAATAGTTGGTCTTGGAAAAACTAATGACAGAACTTACAAACCACGAGCAAGAAGAGGCAAGCAAAATAATGAATGTCACAAAAGAAAATGAGGCCCCACTTACAAATCTTGTCCAAGGAACATGATAAGAAAATGTCATAAACAAGTCTTATGTCAATGACCATAAAACTGGGTCACAAGACTTAAAGTCAAATATTAACTTAAAATATTCTAACAAAGAAAATTCTGAATCTCCAAGTTCCCCAGTGATTTAGGAAACGCTCAAATGACTCTAGCCTTACACTAACTCTTGAAGAGTAAATAAAAAATTTTAAAAAATGATGCATTCACTAACATATTTGACGGATCTGGGGCAGTTGTAATGAAGCCCAGCCAGGCAAACCCCTGCCCACTGCCATGGCAGTAAGCTATGTTGGCATCGTGATATTATTTGTGATGAGATATTGATACTCAAATCAGAAGCAACAAAAAGGATTCTTTAACTCACTCTACCATAAGAAACATCACACACACACTGACAAAGGCTCTTCAAAACACTTGACCATTAAACAACAAGCCAGGCTTGGGGACACATATCTTTAGTCCCAGCACTTGAAAGGCAGAGGCAGGTAGACCTCTGTGAGTTCAAGACCAGCCTGGTCTTCAGAGTAAGTTCCAAGAAAGCAAAAAGAAAAAAAAAAGTCAAAAAAGTAAAGAGTCCTAAGCAAAGAAAAATAGCAGAGATGGGTAAACAGGAGACACAGAGCTAGATACAGCACAGAAACTGTGACCCAATAGGGTCTTGGTGCTCTGGAAAATCTGGCCAAATCTGAATGATGTCATTCAATATTGAAAGTTTTTCTTCGTAAAATGGTGAACCAGGTATAATAGCACACACCTGTAACAATAGCACTAGCGAGGCAGCAGCAGGTGGAGCTCTATGCATTCAAGGCCAGTTTGTCTACACAGCTCCAGATTAGCTGGGCGCATGGTGAAACCTTGACTCAGAATAAAAATAAGTCAACCAAAAGGTAAGTCCACAGACACAAAATCTTAAAAACCAGCAAACTTAACTCAGCTGTAGACAAAGACAAAGAAGAAAGAAGGCGCATAACTAGAAGGGGGGGGTGAAAATAATAAGAAAGAGTAGGACAAATGGTTGGTGTTGGAAGACGGCTCAGCAGCTACGAGCCCTGGCTGCTCTTTCTGAGGGCCTGGTTCAATTCCCAGCCCCGCAAATGGCTGCTTACACTATCATGAACTCCAGTTCTCGGAGTTAGGCACCCTCTTTTGGCCTCTGTTGGCACCAGTCATGCACATGGTGCACATCCATACATATAAGCAAGACACTCTACACAGAAAATTTTAAAATAATTTTTGTGTGCATGGGTACTTCGCCTGCATGTGTGTCTGCATACTATATGTGTTCACGGTGCTGACAGAGGCCAGAGAGGACTTTGGAGCTCCTGGAATTGGATTGTTCTTCTGGAGGGACTCCTAACCACTGAGCAATCTCTCCAGTCCTTAAAATAGTGTTTTGAAAGAGAATGCAATGAGACCTGAATTGAATTACTATCTAGACCATGGTATTGATTAACCTATAGAATAGGACATAGTCTCAGCACTAACACACTAAAGTGGAGCTCGATGACCATCTCAGCAGATGCAGCCATATGCACCTGACTTCACATGTCTGTCTCTAACAGACCCATAGGAAATAATTCAAACCTACTGAATTATACACTAGGAATGGTGGATTTTGTAGTATGTGAATGTCGTAGTTACTTTCCCATTGCTGTGATAAAACGCCATGACCAAAGCAGTTTATAAAAGAAATTATTAGGGGCTTACAGTTTCAGAGGGCCAGAATCCATGACCATTACAGCAGGGAGCACGGCAGCAGGCAGGCAGACATGGTACTGAAGTGGTGGCTGGAAGCTCACATCTTCATCCACAAGCACGAGGCTAACTGGGAATGGTGCAGGCTTTTGAAACCTCAAACCCTGCCCCAGCTATCAGACCTCTTAATCTTTTCCAAACAGTCCCACCAACTAGAAACCAGGTATTAAAATAGATGAACCTATGGGAGCCATTCTCATTCAAACCACCACAGTAAATTAAAATGGCTAACATAAATGAATAGACAAGTAGAATTGTATGTGTGCCTTTGAATTTGTGGGTAAAAATGCTCCTAGAGGTGACCTCAGCATAAACAGCCCCTTTTGTGCCAAGATGGTAACAGAAAAGGAGACAGAAAGTTCTCTGTCTGCCTTAGAGAAGGCTCTGAAGGGGCAGAGCTGACAGAATGAACATGTACTAAAAAGGGATTGGCTAGACTGGTTTTCGGGATGAAGTCCCGGTTCTCCAACAACGGCTGCCTCAAACTTGAGAGGCTCAGAAGCTGGTTGGACTCCGTTCGTGAGGCTGGATGTCTCAGGAGTCCAGTCTGCTGCTGGATTCCAGATGACTCTTGCAAAGCTCCTCATCGTCAGTCTACGTTGGAATCTCAAAGAAGTTGGTTCAAAAGCCAGCGAAGGAATATACCTCAGTAAGAAAACAGGTGGACAGGAAGAATGAGAGACAACAGGTGAAAGGAAAGTTCCCTTCTTCCATGTCCTTTGATCGGGGCTCCCACCAGAAGTTGAAGCACAGATTAGGCCGTCCGCCTGCTTCAAATAATCTGATTAAGAAGAGCCCCCGTGAACGTACCCATGCATGTGCAGTCAAGCTGACAACCAGAATTAGCCACCACAATGTCTAACCACAATGCTTCATGAACATCAGTGACCCATCTGGGTCTCCACGTGGGCATCACTCTGCTTCCACACATGCAAGGGGGACGGTAAGCGTAAGAGGAATGATCAGCCCCAGGTAAGATGAACAAACATACCCTGCCCTTTCTCCCCCACCGAATGCAGCAACAAATCAGTGGGAAATGAATGGGGCGAAGCTTAGGGAAGACTTACAAGGAAATGGTATGCGGTGAACAAGAACAAAAAAGTACCAGAATTCTAAATCCCACCAAACTAATGGGGAATGTCTCAGTTTTCCTATGCTATTTCCTGGACCAGGACCAAGTCATTCCAAAACCTAGAGTTGAACCCTGGTACACTGGAGAGTTCTCAGATAAATGCTCTGGTTCTAGAGTGTTCTCTTGTGTGTCAATATTCACTCATCTCCACAGTAGCAAGGCAACCACGGCAGTGATAGTGCCTAGGACAACTGTCACCTAACCTGAGTCTATGAACCTGTACCCTGTAGCCAGAAGAGTGGTGATCCAAAGAGCTGGGGAAACTATCACCACTTTTCTCATCTCACACACACACACACACACACACACACACACACACACAAGTGGGGGCGACACGGACACAGGCATGAGATGTGGGCAGTGCACTAACCCAGGGTTTTAAAGAAAAATTCATTGATATCTATGACCTTCTCGTCTTACTCTCTCCAGGACTTGTCATGAAGGTGTGCCAGATTTGTCAATGGCTTTCTACGCATCTACTGAAATGATCGTATGATTCTTATCCCTAAGTCCCTTTATATGGCCTGTCACATTTAGAGACTTATATGTGCTGAACCACCCCTGCATCTGCAGGACAAAGCCAATGTGCTCTTTTTGGTACATGCCTGAGTTTGGCTTGCAGCTATTTTATTGAGGATTTTTGGACCTATGTTCAACAGAACAGTCTGTTTTTTCTGTTGTGTTTTATAAAGAGTTAGGGAGTAGAAGATCTGGTTTATGCCTTTGACCTGGGATTCCTCTTCTATGCCTATAATCTGACGTTTTCTTATTTTTCAATAGTCAAATAGTTCCTACATGGCCCTTTCATGTGCTTTTCATTTTTAAAATATTCTTTATTTTATCTTCAAGTTCTGACATTCTGTCTTCTACTTGGTCCATTCTACTTGTAAGGCTTTGCCCTGAGTTTTCTAACTAAGTTTTTGAGTTTTTCAATTCCATCTTTACGACAACTTGAGTTCTCACCAATATTTCTATCTCTTTATTATATTTTGTTTTCAAATCCTGGATTGTTTTCATCATTTCATTTAGTTTTATATTTTTCTTTTCTTGGACATGATTCAGACATTTATTGTATCCCCATTGAGTCTGTTTGTGTCTTCTAAGGACTTCATTAATTCTTTGATCAAGTTTATGATTGTTCTTATAAATTCTGTGTCCTGCGGTTCATCTAGGTAATTCTCATCAGAAAACAGACTAACGGGTTTAGGGGGTGCATGCTGTTTGGTCTTTAATACTGTTTGTGTTTTTACAATGTGACTTGGGCATGTAAAGTTTGTTCTTTGTTTGTGTGTCTGAAGTAAAACGCTATCCCGCCTCTTTCTTGGACACCAAGCAAGAAGCTGCACACCAAGAGGTAGGCCTGGGAGCATGGAGATGGTACAGACAGGATTTGTTTGGGGGGGACTCACTAGGAAAAGCCAATGTGGATGCACTTTGCATCAGGAGCTAGGCCTGAGAGCATGGAGATGGTATGGGTTGGCCTATTTCTAGGCAGGATGGCTGGGGATGGGGGGTGGGTCCTAGTAAGTTCTTTCTAATAATAACCTTAAATGTAACTCTGTTCAACTGATCACTAAAACGACCCAGACTAGCCAGCAGAACTAAGAAACAAGAAGTGTGCTGGGCAGGTGGCTGAGCAGGCAAAGGTGCCTCCCCCAAACCTTAGAGCCTGGGCTAAAGCCCCAGGCTTCACAGGGTGGAAGGAAAGAACAGACTCGGGCAAGCTGTCCTCTGACCTCCACAGCTGTATCACAGCACCCGGGCAAACACTAGAGAAATAAATAGAAAACACGGTTCTTTAAAGAAACAAGAACCAACTCCCTGTTGTCTCCAAGAAACACACTTAGCTAGCAAAGATGCTCAAAAACTGGGTGTCTAAAAATGGAAATCAAATCGGTAAGCAAATGGGAGCTGTAAACAAGTAGGCATAGCTCTTTTTGTGGCGGATAAAGTAGACGTCAAATTAGAGCAAATCAGAAGAGATAAAGAAGAGCACTACATATTAATAATGGAGAAATGGGATAAAAAGTACAACAATATAAATATTTAAGCAGAGTATCAAAGCTCCCGACTTCATAGAACATGTACTACAAGGCATAAAAGATCACATAGTTCCTGACACAATTAAAGTGGGAAAAGTCAAACGTTCTGCTCACATTTAGATACTTCTTCCAAATCTAAAATCGGCAGAAAAACTTCAGAGCTAATTTATATCACAAATCAACTGGATTTACAGGCTGTTTTATCTGACAAACAGGGGATACACATTCTTCCATCCAGTGTATGAAATCTTCTCCAAAGCTGACCCCATCATAAGCCACATGAAAAGCCTTAAAAATACAGAGAGAGAGAGAGAGACAGAGAGAGAGAGAGAGAGAGAGAAAGAGAGAGAGAGAGAGAGAGAGAGAGAGAGAGAGAGAGAGAACACAGGCCCCTGAAGCTCTCGAGGAGGAACTGGTGCTAGGGGCAACCAACTGGATGAAAAGCACTCTCCAGTTGTTGTCTTCTAGAGTCACTGGCCAAGGAAAGAACCTGTTATATTCATGTCAATGTGAAGACCACATGCATCATGCCAGCAAGCTGGAAACATCAAGATTAGCAGGCTATCATTTGGAACAAGGAGACAAGGCATCTGGGCTGTAAGTTGGCACCCACTGGAGGACAAAACTTCACATTTAAGATTTGTTCAGGTGACTAGGCAAACACAGAAATGAACTCTGACTTCCCAACCACAGGTATCTAAGAGTTGTTCCTTCCATCTACACCATGAATCTACTTCACCCCATACTCAGCGTTTGCAGTCAGCTTCATGTCAGAGTCAGCAAGGGAAGAATGAGCCCGCAGTACCTTCGTGTGTATTCTGCACCATTCCCCAGCCTTTCTTACTATTCCTGACATTGTGACTTTGGTTAACAGTGAGATGTGAAGCAGATAGGAACTGCCTTTACCTAACAGAGGGAGGTAGACAGCTGTCCCCAGGACAGGTTATGTGGGCACTGTGTGGATGTCTGAGTAGAAGCTGCAGTGGGGGGGGGGCGGGGATGAAAACACCACATCCAGGACATTACTGTAATAAAAAGAAGCATCCTGCCAAAGAGGGAGTTCCCACTGTGTTTTCTGCAGAACAAGACTCAGCCTTCTCTCCAGAAGCCTGCCATTTACCTCCAAATTGTCAAACCAGACAGCACTGCCTCTGAGAAAGCCCAGCCTCTAGGATCTGCATTTCCAATGCCATCTTCTACATCCCACTATATCCAGCTACCTTCACTTCCACACTTCAGAATTCTGCCTGCTCCAAAGTACACTTGCCAAGGCCAATACTGTCTCTTCTCAACCCATCCCATCTTTTCTGGACAGAGCAACTCTCTAAGCAGTGGTTCTCAGCCTTCGTGATGCTGAGACCCCTTTACACAATCCCTCATGTGTGGTGACTCCCAACCAGAAAATTGTTTTTATTGCTACTTCTTAACTATAATTTTGCTACTGTTATGAATCATAGTGTAAATATCTGTATTTTCCAGTGGTCTTAGACGACCCCTGTGAAAGGATGGTTTGACCTCCAAAGAGGTCAAGATCCACAGTCGACAGCTACTACTGTTCTGGGGAAACGCATGCACACACTTCCTATTCTCCCTCTGCTGGCCTCGCAGTTCTGTGAGGTTCAAATGCCACCACCCCTCTGATGCTTGTCCTGGCCACTTAAACGGGTCTGTCCTTCAACTGTTGGGATACTACACTTGTGAGGCCCCTCTGCTCTCTCTGCGGTCATGCTATCCATGAGCCTTTGGTCTCCACTGATTTCCCCTGGACTGCCTGTGAATCTTTGTGGCTGGTACAAGCTTCAGTGGGACTCTTTGGGTAAGTCACCTACAACACTATTAATGGCAATGATTTTTGGTAGTTAATGGTCCCTTAAAAGTCTAGAAGACATAACTCTGGGAGACTTACCCAGAAGCTGACCAGAGGGAAGGAAAATTAGGCCCCCACCCACTTACCCTGGAGGGAATTCTCAAGTTTTAGGCCGAGTAACATTGAGTCCTAGAAATTAGATCTCCAACATTCCCTGCCCTTAGGAGTCTGGCCCTTCCATCAAGAGACTAGTAGTAAAGATGACAGTCACCTTCCTGGGGACATCTGGAGCCAGTGCCTGCTGCCTACAGTGCTAAGGACTTGCGGTTCTCCGCTTGCTTGGTGTGATAATTTGAATGTAATTGGTCCCATAATCTCATAGAGAATGACACTATTAGAAGGTGTGGCTTTGTTGGAGTGGGTGTGGCCTTGTTGGAGGAAGTGTGTCACTGTGGGGGTGGGCCTTGAGGTTTCCTATGCTCAGGATGCCACCCAATGTCTCAGTCAACTTCCTGTTGCCTGCAAGATGGACTCTCAGCTACACCTCCCTCACCACGTCTGCCTGCACGCTGCCACGCTCCCTCTGAAACTATAAGCAAGCCCCCTAAATTAAATGTTTTCCTCATAAGAGTTGCCGTGGTCATGGCATCTCTTCACAGCAATAGAAACCCTAAGACACTTGGGCAGCCCTGAGCAGAAGAAGACCAATATCACACACAAAGGTATCCAACTAAATACGATGGGCTCCAGACAATGAGGAGTTTGTGTCAACTGGATTAGATAAGCAGCTGGCAGTTGGAATCTCTAATTATAGTTAGGTCAGTGGGCGGGGCTCTGTTTGGAAATAGTGAGCCCCCTGCCCATTGTCATTATTCACAATTGAATGCCAAGTCCCTTCAGAAAGAAGAATACCCCTTCACCATTGCACACGTTACATTCATAGCCACAAACACCAGTTTTAAAGTTTGACATAATTAACTAACATGTCATAAAATTACATTTTCTCCCATCTAAATCCTTCCAGAAATAATTATTTTCAGGGGAGGGGTGCCCTAAAGTTTTTGTCAAAAAAAAACAGCTAAATATTAAAGCAAAATTCTCCTCGTCTAATTGCCACTAACGTACTTGGTTGGTGCACGATTCCATGATAAAGCTGATGAAGGTCGGCATAAAACACTTACAGGAACAGAGCCTCTGAAAACTCTTGAGAAGCCAGGCAATTCAGGCGGAGACCTGGAGCTTTGGCGCCCTCTAGGAGTCCCACTTGGAACAAGCGTTCATTTCTCAAACTGCAAGGGCTCCTTCACTGTGAAGGGAGCCACTCTAAAGACTTTTTATCTTTTCCAAGCCATTCCTTCTAGGCGTTCCCTGCCTTCTAGCGTGATGATAAAGCCGGGTAAAAGCGCTACACTGCCCACCGACCAGACTGGTTCGGTGTGTAACATTGTACCTAACAGAGGGGAAGCCTGCCACATCTAAAATTATTTCTGATACTGAACCTTGTTCTAATTTTGGAGTCAAGGTCTCTGTGGTTATTTAAAGAACAAGTGTAACACTGGGGTTTTTTTTTTTTTCTTTCAATTTTCCAATGAAATCAGAAGCCCTATTCTTGGGCGTTGATACACGGGAGAAAAGGAGGGACAATCAGGGCGGTTTTTGGTAGACGATGATAAGTCTGAGCACTATGAGGAAGAAATGTGTGAAAACTGGGGTGCTGGGCCTTGGCTGGCTACCACGGAGCCCAAGTCTTCACGTTTCTGATCTTCGAATTTTTTTCTTTAATAATGCCAAATTTTAGCATTATTATTTAATAATAAAGAACTAAATTTAAAATAAATCATTTTAACTAAAATTAAAACAAGTATAAATAGATAGAAAGAGAGCCACAGATTCAGGGAGACATCAAGACACGTTGGTGGATGAATCAGTTTCACCAAAAACTGCATGGTGGATAACGGAGGGATATGTGGGGAAGTTGTCTTGGTTTGCTTTCTACATAAAATTGCATAGGTCCTCCCCCCTCAAAACAACCGCTCCAGTCTCTATTGTAAACACTCATTTCAAGGGCATCAAGGGAAGTCTTCTTCCAATTGCTCCCACAAGTTCCTCCTGCTCATCGGCAAACTATTATAAAAGAAAAAGGGGAGAGAGAAAAAATAGTAATAAAAGGCCGAAAAGTTTGTCAATTCAATTCTGGACCACTAGCGTCCTCTGTTGGTCGCCTACGGAAGGCGCGTGTAAACTTTTAAGAGACCTAGACAAGAGAAAGTTGGATGGCTGAGAACTCAAGAGCACTATTGCGTCAGGATTTCAACTCTTCGCGGTGTTCAGGATGCGCGGATTAGTCTGCACTGGAGCGTATCGCAGAGAATTTAGTACAGGGATGCAACGATGACTTCAAAAATGGTTGTGAAAATTAAACGTCTTAGGGACTCTTTGGTTATTAATCATGTTTCAGTGGCACCCGCTTCAGTGTCTCCGTAGTTACTTCATCGCAGATGTATCTGCTTAACTAAAAAGAAACTCCAAGTAAGAACTTGTGGAATTTAACATCTTTAAAACCACCTTCCCTTAAGGACGCACTCTCTGCCCATTCGGCTAACTGGAGAAGTGCGGCGAAGTAAGAGATTTGATTAACAACCGCTTTGAAAAGCAAATCTTTAGAACCCACGACCGTCACGTTCGATTGTTCAGTGCGAGACTCTGGAGGCTCAATTGGCCAACGGTGCAGATTTAAATATGATCCGAGCGTTCTCGCTGGGAAATGCAACATGCTTTACAAGAGGCATTCAATTACAGAAACTTTGCAAAGTACACAGGAGTTGAATGGGCCCGCGCCAGCTTCTCAAACATAAATCAGCTCAGAAGGGCACCTAAACCCGGCATCCAGGGGGGAGGGGCTGCAGCGTCCGGGGCGCCTAAATGGCTGAGAGTCATTTCATTGGGGGGAATCAAGAGGCCCTGAAGTGACTAGGACTCAAGGGACAGCAAGGTGGCCGGGAGTGCCCACGGTTCCCGGGGACGAAGCGGTGGCTCGAGTACGGGGCGTGCGCACATGGAGCAGGTGCCCAGTGAAGACGCGCGCAGCGCGCCCCCGTCCTTGGTCCCGCTTCCCGGGGAGGCGCGGGCCCCGGAGCCGAGCCTGCGCCAGCCCACCCCACCCCACCCCCACCCGCGCCGTTCCGGGGCGTGTCCTTCCACACCCCGGCTTCTATATATCTGCCTGCTCGCCCAGGCTGCCCAGATGCGAGCTAGCGCGGCTGCTGGACGCTGAAGATCTGCTGCTCGCTTCCCTACATCCCGCGGCCTCGTCCCGCGTGCTCCACTCTGCTCCCCTCTGCCGATCCGCAGGCCCTCCGCCAGCCGGGCGCCATGCATCCCGCGCGCCCCGCGCTCTGGGCGGCTACGCTCACCGCACTCACTCTGCTCCGCGGGCCGCCGGTGGCGCGGGCCGGCGCGGGCGCGGTGGGCGCGGGCCCAGTGGTGCGCTGCGAACCGTGCGACGCGCGTGCGCTGGCCCAGTGCGCGCCTCCGCCCACCGCGCCCGCGTGCACGGAGCTGGTGCGAGAACCCGGCTGCGGCTGTTGCTTGACTTGCGCGCTGCGCGAAGGCGACGCGTGCGGCGTCTACACCGAGCGCTGCGGCACCGGCCTCCGCTGCCAACCGCGGCCCGCGGAGCAGTACCCGCTGAAGGCGCTGCTCAACGGCCGCGGGTTCTGCGCCAACGCCAGCGCCGCCGGCAGCCTGAGCGCCTACCTGCCCTCCCAACCCGCTCCAGGTAAGCTGCTCACACCACGTGCGCCGAGCGTGATCCCTGGGACCCTGCGGGGCTGGCGGGGAGCCTGTGTCCTCAGAGGCTTGGCGTGGCTCATCCAGGTGTTGGTGGCTAGACGGGCCCAGGGAGGTGAAGGGGACCCCGCAGCCATCGATTCACTTGCTTGGTTCTCAAAGTGCAGCTTTCTTGTAAGTTGCAAAACGCTTTCCGTGAAAATGGGTAGATTTCCACGCAGGACAAGGAGACTGCCAGTGGACGGATCCCGGTCATTGGAGAGTCTTGCTGAGCGTGGATGCCTGGGTTTGGGCTGTGTACCCCAGTTGTGGACCTAGGTTTCCATTCTCCACAATTGGGAAGGCGCGTGTCTGTCCCGAGGAAGCTTGAGCATGGGATTCCTGGATCGTATCAGGACCAGGAAGGTTTGTTGGCAGGCACTTGTCTTGAAAAATACTAACATTTGCACAGGCTGATTGGCAAAGTAGTATTGTGTCCCCGTGTATCCAAAAACTAACGAGATGGAATTAGAGTACTGATGTCTTTGAGGTTGTGTAACCTAAAGTTCAAAAAGTAAGAACCGGGAGCTGCAATTGAGTTTGAATGGAATTGAGCTGCAATTCGTTTGCCCCTGAAGTCACCATCCCACGCCCTGTGACGCCTGGGGGCTGGGGATCACGTCCCAGGTGCAGGCAGTGCAGATCCAGGCTGTTTCCCTGCTGAAGCAGACTAGAAATGCTACTCAGGAATGTTCCTCCTTCCTAATCCTATGCAAAAGGAGTGGGCTGCAGCGGAAACAGCCCCTAAGAGGAAAATCGCAAACCTTTGGCAGTTACCCATCCTGGGGCTGATCCTATCAAGCAGGGGGCCATTCTAAGGGCATTGCATTGTTCCCTTAGGAAGAAAAAAAAGGAAAAGGTTTAAATGGATTTGGCAGCTGTTGTTCGAAATGTCCAGCATTCCTAGCCAGTCTCCTGCTTAGTTATGTGAGTCAAGTTCTTGCCCTGCACAGATGAAGGCTAGACTTCTCCAGTTTCCCCACATTAGGCAGGCAGAAGGTGCGGAGCAAGACCCTGGGATCAGGGCACGCTGGGCCGATGGTCCCTTTATGATTTCTGTGGCTGCAGAGCTACACTCCTGGGTACAGGCAGGTTCTGGTTTATACATCCCTGAGAAGCACCGGATTCCTGGCAAATCAAGATTCCCGTTGTTTCGCTGACTCAGTCAAAAGCAAAATTAGGCTGTTTGCCTTGGGTGTCTTTGACTTATAGTGCATTCTGTGGTATCCAGAAGCGATCCTAAGAAATACCAGCATGCCATTTTGAGTTAGGCTTTAATGGCCATTATTAGTAACGACCATTGAAGCTCTATAGTATAAACTGATGTGAGCTTTAGTTATAAGAGAGTTCAGTGGCTTCTAATATTCATTGGGTGGAGGGAGGGGGGAATGATGATACTTCAATGACACAATTCACAATTTCATTTTTAAGTTGAGCCATATTCTTCCCTAATAAGTAGTGTAAGGATAACAAGCAAACAAAGGAAGTTTAAGAAATTACTTCAGCTTCTCGGAAGACAAATGCAAATATTTTTATTTACATATTAGCATTCCTTCTATCCCTATACTTCCAAAAGACAAAACCACTAAGATTAAAGCAAAGTGAAACCAAGTTCATGAATTTAATTATGGACCTCCTTTGCCAGGTGCTAGTCTAGACGCTGGGAATTTGTGCTTAAGAAGGCACAGAAGTCATTGAGGGGTTTGCAGCTGGACTCTGGGGAGCTATTCAGTAAGTGAGAAATTGAGGCTCCTGGGCAAGAGGGCCTCCCTGGAGGTCAATTGCTCTCAAAGACATCAGATTCTGCAGCCCTCTGGTAGTTCCCAGGGAGTGAAGCATTTGCTTCTCTTGGCCTGGAACCAGAGACCCATGTAGTCCCCATGGGCCGGATGCCCCAGCCTGGCATTTCCTGAGAGAAGAAAAAAGAAAAGAAAAAAAAAAAGGCCAGCTGGAGGCCTGCACCTTGCATCCAGACAGAATAAATTCAGAACCAGATGGATAGCCAACTGGACCTTCCTGCTAGGGAGGCTATTAATGTCCCTTTCATGGGCCACAACCTGAACATCGAACTTGAAGCTTTGGAGTTCAGAGCTGGGCACTGGGGGCTGATCATCTGGCATTGGTTTCCCATATAGTCACAAATCTAGTCACATACATAAGCTCTCAATTAATCTATTAACCTTACAGAATCTCATCAGTTGGGGACCTCTCTTTTGCGCCTTGGATTATGAAAGAGGCCCTTGCCAAAAGGAGCTTTCTTTTTCTCTCCCTTTTCCATCTCCAAGGTAATGAATGCATCTTGGCACCTAGCATCTAAGCTATGGGCAGTATGTTGGTGCTATTCTGTGTGCTCGCTGCTGAGGGGGATGGGAGAGGTTTGCCCAAGAAGGTGCCCCTCCCACCCAATACACAAAGTCTTTGTGAACCCTGAAATGGAAAGATGCACAGGCACCTCGGAACTCCGCGTCTCTAACACGCCCACATAGTTCTGTGGGTCCCTGCAGTGAACTACTTCACATGAGACCAGAGCTCACAGCAAACCCGAGTGAATGCCAGAATCCCCAGGCCAGTGTGATGCTGCCATGGGTTTTTTTTTCCCACTCTATCCCACCCCCAAGAGCTGTGCCCAGGACTAAGAGACTTGGAATCTCTTGTGAGTTTTCTGGTCCGCTCCACACCAGCATTCCATGGTGCACAACTGCCCCCTGCCGGTGGAAGGGGGAACTGTATGCATTCTCAGCTGTTGAAGGGCTTCCACAGCCTTCACTTGTAACTGTACACCAAAAACACTTGACAGAGTAACTTTCAAACAGATGGCTTCCTGAAGTAAAGCAGCCAGAGTCCAGCAGGTAGTATTCTAAAATGCTTTATCCAGTTACCTTTTTCTTAACTTCTTAAGGATTGTTGAGTGATGTTGCCTTTTAGGTGTGACCTGGTTCTGCACAGATTATTATTCCAATATCAATAATGACCATTTCCTTATCCCCATGTCCTTTTTCAGGAAACACCAGCGAGTCTGAGGAGGACCACGGTGCTGGGAGCGTGGAAAGCCAGGCTGTCCCCAGCACACACCGAGTGACTGATTCCAAGTTCCACCCCCTCCATGCAAAGATAGATGTCATCAAAAAAGGCCATGCCAGGGACAGCCAACGTTACAAAGTTGACTATGAGTCACAGAGCACAGACACCCAGAACTTCTCCTCTGAATCTAAGAGGGAGACAGAATATGTGAGAACTTTTCCTCTTTGTTTGTTTGTTTTGTTTTGTTTTGTTTTGGCAGGGGTGGGCATCCGAAGACAGTCTTCATGCAGCAAGTCCCAGGGGTCCTAGCTGATAAGTGGGCAGCTTCTCTCTTCCTATGTGAAGCCCCACCTCTTATGTCAGAGACTCTTGGGAAATTCAAGCTGAACTATACTAAGTGTGTGGTGGGCCCTGAAGATAAAGACACAGACTTCCCACGAGGGGCTGTATTTTATTGCGTGGACTTTCTGAAGTCTACTGGCCTATCCTTAGATCACATTCCAGAGTTTATGTCTTCCTCTTGAGAAAGCAGAAGAGACAAGGAGTGATGGTTAGCATCCTCCTGGGACCTTCTCGCCAAGCAGAGTGTCCTGGAGAGGCATGTCACAGGTTCCTCCTGGGATGGTCCTGTAGCCATTGGGAGATTGCCAAAACAGTAACTGTGTCCTCAGGGTCCCTGCCGCAGAGAAATGGAAGACACACTGAATCATCTGAAGTTCCTCAATGTGTTGAGTCCCAGGGGTGTCCACATCCCAAACTGTGACAAGAAGGGGTTCTATAAGAAGAAGCAGGTGAGTGGGGTCCCCAGGATGGTTTTTCCCCTCCTTTCTCCAGGGGCTCAGTGGGAATTGGCCTCATGGCTAATCTCCAGGAACCTCAACTAGTGTGGCACTTTGCCAACTTTTTGTCCCCTCTTCGGAGACATATATACATTACCCAGTGACGATATTTTAGGTGGCTTTCTAATTGGATGGTTCACAGCACGAGTCTAGAAAACAGAAGTAAATAATGCTCACCACAGCATGTCCACATTCCAGTGTTTGTACTGTAGTCTTCATCAGGGAGCCCGAGCCTCCGCACCAGCCACTGACTAGCTCAGCACGCTTCCACTAAGGAGAGATAAGCGGTAAGGCTGGACCTGAGGTCTGAGACCCAGCCTGATGGCCACAAGGCAAAGAAAGCTGAGCATTCCCTCCACACAAGTGTGCATGGATGTACACCACCACCTACACATGGGTGACCCTTTTAGGAGTCAGGACCGTCACAATTTTACCTCAGCCCAGTTGAACGGCATCGGGTAACCACTTGGGACCCTGGTTACCAGCTTACACCCAGTGTCTGGGTTAGGGTTTCTAAGTCACGGCAGGCCCTGGAGGATTGCTGCTTGTTGGCTTGCTCCTCATGGGTTGCTCAGCCTGCTCTCTTTTAGCACCCAGTACTACCTGCCAAGGGGGGGGTCCCGTCTACAGAGCTAGGCCCTCCCACATAGATCATCAACTGAGAAAATGCACCGTAGGCTCATCCACTTGTCCATCTGGTGGGGACATTTTCTCAGCTGAGGTTTCCTGTTCCCAAGTGACTTTAGCTTGCGTCAAGTTGATATAAAACTAGCCGATACACGTGATATTCACGCCCTGGTCTTGTCTCTTCCTCCCCAGTGCCGCCCATCCAAAGGCAGAAAGCGGGGCTTCTGCTGGTGTGTGGACAAGTACGGACAGCCCTTGCCTGGCTACGACGCCAAGGGGAAAGATGACGTGCACTGTCTCAGTGTGCAGAGCCAGTAGACGCAGCTGAGCCACGTAAGCCGAGGAGATAGGCCTTCTGAAAGAGGGCAAGGGTCAGGGAATGGCTCGGGGCAGCTGTGACCACCAGGAGAATTGCTAGGGGCAACTGTGGCCACCAGGAGAATTGCTAGGGGCAACTGTGGCCACCAGGAGAATTGCTAGGGGCAACTGTGACCACCCGGAGAATTGCTCAGGGCAACTATGGCCACCAGGAGTATTGCTAGGGGCAGCTATGGCCACCAGGCGTCCACCCGTCATCCTGAGCTCATAGACCCAGGACCTGCAGCCTGGCCCAAAGAGAGGAAGATATAAGGGAGTATTCAGGGAGAAGGAGGTCCCCTGCCCAACCACAGACTCAAGGGAGGGTCAGTGTGACTACAAAGATGCTCTATTCTAAATGACTTTGTAAATATGCACTTTTTGTTTGGTTTTTGAGACAGTATTTCTCTGTGTAGCCCTGGCTGTCCTGGAACTCAGTCTGTAGACCAGGCTGGCCTCGAACTCACAGAGATCCACCTGCCTCTGCCTCCCCAGTGCTAGGATTAAAGGTGTGCACCACCCGCAGGCCCACACTCTTTCACATGCAAACACTGTGGAGATTTTTTTTTTAACTAATAGGCAGAAAAAAATTCATTTGTAGTTAAATTTTTTTCTTATACTTCGGAAAAATAATTCCAATTTAGGGTAACACTTTTTAGCAATGATATATAATGAAAGTATCTTAGGGCATTCTTTGACTTGTTGAGGAAGAGTAGACTGAGGCCCCGCCCTCTTCTTACAGTACCACACTGAGTACTTGGGGGCTCAATGAAAGGCTGAGCCCTTTGGATTTTAGGGGTAGTTATTTTAACATATGTCTTACTCTTCTTTCCCCCCCCCCTCTTAGTTGACGTGGAGCTCAAATACGCCTTATTTTGCACAAAAGACTGCCAACAACATGATCAGCAGCCGGCTACAGCCTTGATTTCTATTTCTTTTTTGTGGTGAACTGATTAAAAACAAAACAAAAAAAAAAAAACCAAAGTTTAGACAGATTTTTTGAAATGCCTCTGGTTGTTTAAAGTGTAAACTTGATCGTCTTTCTACTCTCCGGTAGTCAACAAACAGCAGTTTGAATTTTCCTGTTGCTTCCTATGAAAACACTCGTGCTCCAGGCCACGGATGCCCTCTTCCCCTAACCCACCCAATCCGGGCCTGCAGTGCTGCTGGCCCTCGGCCTGCTTGATGTCAGAGGTTCTGTTGCCGATAGAGAAAAACCCTCTTTCCGTTCCCTGTAATGAGTGCAGGCACCGTGGAGAGTGGGGACAGCCCTAACCGAGTCACCAGGACATCTGGACGCACACTCCTGAGGCTTGTGGCCCTTTTGGTATCATCTGAACCAATGCAAGTGACCTGATCTTCCTGGGAACTGTGGGAGAGAATAGGTCGTCTCTCTTATTAAGAATGGCCAAGAATGTTGTAAGGCCCTCTGGGAACCCATAGAAACAAGGACAAGGACCTTCCTTTGTCAGGCAGCTTCCTGATGACTTGGCCCCAGGTGGGAGGAGCAGAGAGTGTCAGCCTCCAAGTTCAGAGATGTCACAAATAATGGTACAGTTAATTCTTCAGATGATTTCAGAAAAACCAACAACAGTGTTTTCTTGTCCAACTTCTCAAAATAAAGTTTATTGTGGGGTAGGGGGAAGCTTTTTTTAAAGAAAGAAAGAGGGGTTACTTTCATCTTCCCCTCCTATCTGAACAGGAAAGAGGAATGGCTTGTTGGAGAGCCTGGCAAGACCAAGAGAATCACCGTTTGTTGATCTTGGGGTCCTTCTCAGACTTTCTTTATAATTCACGCATATATGCAGACAAAATACCTTCGTAATTGTTAACAGTGTATACGGCATAGCCCGAATATAATAGAATCTGTACTAGATAATCCTAGGTAAAATGTTAGAGATGCTAGGTGACGTAACCATAGGCACGCCCAGGGAAAGGAGCCTGTGTCTGGAGGCTGGGCTGCTCTCCCCAAGGCCAAGGAGGTCTGGCAACAGAGGGTGCGAGGAGACTGCACTGCATCCCACGGGGTGAACGTGTGCTGTACAGAGCTTGTCTTGAGAGCACAAGGGATTCTCAAGATGTTCTGCCTGCCTATCAGCTTTTTCTTTATTTTTTTAATTAAGTTTTTTGGGGAAAAATGTATTTTTGAAAAGTTTGTCTTGCCATGTATTTATAAATAGTAAATAAAGTTTTTATCATTTAAAAAACTCCCTACTTATGTTTGCTTCTGGGTCTTGAGTCACGGACAAGATCACTCTGAGAGGGTAGAACCTTCTAGACATAGCAGAAGTTGTCATGAACATGACTAGACATCAGAGCTGCATCCATCCCTCACTAAAGAATCTCAGCGGCACGGTCACTGCGGCCTTCTTTGGCATCCATGCAGCACCTGGCCACATGTAGAGAAATATCTAGGTCCAGTAGGTTGGGTTGGTGGTTGTTACAATCTAAACAGGGAAAGTAGGTGGTCTCCATGACAGTCTGGTCCTTGCTTCTCCAGTTTGTGCCTCAGGTATTCAGAGGAGCTTCCCCAAAGAGATGTAAATAAGATGGGTACGTCCTAAAAGTCACTAGCCTTTCTGCAACTGGGCGCTTGGAGAAGGGAAGCGAATTGAATCCAGAAGAGGACAACCCCAAAGGATGCTGGGAGGGCTTCTGGTACCTCAGTCCCTCTCTATGGCTCTGGCACAACTGTCTCCCTTGCCAAAATAATTTCAGGTACATCCTGGGACCATGACATCAAACTGCATACTGCACTTGCCTGTTTAGAGTCGTGTTTAAAGTCACCCAACAGACATCCAAAGTGATTGCAGAATCTCAGAGTTGGACACAGCCAACAAATTGATTTGATGGCTGTTCAGAGATCTGGGGGTGTACAGTATGACTACAGGGTGGGAACCAAGATCAGAGGGCAGTACCCTTGGAGTGCTGTGCTGGTGGTGCTTCAACACTGAAGAGAGCACACTGAACTCACTGGGGATGGAGGGACAGCATGTAGGGACCACCAAGTGCCCCGAAGCCAGATCCAGAGTGCACCCAGGACAGAAACTTGGGAGGCCTTTTGGTGTCACTGCGAAGGCATGAGTCACAGGGCAATGCTTCTTCATAAAACCGATGGACTAACCTCCCTGAAGCTACCAATTCACATACCCTTCCTTGACCTCACCCTTTCACCTCTGACCTTTCTCCTACATGCCTGCAATGATCAGTTCCTCGTGTCCACTCGGCCAGGCCACTATGTGTACTGTACAAAGTTAACATCATTTCAGGGATGGCTGTGAGTGCCTCCAGGTGAGATGCGCAGACTGACTCCCCAACACCTCCACCACCACCCCCACACTGGCTGCACACTGTGCAGTCTGATCAGAGTCTGAATAAAATAAAATGGCGGGGAGGGGAGTCAGACCATTCTTCTTCCTATCTGGGACATTTTATCTTCTCTGGCCCTTAAAGTGGAAATTACGTCATCAAGTCCCCCGCGTTCAGGTCTTTAGCCTCAGACTGATCACACTGCCAGCTTCCCTGGGGTGGATGTGGGGACGTCCCAGCCTCCCTGGTACATGAACCAATTCTTCACAATAAATCTCCATTGAAAGGTAGGTGTGTGGACAGATGACGGGTGGATTGATTGACAGGTGGGATTCCAAGGCAGACAAACAGATCATGGAAGAGCAAGTGTGCGCTAGGTACTATATAGAGGGATGGTTGAGAACAGGTAAATTGGTAGAGCTAAGGAGATGGCTTGGCGACAGGACACTTGCCTTGTAAGTATGAGGCCCTGAATTCATTTGCCATATAAAAGATAACGAGCTAGAGAGAAAAATGACAGTAAATACCAATTGAAGATAGGCCATAGACAGAGGTGTGTAACCTACTAGCTCTGGCTCTGTGCAGTTAATAATAATACCCTTGAGCGAGTCCTCTTTAAATGTTCTCCCACGCCCTTCAGGGACTCATGTCCACCTGCTGTTCCTCTTGCTCTCTGTTCGCCTGCCTCTTCTCCTAGCCTGCCAGCTAGAAGCTCCTCCGGCTCTCTGCCTTCTTCTTGGCTATCCTCCACTCTCTTAGGGGTTAGCCATCGCCAGTCCTAAAGGTTACCATGCCCAGCAACCTTACACACACAGGGAAATGGGAGATGCCTGGTTCCTTGCAGTAGAGGCGGTGGAGAGGCCTCAGCTTCCCTTTCAGACATCAAGCAGTCAGGGCTGGAGGCCGCAGCGGGAGGGAAATAACCTGGAATAAGCTACGGGAAGATGGGGAGCAGAGAGGCCAGTAACAGCAGGGGGAGCAAGCGACAGGCAAGACAAGGCACCTGGGTCAGTTTCAAGAACCAGGCAATGGAGGGAGTGAAGAAGACAGCTGGGAAAGTCTAACCTGGGCTACGCTGTCTCAAAAGCACAGGAAACCAGTGACTACTTCTCTGTATCTGTATGTAGTTCAGCTAGAGGAAACCCGGGTCTATTAATACGTTGAAGAGTGTTAAGGAGGGGAAAGGCTGAGGGCTCTGGGGAGAGAGATGGGCTGCTGTAGGAATTCCTGCAGCCAGTAGCCTTTAAGCTACCGGTCCACTTGGGCGGAGCCTCTTATACTATTTATGCCAATGTAAAGCGCGCTTCCGGCAGGCGCAGAATTCTGTTGCTGTTCTCCGGTCCAGCAGAGGATTGTGACTTGTGAGTCTACCCCTAAATAAATAACCTTCTGTTATTCTCAATTCTGAGCTAGTGTGGGATTTCTTTTAAGTGTCTTTCTTCAATGGGCTAAGGGAAAGGGATCTCTAGTGTGGCCCAGAGGCCTGATGCTGCTTGGAAATGGGTCCACAAGACCACAGCACCATCTATCACACTGTCTGTCCCGAAAGCATGGACTCAGAGGCCGGTGCAGGTGAAAAACAGAGATAACAAGAACAAAGATGAAGCTGGGACACCACAGGGACAACAGTATTTCCAGGTAGAGTATTTATTCCAGATGTGCAGTTAAAAATGCACCCAACACAGGTTTCCACACTTAGCTTTGATTACATAGTCAACATCTCAACTTGCCCCGACAAATGGGCATCAGACACAGATCCGTGGCTGCAGAGAGCAGATCACTGGCTGACTCCCCTCCTTAAGCCCACTGGAAAACCCCTACCTCAGACTGACTTGTGCATGTTCTAGGCAGTATCACGCTGCCCTTTCAAAACAGAAGAATGGACTGTGGAAGAGCTGAGACACAGTATTTACATATACTGTGATGAGAGGCGCTTTATGATATATAAATTAATATAGCACAAGTAACTGTGTAGAAAAACATAAACTTACAGTGAATAAATATGAACCAACTTTATATATCAAGCAGTATGTGGAGTATAAAAAGTAGTTCCTGGTTATATACATATACACATATATAAAATGGTGTGCTCCGGACTATAAATATACTATATACTTAAATATCTTGTGTGAGAGAGAATGTGTGGAAGTCTTCAGTTATGTACATTGAAATACTGGTGGCAGTTGGGGTCCCCTCTGATCTCCAGAGACCCAGGGATCTTCTTCCCACTCCACGGATAGACACACCAGCAGAGACCTGCTTCTCCGTCCAGTGATGTCTCACACTGTAAAGACAGGACCAAGGTCAAGAACAGCAGGCGGTGGGGGCTCTGGCCACCCTGTCCCTGAGTGAGGCGGTGAGGGCTCTGGCCACCCTGTCTCTGATTGAGGTGGTGGGGGCTCTGGCCACCCCATCCCTGATTGAGGCGGTGAGGGCTCTGGCCACCCCATCCCTAATTGAGGCGGTGAGGGCTCTGGCCACCCCATCCCTGAGTGAGGTGGTGAGGGCTCTGGCCACCCCATCCCTGAGTGAGGTGGTGAGGGCTCTGGCCACCCTGTCCCTGAGTGAGGCTGAGCACTGCACAGCTACCTACTAGCTAAGACTCAGCAATGTCAATGCCCTTCTGGTTTTCATGACAAAATGGAGACACTGTGTGGCACATGTGATAATGATCTCACATGTTTGTTCAATGATGCAGTGTTTTGACAATTATCTCCTCATGGCCTTGCTGACATTGGTCCAGCAATGGGTCTCATTGATTAACCACTTCCATCACTCAGCTGGGCCTAGATCTCGGGTTTTCTCAATGAAATCACAGAACTTGCACTTCTCTGAGTCCTAAAGGCTCCTCAAAATTAAGCCTTGACTTGTTGGATCTCATTTATTACTGGGCATAGCACACAGCCTACTGTACTTTACTACAGAGTTTGTTTTAATTTGTGGGAAGAGAGAAAGTGGGACTTCTGTCTCCCAAGGTGACTCTCTAGTTGCAAGTGTTGATCTGAGTGAAGGTGCACCTCCCTACTGACTTCACTCTGTTGATCTGAATAAAGGCAGTCCTCCCTACAGGCTGAAGTGCTCCTCGCTCATCACATTAATGCTTAATCCTCCCTACTGGCTGAAGTGCTCCTTGCCCATCACACTACCTCTATCTACGGACTAGCTTCTCCCAACTGCGCAGTGATGGATCTCACATAAGAAAGTCACCCATGTTCTGTATTTTGAGGCTGTAACAGGGATGTGGAAGAGCAGAGCTAACACGTGAGACCACACAGTAGCAAAGCCACCTACCTGTTTGCTGTGATAAAATCCATTTTTGTTGCAGTTTGGCAGATAAAATTTGTAGATTTCATCTCCTGCTTTCTGTTGAGCTGCAGCTAATCTCTCCAGCACTTTATAGAGCTCTCGTTGGCAGGGCTCCTAAAATAATAATTTTATATTAGCATGAATACAAGACAAGAGATTTGCTACTTGAGACAATGACTGAAACAGAGCAGGAACAGCTAGTCATGGTATTCTAGGGCTGTGGGTGAAACATATGCTATCCCCAGGCCTTGTTTCCCACGGTGAGTGGGACAGGTTGGTCTCAGGCTTGAGCTGTGTGGATAAAGAATGGGAAGGCCATCCACATCCTCACTAGGTGGTATTTTCTAAAGACCTGCTTAGTGACATCCTGGCAAGCCTGGCCAATGGTATCAAATGCTTCCCGACCCCTGCCATCTGCTGAGTAATTTGGGCACTGCACTCTGGTAGGAATGACAGTGGGCTCAACCTCTGTATATGGAATTTAGCATCAGAAATACGTAGATTTTTAAACAACTGTCCTTGCGATTGACATATGCCACGTTCACTGTGGAGCAAGGCACTCATCTGGATGGCTTAAGATAAGAATGAGATTTCTTACACTTACCATAATTTCTAGATAAAATTCTAAAGTGTCCCTAAAAATGTTCATTCTCTTGCTTCCCTGAGTTTACTTTTTTAAGGCCTCTGTAGTAATTTAATCTCTAACTTAAGTTCTCTGTCGCCCCCAAGTGGTCACATTAAAACCAGCCATTAAACTAGAGAAGTTCTTGCTGGATTGAGAATTGGAGAGGGAGGAAGAGAGCTGGGGACAATTGCTGAATGTTCTTAGTGACAAAGAAACCTAACTAAAAATGACCGATTTTATGCTCTGCGTATTTTGCCATATTTTTTTAAGGAGGCAAAAATACAGCAGGGATAGGGGCAGTTGTGGCCCTGTGCCCAGCTTCAGCATGCTCAGTGCCTTTTAGAAATTGTCTAGACTAACACCTCCACTTAGAGATAAACCTGAGGGTCCATGTGCAGGGTCTCACCTTCCATTTCTTGAGGTCGGCGATCTGTCGGGCCCGTATGCTGTTGTAGGTGCTGATGGCATTCCACAGGATAGGCCGGTCCTCCCTGGAGGGGGCCATTAAATGGAAGCTTTCTAATAGCTGCTCCTCGGTCATCTCTGGGCTCTCCTGAACCTCATCCTCAGGGGCCACAGCAGTCTTTGCTTCTGAAAAGCAAGTAACACAGACCTGTGAGCCTCTGGAAGTCTTGCTCCTGTGCCCAGTCACTTCTTCTCCTTAGAACCAATCTAGACTGGCCTGGCGAATTCGGATTTTTCACCAGCAGCATTTGGGAATGATTATGACCAGACAGCAATACTAATTCTTTTCTGGGAAAATAGTATATGTCAGGGTGAGGCAGGGGAGCCCCGTGGCAGAGGGAGCCTCATGCACAATTGGGTGGGGGAGGGGCAGGGATATAACCCTGAAGAAGCCAAGGACTAGGGTCAATGCCTGAGTCTGTTAGTGGTGAGACTAGGCTCCTTGGCTCTCCTCTCCACTCCACAAGAGTCTACTAAGACCCCAGGGACAGGTGTAGTTCAGGGAGAAGCAAGGTCTAGAATGTAGCCTTCCTTACCCAAACAGCCACCCTCCTTTCTCTTGGGGACCTTGCTTTCCCACACACCCTCACCTCTGTGCACCCCCTCACAGAGGAGGACATCATTAGACACCTTGCAGATAGAGCCCATAAAGGCTCAAGGGGAGGAACAATGAAGGAGCCCGGCCCCACCCAGGGGAAGTCCATTTCAGAGGACCATTGGGATCGCTCTAATTTCATTTACTCGAAAGGGTCACATGCTTGCAGTACAGCTTCCCATCAGAGTATGGAACCACGAGGCGCCTCCACACCCACACAGGACGTGCATGCAGCCCAGATGGGGAGATAGGGGCTGGAGCAGAGGAAGAGGCATTTCCCAAGCTTCCTACTACAAACAAACCAGTGCTTAAATTCAGGAAAGCGCCTGATTGTCAGACTCCTAGCAGGCAACATACACATCAAACGCTGTTTGTCTATAGCAATGAATGGAAATGAAGGTTTGGGCCCAAATTTTCACATTATGTTCTGTAAACATCTGGGAAGCACATACTGTGTGGCAGGATATATGCTACAAAGAGCATTGCAAACCTCCTGGGGCAGCGGGATGGCTTCCATCCTAAACCTTCCTGGACCCTCCAGTCACTAGAACTGCCAAGGGCAGGACCCACTGGAGGAGGCATTAGGTGCTTGGGCTAGCACCCCACCCACCTGGCAGCTCCATCGCTCCTCCACCCCAGCGAGAGACCAAGTACTAATCTGTGAATATTCTTCCCAGCTCTCCACTAAGGACCCCGCACTTGGACCACCCTTTCTTAGGATATTCCCATCCCCCAAACCAAGCAACAATGAACCTCAGTGGGTGATCTGTTTGCCCATCACAGTTGAACACTTTTCATGGGCCTGGAGTGTCTTTGTCCCACCTAGTATAGGCTCCCTATAGGCCTCTGCTGGCCTAGTGTCCCAACCAAGAGATCTCAAGGTAGAATGGAGCTGTAGTACCTTCGTCTTTGCGCTCAGTGCTGGACAAGGTTCTTGTGGCAGGTACAGCGGGCTCTGGTACACAGGCTCCCTGGCCGCGGGTGAGGGCATGCAGGGGACGAGGCTCCCCTGGCAGTGCACGGCAGCTGAGTCCCTGGGCACAGCGTGCCGTGGCCACGCCGCAAGCGGTGCCCAGTGGCAAGGCACATGTCGGGCAGCAGCCACAGCCTGCAGGCCTGGAAATCTCAGGGCACGAAGCGGGCACAGGTGGACAGAGGCTCAGCTTCTCAGCAGTGCAGGGTGCACAATGCCACGGCTGAGAGGCTCCGGTGGTCACGCCAACCTGGAAGGCTAGAAGGATCAGGAACCGCCAAGAAACAGCAGCAAGGAACTCAGGCATCGCAACCTGGTGCAGCAGGCAGTGGATGAGAGCCTCTAAGTAGGCAGCAGTGGCGCTGGTGCTCACAACTCTCTGGGCAAGTGGTAATAACAGCCGGTGGTCACAGCTCTCTGGGCAGATGGCCGTGTGCGGTGTTCAGTGCTCGCTGAGTGTGTGGTGGCGGGCAGTGGACGATGCTGGATGGTTGTACCCAGAGCCTTATGAAGGGCTGGCTTGAAGGCACAGGTTAATGATTATCAGGGCAGCGTGCTAGGATCCCAGTGTTCAAAATAAGTTTGTTTGGCTGTGAGCTCTGCGCAAACTGTGGGTGGAAGGGGGGCAAAGGGATCGGGTTTCCTACTATGTTTGTCCTGTTGTGATGAACTAGGACAGGAGCTAAAGTCCAATTCTGACAGCAAACGGGTTGCCAGATGGGGGAGGGCACTTGTTTTTGTCCAAGGGGCATCAAAGACCTAGCCGACAGGCTCTTCAAGTGGACCCAATGAAAGCCTAAGAGACTGAGGAAGGACAGATTAGGCCAAGAAGACTTCAGGCTCCAAAGGGAGGGACAGAAGTGGAGTTCTCTGTGACAAAGCCCACAGTTGTTTCTCCCGCCTGCCAGAGAAGCCCCTAGCCAGCAAGGAAAGAAATCCACAGTTCACCTCAGGACGCTAGCATGGCTGCAATTCCAAAAGTACAATAGCCCTCCAAAGAGGAAAAAGGCCCAGGGCCTTAGCAACCTGTTCTTTGTAGCTGTGGAGTCAGACCCACGCTATCTCTAACAGTCTAACATTCTAGCTTGGATGAGATGCTTGTCAGTGATCAAGCATGGCAGCTTTCTCTTAACCATTTTTCATTCTTTAAGTTACAAGGGAAATTTAGAAATCTGTAAGGACAATCAGAAATGGGACACACCCCAGAAGCTCCCCCAACCTTCCAGAGTAAACTGATCAGCACCTCCATTGCCCCTAAGTATCTTCTGTGTCCCCCAGGTCTAGATTTCACCTCCCAACCACCTTCACCTCTACTTCCTGACCCAGGTGCGAACTCAGAGCAACCAACCTCTAGCAACCGTTTCGATCGTCTTGTCTGCCCTTTGTGGTACTGGTTTGGAGCAGGGAGGAAGCCTACAAACCACCCAAGTGTTCTAGCAGCATTCGTATACCAGTCCAGCCCCTCAAGATCTTTAAGAGTGGTATTTCAGACCTGGGGCTTTGGAGATCTCAACTTTAGCTCCTGGCTCAAGAGGAGGACATTGAAGACAAAGGTTACAAGAGATTTCAGGTCAAGGTCATGGAGACTGCCATGGAACATCCTGTACAAAAACTCACATCCCTGTTACCCAGCAGTTCAGTACTGCTTATCTTTGAGCCTTGGACAAATGGCTTTCTGGGTGACTTGGCTAAAGTACTCTAAACACATGCACACTGACGTATCACCTGCTAACAGTCATTCCTGCATTCAAAGGAACCAGCATAGGTGCCCTGCTACCACGAAGGAATGGGGGGAGGTGTTGGCGGTGACTGACAGTTCCTGAATTTGGGGTATAGCCAAAGCCCTGACAGATGCTATGTCCACGGCCAGAGAGATGGACCGGTGGGCCACAGTGAGCAGCAGAACAATCACCAGGAGAGAGGACTCATGGGGGTGGAGAGGAATTGAGGAATGGGTAGGATTACGCTAGATAAAGGGCTGGGGGAGACTTCTGGAAGGAGTAGAGAATTTAGGAACTCAACTCCACTACACAGCAATAGGCAACAGGTGCAGGCTGATCATACACATTCAACCACAGAAGCACTCTTCTGACAGGGGAGTTGTACCAGCTTGCTACTGGTGCTGCCACTGCACTACCCGTGGACATTACTGAAGGAGCTGGGAAGAGAAAGGGATGCTGAAGCCCAGACACCAGATGTCTGTGCAAGTCCGTGGCTACAGATGATGAGATGGGTGTGAGAGCTCACTCTAAAGCTGTCCCCCACACAACCTAAATGTCCACAATCAGACAGATAATTCTGCGTTTCCTGGTAGAAAGCCTTTACGATAAGGCATTCTTCAATTAAGGAAAACCTCCATCCTAAGACACATTGGGAGGGTACGAGATCTGCTGCCGTCAATGCACGAGAGCAGCTGTGATTCTAAATGTAGTGAATGTCTTGAGAAGAAAGCAGAACACTGGGCAGGATGACTTCTGGGGCAGAGCATGACTTAGGAGCCTGAGGACACACTGGTTTTTCCTATCCCCTTTCTTGGCCTTCTGGATCTGTACCATGTGCTTATGCTATATAAAGAAATTATCACACTGGGCTGCAGATACAGGCGAGGGATAGAAGTCTTTCCTGACATGCATAAGGCCCTGGGTTCAATTCCCCAGGCCTGAAAAAAACGTATATGGAATTACCCTGATGCCTATCTGGGGCTGAACTTTGTGGAGTGACTGAACTTTGCAAAGCTGGCTTTTGTTCAACTTGGACAGTCTCAAAGAAATGCAGCTGGCTCAACATCTGCCACAGTCACTGGAGTAAGGTCAGGCGACAAACCTGCTTCCAGACACCCAGAATCTCATGAGTGTGTCTCTCGTTATTTTTGTTGATTTGTTGATTTATTTGAAACAGGGTCTCACTATACAGGCTGGACTAGGCTCAAACACAGCAATCCTCCTGCCTCAGCTTCCTGGATACTAGGATCACACTAGTGTGCTACCATGCCCAGCTATGCCTTTTTTCTTCTGATGAAGGTGCCTAAGTTCAGTACCTTGTTAAGGAGTTGAACAAATAATTCCCATTTTAAAACATTTTTATTTTAAATAAACATTCCTTTTGTAAAGAGTTTATGTCTGATTCTGTATAAGGCAGAAGGGTTTGTGTCCATGTGATGCAAGTGCCTTTGGAGCCCAGAAGAGGGTGTTGGATCCCCCTGGCGTTCCAAGTGGTTATGAGCCACACAACATGGGTGCTAGGAACTGAATTCAGGTCTTCTACAAGAACAGTCCAGCATATCTCTCCAGTGCCTAGCATCTCACTGTAAGCTGTTTTAAATGAATAGCTTAGATATAAGTCCTTAAATAATTTTATTTTTGGAAGTGGAATTTGTACGCCAAAGTTTCTCTTTTGACTTCCTCAACTTGTAATCACTGTCCACACTTCAAGTGTTGCCTTAATGACACACAGGGAAGGCGACACACTGACAAATATTTGGGACTCTGTGCCAGGCAGGAACCGGGACGCTGACCAGTTTACTCTGCTGCACACTTGCCCAGTGCACATCCAGTTGTCCCTCCCCTGCTCCTGCACATGGTGGCTCTGCTCTCTCTCCAAGAATCGATTTCCCCAATGTTTCCACTGCTTACCTCACAGGCACACAAACTCCACATCGATTCCCAACTCTGTCAACACACATGAAGCCAGCCCCCCATCCCACCCCAGGCCTGTGTAGACAGCCCCTTTCATTGGCCTGGGCTGTGTGGGGGGTGACTGGCCCTGCTCCTGAGTCACAGCTTGACGGGCTTGCCCAGCTCTCATCCTGAACTTGGGAAACCCGCTCATTTTCCAGTGCGATGCCGCCCTTGCTTATCCGCTGCCAGCGCCTCAATTTCGCTTCCACACTTGAGCTATGCCTTTTGACGCTGGAATTCCCATTGTCCCTTTAACCTTACATCTTTGTCCATGGTGTTTTGTCTCCCCCAGAAGCTGTCTTTCGAGACTCCCGTAGCTTTGCATGGCAGATGACCCTTCCTCCCAGGTTCTTAGAAGTTTGCCCCCTGAGCCTCTGTCTGCCTTTCCTCACCCCGCAGTGGAGCAGAGAGAACTGTCTTCTGGGTGAGGGGGACAGAGCCGGACATAGAATGATAGGCTGTCCCAAGCAGAGTCACAACCTAGCATGCTCACAGCCCAGCAAGCTGGCAGTCTCTGGAGGGCTCCTAAGTTCATCCCTGTCCACGGCAGGAAGGAAGAGAACATCCAGAATGTCTGGACACCTCGAGGATAAGGTGATGCCACGGCGGGCCTTAGAGGGAAAATGTGATTCTCCAAGCAGCAAAGGTGGGGGTGACATGACAGAGAGAGATAGCAGAAGGTGAGGGAAGCCACCGAGCTCTATGTGCCCTGAGAATAGCCAGCAATTATCTCTGCCTATAAGCACAGAATACTAAGTGTCTATGCATGCTGACCATGGGAAAGCCTTAAGAAGGGCTAAAAAACTTAAATTTGGAGTAATCACCAGGGATGTTATGGGTGTCCTATAAGCAACTGTGCCTTCCAAGAGCTGAGATTCTTGAATGACAGGCTGGGAGCAACGAGGGCTATCAGGACAGGAGAACAATGTTTTCATTTTGTTGTTTTGGGTTTTAGTGTTGTTACTGCTGTTTTCATTGTTTTGTTTCCTTGGGCCAGGGTCTCACGTGGTTCAGGCTGTCCTTGAACTTACTATATAGCCAACGCTGACCTGAAGCTTCTGATCTTCCTGCCACCAACTCCCCAAAAACTATGTGCCACCCTGCCTGTCCAGTGTCTTGTGGGTGCTGATCACGTACAGCTGGTGCCAAGAGGGGTGCCTAGGCGCTGGCAGGTCTCAGTGTGAGCAGCTGGGTGGGGTGACGCTCCTACTTTATCCAAATTAAAGCCTGTGTATTTCCTGTAAACACAGACACTCCTCCAGCTCTGTTTTGGTAAGCTTAGTGTGTGCTACAGAGGAAAGGTATTAAGAAAAGTCGGCAGAGACATTTGCAGGGCAATCCCAGACTGTACTCCAGAGGGAGCCAGCACACTCAGCATCCCTCTCAAGGATTCTTCACACTTCTGCCTTTTTGTTTTGACAACTTCTGCAACGCTGTTGAATAGCACATGGGAAAACCTCAGCTCGGACAGTTTTATTAGCACAGGAACAAAAGCTGCATTTTCACCTCGGATTCCCTCACCCCAGGGCATCACACAGCCAAGGCTGTAAGGAGGAGCTGAAGGCCCCCTTGGCAAAGTGGCTGATAACTCTCTGAGCTTCCGGGGGAGGAGGGACTCCTTGGGGGAAGCTGTGGGGCCTGGGAATGATGAAAGCACTGAGGCTCTTCCATCACACGCTGTTCCCAGTCCTGCCTTCCTGCAGGGCGCCGCTCACCCACAGGCAGCTGCAAAGTTAGGCAATCCGGGCTCTGGAAAAAACGACCCAAGAGTCAAGGGCAAAGGGGAACTTTCAAAGGGGAGAAGCGCTGCAATCCAGGGGAAACCACAAAAAGAGAGGTTGTTTTGAACCTGAGGGAAAACACGAAAAGATGGTCTGCCCACAGTCCATGATCAACATTGGGATGATGTAAACCCATGCAAAGGCCTGGCCTGCCGCCCCATCTCCTGAGCAGATGAAAGGCACCGCTGTGCTGCATTCTGGAAGAAAGGTTGAAGGTGGGAATAGCCCTGAGGATGTGAACAGCCCAGGCTCTCACACAGAGTCAAAGAAACAGGTTTCCTACCAGTGTTCAGGGACCTTGTCAAAAGACGTCACCTTCAATCTCATCATTGGCACCCCTTCCCCGGTCTATTTGAGGACTGTGTTGAGGTTAGTTTGAGAGGGCAGATATTACATGCCAGGCACAAGGAGAGTATACAAACATAATATTTCATGCTCTAGTCAGTATAAAGCTACCAGGAGCTGGATAGCGAGGCCAGCGCCTGAAGCCCGACTTCCAGGGTAGTGCCTGTCACTCTGTTAACAAGTGTCTAGGGTTCTAATACACACTCGTGTGGAGCTGGCAGCTCACAAAGCCCCTGATCCCATTCTCCCTTAAAGCCACCCCTTTAGGGGAGGGAGGAGTGGAGTTTTCAGGGATAAGGGACAGCCCCCAACTCCCAACAGTGGCTAAAGGTTGGGTGCTGGGAAGGGATGGAGACAAACAGCGTGCCCTCCCTGCATGAGGATCCTAGCCTACGGTGCATTCACGTCTGTACGTAAATGAGAGTGGAAACAAATTCTAGAACAGTCTAGAGGAGCACAGTGATGAGAAGGACTGACTGTAGGCAGGAGGAGGACTCGCAGCTCATGGGAAAGGATACAAAGCCGATTTTTCCTGGTGTCAAACCCTTCATAGGTTTTTCTCTCTTCGAGGGAGATATGTGAACTCAACTTTCTGGGTATTGAAATAACAAGAACCAAGGATGGTTTTACTATGTTTCTCCCACGGCTCCTAAAGAGAATGGGTGTGTGTTATCCATTCCAGGCTGTGAGTGTGAAAGGCAGGCTTGCTTTCAGTCCCATTCGTCATTAGAGCGGTAGGAACTACGGATGACTAGCCACTGAGTACATGTCCTATTGACCACTTTTAAAAAGTGGATTTTTTTTTTCAATTCTGCTGAAATCGTATCAAATCATTCTATTATGTTATTTAATATGTCAATTGCATTTTTAAGGAAAGAAACCATGGAGCCAGAAGGTTGAGAGACTGTAGAGGTCCTTGAGTGGCCTGGTGTGTTAAGCCTTGTACTTGACCAGGGACTCTGAGGTGGGCTAAGCTGTGTCTTAACATTCCTATGACCTTGAACAAATTATCTGACATTTCTTTTCTTCAATTTCTCCTTTGGCAAATTGACCGATACCTGCTGCATAAGAATATATAGCAGGGGTAGAAAATGATTAAACCCTAAAAGGTCATGTTCACCTTCCAGAAAACAGGGGTGGCTGTGGTAGGTAGCTGGGTCACTATTTTCTTTCTCAGACTGGACTCTGTTTTAAATGAGTTAGGGAATGTCATCACGTTTTGTCATCCCCTGTGAGACTGCAGGCCTCACCCTGGGAGACCTGTGCAGATGGGCCGCCTAGCCCTTCTCCCTCTGTCTTCTGCTCTCTCCAGGCACCCCAGGCTCTACCATGCCAAGACTTGCTAATATCTTGCCTGTTTTGAAGACACTTCTTACTTCCATGAAAAGTCCCTCTGCATGCAGATTTTAGCTGGTGGGACCAAGACACAGCTATCTCTAAAAGCCAGTTCTGGGGCCACGTGTCATACTTATGACAAACACTTGTCATGTGGTCTGACCAGTCCTTGCCTTGGACTGTTAAGGCCTGTGGTGGACACAGTGGCTTCGGAAACTCAAGTGCTATCAGGAGCTCAAGGACACATCTGGAAACACAGCCCTAGGTCACATTAGGTAGCAGAGCCTGGGGGGAGGGGGGGCAGGGAAGCCAGACCTGGTTTACCAGACAGGGAGCTTTACTGTTTAAAATTAGTGTATGCCCGTTACATGATCTCTCAGGGAGATGTAAGATAGAACTAAGTGGTGTAACTTTCATTCCTTTTTCCTCCTTTAGTCCCTCTTTCCCTTCCTCCCTCCCTCCCTCCATCCCTTCCTCCCTCCTTCTTTCCCTTTTTCCCTTTCTTCCTTCCCTTCTTTCCTTCTTCCCTCCTTTCTTCTCTTCTTTCCTTCCTCCCTTTCTCCCTTCCTTCCTCCCTCCCTTTCTTTTCTCCCTTCCTTCCCTTCCTTCCTCCCTCTTTCCTTCCTTCCCTTCCTCCCTCCCTCTCTCCCTTCCTTCCTCCCTCCTTCCCTTCCTTCCTCCCTCTCTCCTTTCCTTCCTTCCTCCCCCTTCCTTCCCTTCCTTCTCTTCTTCCTTCCTTCCTTCCTTCCTTCCTTCCTTCCTTCCTTCCTTCCTTCCCTCCCTCCCTTCCTTTCTTCCTCTCAGAAGGGTGGTTCTACTATGTTTCTCCCACTGCTCCTAAAGAGAGCAGTCAGAAAGTTAAAAACCCCTTTATGGAAACAACCCAGAAAGCACCTTTAGGCAATTTCAAAACATTATTTACATAAAGACCAATGTGACCATGAAAACAGAGGCTGGTGACCATCCAGGGGATTTACCCATGATGGGTTGTTCTTAGATACAATCTGTCTCCCAACCCAACACTCTCTAGAGCAAAGCAGTTCATCTGCCTCTTCATGAGGGCAGGGGTCAGAGTTGGGTATGCTGCTGAAATGATAGGGGAACTCAGCACCCAGTTAAGACCCTTGGCTGGCATGTGCTTTCCACCCTCGCGATTCTGGGTATGTGCTGGGCCATCACTGCTTCTCTGAGCTTTGCCACTAAGATGTAGAGTGTTTCTGTTGCTATCTCCTCCCTCAGGCAAACAAGGTGGCCCACGAGAGCTTTTCCAGTCTTGAAACCCCTATGAATGCAGACAGCTGTGGGATACCAATCACATGGACTCAGCACCTGGCCTGTGGGCAGGGACAGAGCTGAGGCTGTGGTGTACACACCCACGATCCAGGCTCACTTGGGGACTGCGTCTATGACAAGAGAGACCAAGATCCCTCAAGACAGGTCTTCCTAGGACTTCAGAGAGCAAGATGGTAAGACGGGAGATGGTAGAGACAGGGGGGGGGGGGGAGCGCACCTGCCCTGTACAGAACACAGCGGGCTAATCCGCCACAGGTGTCAGCACTGCATGGCGCTGGAGGGCACCATCTTGCTGGTGGGGCTCTGGAGGTATAGCCCTGTGGGGGTACAAGTTGTCATTAATGTGCTCTAAGTCTCAAAGTATGCCTGACTTGGAACCAGCAATCCTACTTGCTCGAATGTGCCATGGGCAGAGTTGGCCTCTTAGTTCTGTGGGGTGTTATTTTTAAGTGCCCAACTAGACGACATGCACAGCCAGAAAAGACACAGATGGAGAAAATTAGGATACATCTAAAGAAGGAATACTTTGTGGTAATTTGTGTGTGAACGGGCAGGCGGGTACGTATTTGTTCCCATACATATACACATATAGATAAATGTGTACACTATAGACAGGATCCTTATTTGTCAATTGAGAAAGATTATAGACTAGACAGCATAATGTGCTACCATATGAAAAATATATAATCACATATTCTGAAAGAGATCCAAGCCCAGTCTTTGATCTCAGCACCAGGGAGTTCCAGGCTAGCCAAACCTATATAGTGAGACACTGTTTAAAAAAACAAACAAACAAAAAACCTAAAAAATAAAAAAGATAGCTTAATCAAAAGAGTAATATCTAGGATACCTGGGAGGCAGGAGGTAAACTGAAAATAGTTGGTTAGGCCCAGTGAGACACACCTGTAGTCTTAGCTCCTCAGGGACTAAAGGGCGAGTTGAGTTTAGGAGTTCAAAGCGAGTCTGAGAAACATTAAAACCACCTTCTATTTTCTGTTCCCCTCAGGCTCCACTGTGCTGAGACTTACTAGTGTGCCTGCCCGTTTTGAAGACCCGCATCTTACTTTCACACAAAGTCCCTCTCCGGGATGTTATAATCCCTTTGGGAGCTCAGTGCTGGTGCAGGCTGGGATTGACTCAATTGCTGGCTCCACCCAGTGTCATCTTCTGGGAGTCCTTAGAAATGTGATTATGAGACCCAGGCTGATCATCAATTTAACCAGGGATTTGGTTCGCCCAGTGCTCTGGGCTCCAGCAACTCAAATCTGAGAGCCACTGAAGGGAGGAGTCCTGCGCCACAGACCTGCTTAAGATTCTAGCGCTTCCCAGGGCCGGGCGGTGGTGGCGCTCGCCTTTAATCCCAGCACTCGGGAGAAAGAAGCAGGCGGACTTTCTGTGAGTTCGAGACCAACTTGGTCTAGGAGAGGCTCCAAAGCTACAGAGAAACCCTGTTTCGAAAAACCAAAAATAAATAAATAAATAAAATGGCTCTCAGCGTACATGAATGCGGAAGTATCTTTGATTACATGACTGGACAGCCCTTTGTGTTACGAGAATGCAGGGATATTCTAAGCTCCATGCGGGAGAAACTGGCCAGGTGAACACCCTCAGGTAATGAGCACGCCCCACCCCCAACCCTGCACTGCCACGTGCTCACATGCTCATTAGGTGCGCGCGTGCACCTGTCCAGGCCTGCGGGGGAACTGTAGCCTGGCATATTCCCAAGCACTCTGGTTCTGAGGGCCTGGCGCTGTAACTGCCCAAGGACATCCATTTCAGAGGGAAGACGGGATGGAGTTGGACACAACAGAGGTAGGCATAGGGACAGGTGTATCTGGGAGTAGGGCGGAGTAGTGCATGGTATGTGGGGGAGAAGTCTGGCAGAACGGCGGCGTCCGTAGTTCTGCAGATTGCTCTTAGGCTGCCTGCGGGTTAGGACCCAAGGAGTTCCTAGCCTGTGAGAAAGTGTCATAGACCCTGGATGTGCTGTGTGTTAGATGGATCATGGCCCAGTGGCCTGGCCTGGAGCCCCGGTACCACATACCTTAGGCAGCTCTGGACTTCTTGCTAGTTCTTCCTAGCTAGGGTCAGACCAGAGTTTTCCCAGCCTGATGCCGGAAGACTCAGGAACATCCTGAGTTGACGCCCCATCTGGGTTCCTAAACTATATAGCATTGCTCCACCTCAAGGAGTGCCAAAGACATTTTCAAAAAAGAAAAAAGGAAAGAAAGAAAACAAAACATAGTGGTGGCACACACCTTTAATCCCAGCACTCAGGAGGCAGAGGCAGGCAGATCTCTGAGTTCAGGCCAGCCAGGTCTACAGAGTGAGTTCCAGGACAGCCAGGGCTACACAGAGAAACCCTGTCTCAGAAAAGAAAAACAAAATTATAACGTTTTCTTTTGGAATATTCCAGTTCCCCTACCCCCAAGTAGTAATGGCTTCCTTAACAGTTTGGGGCTGTCACGACCTGCAGTGGACACTGTTACCCTCCTTGCTTCATAAAGGTTGAGTAAAGCAAGATGGACAACCGGGCACACAACTCTCAAAGTGACCTCAGTTGGTGCACGGTTGTGCTGCCTGCTTGAATTTGTCTAAAACCCTAAGAAATACAGAAAACACAAACCAACAGAGCATGAGTTGCTGCCCAGTGATTTCACATGAAGAGCTGGCACGCGAAGGAGGCTCGCCCTATGGTGAACACAGATGTGTTTAATTCCAGGTGATCAATTCCAGGACCCTCCTCAGATTCCAGCATCCACTGACGTTCATGTTCCTTACATAAAACATGACAGTGTCTGTGCAGAACCCAGACACACCTTGCTTTCTCATAACACAGCATGATTCAAACGGCATGTAATTTACCACTGGGCTGTGTTGTGTTTGGAATAACCATGAGCAAAACCCTGTATGCTCTCGTGCATGCTGCTGCTACTTTGAAAATTACCTATATTGGACAGTTTTTTTCCTTGAGCATTTTCCACCTGTACTAAGCTAGATCCACTGATGCGGGGCCTGCAGATATGAAGGCTTTTTGCATCCATCGTTGGTGTCTAAGATAAGGGGAATGCATGCGGGAGCATTGTTGGCTTAATCTAGGCTTTATCTTGGAGGAGAAATGTCATCAAGATGACTGGGTTGAGAATATTATAGTGAAATACAGTATGGCCCATCAGCTACAGCAGTGGATCTCAGCCTTCCTAATGTTGTAACCCTTCAACACAGTTCCTCATGTTGTGGTGACCCCCAACCAGACAATTATTTTTGTTGCTACGTTCTAACTGTAATTTTGCTACGGTTATGAATCATACTGTAAACGTCTGTGTTTCCTGACAATCTTGGGCGGCTGCTGTGAAAGGGTCATTTGACTCAAAGGGGTGGAGAACCTCCGAACCAGAGCCACCTGCCCAACTGGCTTCATTGTTTGCCAAAAAGTATTGTCTTTTTAATTCTTCCTATGTGATGAGTCTGTTAAATGTTTCACTGATAACATTTAGCTGTTTTCCTGGCGGGAAGGCGGTTCCCTGGAACATCCTCTGTGCTTCAGTCCTGTCCTTGAGACCCATCTCCAGCTATGGCTCACTGTGCTGTCATTAACTATCCATGGAAAGGAACAGGGGAGTGGGAACGTCCCATCATGCATGTGGTTTGATCTCCAGCCATGGGCACAGAGCCTCAGTGCTTAATGTTTCCTTCTCTGTGGCCATGGGATAGGTGTCTCTGGGTGGTTGTGCTTGGATAAGAATGTACCATGGCTTCATGAAGCATGCCGCAACTGTCTAGGACCCAGATTTGTGTTCTTTGTCTCTAGGTTCCGGAGTTAAGCTCCTATCTAGCAACAAACAGGCCAGGCGGGAAGAACCCTGCCATGCACAACACTCCTCAGGAGATGGCTATGGGCTGGAGCCCAAGGCCCCCAGGGAGGAATTTCCAACACCACTGGTCCTTCATATCTGAAGACTCCGCCGAGGATCCTGGGTCCCAGCTGGCAGGGTCCAGTCCCACAGCCACCTTCAGAAAAAAGAGGCTTTCAACTGTTGAGGACCTAGAGGATTCCAGTGAGCAGGTGGAGCCCCATCCAGACCCTTTAGCTGCAGAGGAAGAACCATTCATGTCAGCCTCATTGAACAAGGAGCAGTGCCAGAAGACAGAGGCCTTGCAGGAAAAGAGCTGGCCAAGGAACCCAAGGATGCCTGGAATTTCAGACAGCCCCTGGCCAAGAAGACGAGACCCAAAGAAGCAGGCAGCTGCAGTAGGTCTCCTGCCTCCCACCCCAGCCCTGTCCCTAGGGACTCTAGGTCCCCGTGTGCTTTCCAGCTGTGGTATGGAGGGGGCATTTACCTTCCATCACTCAGGTTCCTCTGGCCCCAAGCATGGGGCTGTGCACAGTATACCCACCTCTGCACATGAGGTCACAAGGCCTTCCAGCTTTCTGACACCCGATGCTCAGATATCTCAAGACAGCTTTTTGTTCAGAAGGGAGGCTTTGGGTACTGTTGCCTGAAGACACCATGACTTCCCAGCGCTGGTCTCTGCAAACCTAGTCCCCAGAGCAGGCTGTGGCTGTTCTTTGTCCCAGGTCTCTAACTCATGGGCATGTAGGTGCTATGAGTGTCTGTCTCCAGTACTGAGGGTTCAGTAGAGAAGCTGTTAACAGGAATTGTCCCATTTGTCACCTCACTATGTAGGTTCTCCTAAATGGCCATCTAGGCTCTTTACTGCACTTTGATCTGTGTCTAGACACAGCAGGATGCTGTTACTATCTGGGAGGGTCCTGAGTTCTCTGGGCTTGGCTGAGCTGCCCCAATCCATTCCCTTGCCACAGTACTGGGACAGAGATGGCTCACTCTCACACAGCAGGAGCACAAGCCACACCTAACCCCTGCTCTGAGGTGCTTCTGCCTCTCTGGATGCCAGGGCCAGTCTTTACCAGAGCCCAGATGATTAAAAGTGAGCACCAGAAAGCATCCTGGCAAGAGCAGTAGCCAAAGCAGAGTATTAAGGGCATGTCTGTTTAGGCCAGGTGTGGGGGAAGCTGTAACCACAACAGTGCAAGTCAGAGACAGGAGGCCAGCCTAGGCTACATCAATGAGACCATGCTACCTGCTATCTGCCAGTTTCCGGCTCCTGTCCACAGATCCCAATTCCAAGCTCTCACATCTATTAACTGACCACTGGAAGCCTGCAGTGTGAGAGGACTGTATAGGGAAGCTCTGGAGGAATTTTCTTCCAGTTCATTTCTCCCCTGTATCCCTCCTAAGGATGCTAACCTCTAGGATAGCAATATCAGTACAGCCAACCACTTTCAAGGGCCTCTGCCTTCTACCCACCGTCTGCAGATTTTAGACTATCACTCTGATAAACTTCAGGTGCTGACCTCCTCTGAGACTGAAAGCCTAGGTCTGGGATCTATACTTGGGGTAACACACAGAAGACAGGGAGGGAGAGCCCTGTGGGTTTGGCTGCTGTCTTAGACCTGGATGAGGGTCCCAGGCCTGCTGGTACTTTTTTCCCAAGTGCATTGTGCATGTTGGTTACCAATAGTGACAGCAGATTGTTGTCTTTCTTCTACACAGATGCAACGCTTGCAGCAATGGGAGGCCCAGATGCTTCTGGAAATTGAAGAGGCAGTCCATCATGAGCTTACCATCCAAGAGGAGATCCTTAGCACGGAGTTCCCTGACCAAACCCAGGGGCCACTTAGCTTTGGCACAGTCAGTGTAGAAGCCCAGGACCCTGCTACCTTGGAATAATTTGATCATCTACACCACACGCTACAGCCGGCCCAGGTGGGTAAGGTGGGAACAGACCTTGTTACCCAAACTGTAAGGTGAGGAAGAATTGCCAAGGCCTGGGGGAGGTTGAAGGGCACATCAAGGGACAGAGTTGGCAGTTTGAAAGAGAATAAGCTTCTTCATGGTCTTGAAAAGGTCACTGGGCTTGATTGAACCCTGTGCCCTCTAGTGCCTGGCTGTGACCTCAGGGACAATTGCTCTGCTCCTCTGACCCTTGTTTTCCTTATCTGAAAACTGACAAAAACTTATCAGGTGCAATACAAAGCATATAGACCCAGCTGTGGCTGGCCTGGCTCCCTCTGCCCTGGGAAAGCCCTGTGCACTGGGGACTTCCTGATTCTCTGGGCTGAGTTCACTCAGGCCTCAAGTGAGGCAGGACCAGAAGGAAATGGGCCATGGTGTTCTGAAATACTAGGCCAAGTGCAAGTGTGGTTTGCCTCAAGTTCTGACCTTGCCCTTGGAATTCAGCTAGGTCCAATGGTGGAGAAGACAGGCAGACAGAGGGCAAGGTCATCTTCTGGGTGGCATCAGGAATGACACAGATGGAGAAAGGGGGTTGGTGCATGTCCGCTGAGGATGGAAGAAACAGGGGAAGAGTACAGTTAGGATTTGGGCTTTAGTTCCCTCAGAAATGGATTGTATTGATTTCCCGCTCGTCTTCAGGGGAGCATGGTTAGAAAGCTCGGATTTCCAGACACCAGAAAGCTGCAGCTGCTGTTCAAGGCCATGCTGTGGGCGGGGGAGGGGAATAGAGCCAGCCCTGTGGTAGCCTGGGTAGTTGCTTCCCTTGCCCAGTTTCTCCCCATGCTCTGTCTCTACTGAGTATACCAGTCCTAGCCGATGGATGTACCTCCAGATAATGTAAGGAGACACCAGATGGCCAACCCTGGAGCTCCAGTTAACACCAGACTGCCTCCAAGTACTCTCGGGCTGGCCTCTTCATGTATACATGCTGTGGCCACGTAAACGTAGAGATCAATTTTATTCTTGGATGTTTGCTGTTTTCTTGCTAAAAACAGACATGTTTCTAGTCCTAGCGACGTCTACTCTGCTTCCTGCCTGTCCTGCCCACAGCAGCTGCAGATAAACAATTAACAGGATAGTGAAATGTTTTAAAAGGAGAAAGTGATGATACAAAAGTAGGGTCAAGGTGTATGCGGGGTCCAGGGCCTTCTGCTTGTAGCCACAGGTAATGGGTTGAATTGTCTGCTTTCAGGAGGAGGCCAATCACTGCAGCTGTGGCAGGAACTTCGGATTCCATGCGACGTTCTCTACAAGTTGTAATTTATTTTATATTTAAACATCTGCATATTTTCAAGCCACTTCCTACTAAAATAATTCTCTATTATCTGGTTATAAAATCAGTCTTGAGAGAGTTGTCAGGGCTTTATTTGATTTTTCAAATAAGACAGAATACTATTTTTAGACCTGATTAGAACTGTGTAACATAGAGATGGAGATGAACGCATCAGAGAAAAGTCCTTCCAATCTTCATTATTAAAAATAAACTCTTTGCATGAGAACTATTTCCAAAGTTTGTGCTTGAACGCAAATCAATTCCTATGTGTAGCCAAGAGAATTCTATTTCAACCTCACTTTTCAAAGACTGAAATTCAAACATAGAATGAGTTCAGAGAAGCAGTTTGGGGCAAAGTGTTCTTGAAAGAATTGCAGGCCTTGGAGGAAGAACTTAGGTGACAGATATTTTCTGGACATTTATGTTAGTTTTCTGGATTACTGTGTATTTGCCTGGTTAGAGTATACTTTAATAACAGACACTCAGCTGAAGGCATGAAGAATGTCATTCTTGGGGCTGGCAAGATGGCTCGATGAGGTAAAAGTGCTTGCTGCCACGTCTGACAGCCGGAGTTTGGTCCCTGGAGTCCATACAGTAGGAGAGAACGGACTCTTACACATTGTCCTCTGACCTAAAACACCTGGTCGTGTTCTCACATACAAACAAAACAAAATGTAAAAAAAATTATTTAAAACATGCCATCTGGGATGATGCTTCACCAACCGGGCAGTATAAATCGTTCACACTCATCTGCAGCAAGATACTGATGGGCAATCCCGATAATGCAAGGTCCCCTTTGGACTCTGATACTTATGGGTCGCAAGGAGGCCTTGGCTTGAGAGAAACAGACCAGAGACAGGCCACTCCCAGACTGTGGTGGCAAGGTGCCCCTAGAGCAGGCTGTTCAAACAGCAGGATTCCTAAATTAACAATCCCGTGATAATTGATGAGTGTCTGGGTCGATCAATAGCCTTTAACCAGAGAAAAAACAATGGCAGCAATGGAGTTAGTGCAGGAACAACTTGCTGCAGGACATATAGAGCCCACTAATGTCCCATGGAATTCATACATTTTTGTTATTAAGAAAAAATCTGGCAAATGGCGGTTGCTACATGATTTAAGAGCAATAAATAAAGCTATGCTCCCCAGTAGCTATTCCCTCTGGACATTTTTAAATTGTCATAGACCTTAAGGACTGCTTTTTTTACCATCCCCCTGCACCCTGAGGATAAACCTCACTTTGCATTCAGTGTCCCTCAGATTAATTTCCCGGGACCTATGCCCCGTTATCAATGGAGGACATTGCCACAGGGCATGCAAAATAGCCCTACCTTATGTCAAAAGTTTGTAGCACAGGCCATTAACCCGATAAGAACCAAGTGGCCTTCTGTTTATATTCTCCATTACATGGATATTCTTTTAGTTGACGCTTGTCAAGACCTACTTTTTAATTGTCTTCAAGACTTGACCCATAGCCTATCACAAAGAGGCCTTCAGATAGCACCTGATAAAGTCCAGATTGCTGATCCCTTTACCTATTTGGGATATGAACTTTTTTAGCAGCGCATCTTGACACCACGGATTCAATTATGCACCTCCCACTTGCGTACTTTAAATGATTTTCAAAAGCTGTTGGGAGATATTCAGTGGCTCAGACCATACCTAAGACTTACCACTCATGAATTACTTCCCCTCAATGATATCCTAAAGGGGGACTCAGACCCTTTATCCCCCAGGAAGCTCACCCCTGAAGCTCAGGCTTCTCTTGCCTTAATTAACAAGGCCATTCAAAGCCAAACTGTTTTGGGGGTCTCTTATTCTCAGCCCTTGCTGTTTGTCATTTGTGCCATACCTCATGTCCCTACAGGTAGTTTTTGGCAGCATGTGTCCTTAAAAAATATAAAAAGAGGCCACCCATTACTTTGGGTCCATTTGCCTACTTCTCCAAAGGTGTTAGCCACCTATCCATCTCTAGTTGCTCAGATGATCATAAAAGGAAGGGAAATGAGTCGCCAATACTTTGGAAAAGACCCCGATTCCCTGGTTATACCTTATACATGGGTATAATTGGCTGCTCCAAACTGATGACAATTGGCCTGTTGCTTGTTCTTCCTTCCTTGGCACAATTGACAATCACTACCCCAGTGACCCTCTGTTACAATTTGCTAGGATACATTCTTTTGTGTTTCCAAAAGTAACAGCCTTGCAGCCCATAAAAGGAGCCCCCTCAGTGTTTACTGATGGCTCTGCCAATGGAACGGCGCCTATGTGATAGATGGGATTGCCACCCCTCACCCCTCGCCATATACTTCAGCACAACTTGTTGAACTCTTTGCAGTTGTTAAGGTTTTCCAGGCATTTTGTTCCCAGTCTTTTAATTTGTATACTGATAGTACATATGTTGCCCACTCTGCTCCAATTTTGGAAACAGTTCCTTTTACAAAACCCACTACCAATGCATCTCCCCTATTTTCCCAGTTGCGTTCCCTGATTGTTGCAAGGTCACACCCCTTCTTTACTGGCCCCCTCCAGGCTCATTTAGACTTGCCTGGTCCCCTATCTGCAGGTAATGCTCTGGCTGATGTAGCTACTCAGCTAGTTTTTCCTGTTCTTCTAGGTTCTGTCCCCCAAGCAGCTCAGGCCCATTTGCTCCATCATCTTAATGCTCGTACCCTCCACCTAATGTTTAAAATTACAGAGATCAAGCTCGAGAAATTGTTAGAAATTGTCCTGACTACTCGATCTCCCTTCCAGTACCACATCTAGGGGTTAATCCACAGGGACTAGTCCCCAATGAGGTTTGGCAAATGGATGTCACCCATTTAAATGAACTTGCCAAACTCAAATACATACATGTCACAATTAACACCTTTAGTGTATTTATATTTGCCTCACTCCAGGCAAGAAAAGCCTCAAAAAATGTTATTGCTCATACCCTGCAATGTTTTTCTGTCTTGGGCAAGCCTAAGGTAATCAAAACTGACAATGGTCCGGGATACACTGGAAAAAACTTCCAGTCATTTTGCCAATGCCTTCATATAAAGCACATTACTGGTATACCTTATAATCCTCAGGGTAAAGGCACTGTTTGTTGAACATGCCCACCAGACCTTAAAGTCTATGCTCCATAAATTAAGGAGAGGGGAACTCTATGACCCATGAGGAATCTTTTACATCATGCTCTTTTTGTCCTTAATTTTCTTACTTTGGACAAAAATGAAAAATCTGCAGCGGATCGTCTGTGGCACCCTGAGATGCAAAAATGTCAGGCCATGGTAAAGTGGCGTGACCCTTTAACAACTCAATGGAAAGGACCCTACCCAGTCCTAATCTGGGGTTGAGGATCTGCAAGTGTCTATGATCAGACAGAAGGAGGCCCTAGTTGGCTCCCTGAAAGGCTAATAAGGCAAGCTAATATAACATCTTAGTCCAGGAAAGGAGAAAAACCTCCCCCTGAGACAAGCTTCTCTTCTTTTCTCTCTGCAGATAACCAACAAGATGCATTTCCTGCTCCTAATGGCTGGGATCCTGCTGCCCCACCCAGAGCTCTGCTTCCAACCCCCACCAGCCGCTTAATTATACCTGGATGGTAATCAATGAACAAGTCGACATCTTTGGAGTGCCTCCCAGGTTTCGTAGGAGGACTGGTGGCCTATCTTATACCCAGATCTCTGCAAACTAGGCCTGGAAGCCGGGGTCCCCTGGGGAATAGAACATGTTTTCCATCAAAGTGCAGCTCCGGAGATAGACATGCCTTCCTTCCGTCAAGCCCTGGGGGGAGAGTCAGCTGGAGCCATAGAATTAGGGATACTTGTCCTAAGATCAGGCAAGCCTGGGTGCTCCAACCAAATTGCTAGATCTGTCCTTACGGCTTACCCTATGTATGTATGCCCAGGATACCATAGGGATCGTTCATTACTTCACCAGTGTGGAGGGAAGAGTGATTTTTACTGTCGATCCTGGGGATGTGAGACTACTGGTGATACTTACTGGAAGCCATCCTCCTCCTGGGATTATATCATCTTCAGGCAAATTACTCACACCCCTCCACACAACTTCTCCACCCTGGATGCCTGCAAAGCTACCAACCCTAAGACCAAGGGATGGAGCCATCCTCTTAAGATTCAATTTACCTCTAAGGGAAAGCAGGCCACCTCCTGGTTGTCTGGGTACTCCTGGGGCTTAAGGCTCTACAAGGAAAAAAGATGATGATGGAGTCTTCTTCACAATTAAACTATCCAAACAGGCCCCAGGGTCCACAGCTCCCACCCGTATGGGACCCAATAGTGCTCTTGGTCTTTCCAAAGAACAACGGCCATCGTCTAATGACCTTGGGACAACTCCATCACCCCAGAATCACTCTAATTATTCTGTATCTCCTGTTTTACCTCTTTATGACCCTGGCACCTATAATTTTGTTTTAAAAATAACTAATCAAACCTTTTTAGCGCTAAATGCAACTAATCCTACCCTAACAAATTCCTGTTGGCTATGTTATCATTCTACCCCACCTTTATACAAAGGTGTAGCCACCTATGGAAACTATAGCTACTCCAACGACCCCCAAAAATGCAGATGGAGTCAAGCCCCTACAAGTAAAATTACCTTGACTCAGGTTGTTGGCTCAGGATTGTGCATAGGAAATAGCATACCCTCCTCTCACAAGCATCTTTGTAATCAGACTGCCCCAGCCAAGAGTACTTTCCTTTATTTACTACCAGGTCCTGTAACAATGGGCTGACACCCTGTATCTATGTCCCCCACCTTAAACAACCTAATAGTTTTTGCATTCTTATTCAGATTGTTCCAAGATTAATCTATTATACCCCAGAACAATTTGCTCAGGCTTGGGATCCTGACAATAGCTATTCCTTGACCAGAGTTAGACGGAGAGCCTGTGACTGCAGTAACCCTGGCTCTTCTTTTGGGCCTTGGTGCTGCTGATGCTGGAACAGGTATGTCCTCCTTAATTCTCTCCAACAAGCACAACTCTGAACTACGCCTTACTATTGACAAGGATATCCAAAACCTAGAAAGAGGCATCTCTAGTTTAGAAAAATCACTTGTTTCCTTGTTTGAGGTAGTGTTGCAGAACCGACGAGGACTAAATCTCCTATTCCTCCAGCAGGGAGGCCTTTGCGCTGCCCTAAAAGAGGAATGTTGTTTCTATACTGACCACACAGGGATAGTCAGAGACAGCATGGCTAAGGCCAGAGAAGGATTAGAGCGTAGAAGAAAGCAGAGAGAGCAAGAGGAAGGGTGGTTCAAAAACTGGTTCTCCCCCTGGGTCACCACTGTCTTACCTTCCCTTTTGGGACCCCCTTTTAGGATTTTTATTATTGATGGCTTTTGGACCGTGGGCCCTTAATAGGCTCACTAAGTTCGTTCGCCAGCAGGTGGACTCTCTGGCATCCAAGCCCATTCAGGTCCATTATCACCGCTTGATCCAGCTGATCGAGGGCTAGAAGAAGTCCCTTGAGAGCGAGTCTCCTATAGGAGCCACATAAAACCCAGAGATGTGTGTGTCTGTCCACGACAGACATGGGTACCAGCAGAAGGGGTGCTAGACAAAACACTGCAGGGAGAAGACCATGCATTCTGTCTCTGGGTCTCCTGAGGAACATACCTGATTGCATAGAGGTTGATGTCCAGAGGTATTGATATGAAAACCTAGACCCTCTCCTCCCCAAAAAGATATCTGTAACTCTGAAAAGAAAATTCTTCCACCAAGAATTTTGGAAAGAATTTTCCCCCATCAATTAAACATAGGAGGATCGGGCCTCTGTTCCCCCCGACACACTGGTTAATGCCCGCACATCTACCAAGATGACCTTTAACTCGCCTCATTCTAATACTTAAAAAAGGTGGACACGCCAGAAGCAAAGACCTGATTTTGAGATCTGCATTTTGTTTACAGCCATAGTTCACAAGTAAGATATTCACCTTTGCAAGCAAGTTCCGGACCTAGGACATTAGCCTAGTGAGACTTGCAGGCACCAGGCTTTTTAGAAAACATTAGCATTTTCCTTTGTTAGTCAACAAGCACAGACCCTCAGTATTTACTTATCAGCTAGGGATGTCTCCAGGCCTGAATTCCAGCAGACCTGACACTCCTCCCCTCCCCCCTTGTCCGTTTGCTATATAACAGCTTCTGAGAATAATAAACTCAGTGGCTTGATCAGAAACACTGTCTTGCTGTCATTTCTCGTGTCTCTTGTACCCTCTATTCCTCTCCCCTAGGTTTATCAGGGACCACCGTTCGTATCCCGCTGGCCAGGATAATGGTCCTTGGTGATGTGGTCAACAATTGTTGCTTAGAGATAAGCATGGATTATTTGAGTATGCAAGACCATGTTTCGCAAAACAGCATTCTAAAACTTAGAAGAAAAAATAGAAATAGTCTGCTTCCTGGCAGCTCCAATTTGCAATATTCTCAGTCTCAGAGGATTTTCCCTTTATCTAATCTTTTTCAATTACACTTGTCTGCACAAGGTGCCTCAACACTGGCACCCATTTCTCATGGAGTATGGTTGGGGAACAAATTTCCAATTCTATGACATGCCTGTCTTGGGTTTGAGTTCCCTCATGGAGGGACATCTCCTTTGTTCTGACTAGAAATCATGGATAGGCATAGGGCTTCCTGCTGTATTGTCATTTCCTATAGCTGCACGATGAGTGACCCCGAGCAGAGACTCACAAGCACACACCATGGCCCTGCTCTGGGGTCCCAGAGTGAGACTGAGGTTGAAAGACCTGGATAAATCCAGAAGAGGAGAGCAAAAAAAAAATCTAGGTTAGCTGGGTCAGTGACTCTGTTTCAGGAACTAGCTGAAGATAAAGTTAGATTATAATCTTGAGAATAATCTTGAGAAACAGGGAGTTACCCCCTTATGATGATCACTGGAATTTTCCAATGACACCCTCCCCACTGCCTTTGGATTACTGGGTTGTGGTTTCTTCCCTTAAAAACCCCTTTTCCAGGCTACTTGGGGTCGAACTCCTCCCCTGCATGGGCTATGAGTCTCAACCCCAGCATGCTGGTACTTGTCAATAAACCTCGTGTGATCTTGTGAGTTCCTGGGGGGTCGTGTTATCCTGAGACTTGAGTGAGAGCCTTCCCGATCCGGAGGTCTTTCAAGGTCACTTCGTACCTGCAATGACTGGACAGAAATCTACCCTCAAGTTTGTTCACGTTGGCTGATTCTGTTCCTTTGGGCTACCAATAACTGGCTGGGGTCTTTCTGTTGCACTCAGAATTGTGGGTAGACAAAGGAGAGTGTCTTAGTTATGGGCAGACAACCAGCCAGCTCCAAAACAAGGACTATTGCTCCAGGCTCTAGAAGTCAGAGACCATTTTTCATGCCCTGGGTGTAATGATTGTTCTGTCCCTTTAAGAGACAAGCCACGCCCACTCCCTTCCAGCCTGCAGACTCAGACCCCCACCTTCTCTCTCTTTGTCCCCCCCCCCTCTCGGAGAGGCAGCTGTCCCTTTTTCCTCTCTCCCTCTCTCCGACCAATGGTGAGTGTTCCCATTCCGGTCAGCTTAATCCGTTTCTTTGAACCCTAGGAATTGACGGGTTGAACTCCCGGCAACCCTCTGGAGTTCTTAGAGATGGGGGGGGGGAATTCCCTGAACAATGGTCTTCAAGGCAGTGGTTGTTCCCTTCGCTGGCATTCACCTGTAGACTGCTTCCCTCAGCTTTAATTGTGTTTGGAATGGCCCGGGGCCAATCCACCGGTGACTGAGGGCCCAGAGTCCCTCAGATCCTTCTTTCTCTCTTTTTTTCCAATTTCTTTTCTTTTTTTTCCCTCGCCATAAAAGGCCGCTCAGAGCGGCCTCTGGCCTCTCTGGATTTTGAGTCACCATGACCAAGTCCACTCAGGCTATAGCACCCCGCCTATAGGGGGAGACATCCCGGTTATAGGCCTTGTGGTGTCGCCGTTTCGCGGATTTACACAATTTCTGCTGTGGGTAGCAGCCATCCATGTCCTTCCCCTAGCCTTTTTTTTTCAATTCCAGCTGTGGCATTGTGCAGCCTTTTGCTCCCCTCTGCGGCTTGTGGCAGGGCGGCTCAGCCACGGGGCGGATCACACCTCTAGGTCTCTCCTACTAAGCTTAAAATCCCTGAATCTCAAAAATTGTGACTTTTCCATACAACATGTGACCACGCCATTTTCACTGGGGTTGGGGTCAGGTGCCTTCGTCACCATCTTGGCTGAGAGCCAGGTCAGGTGACCAAATTCCACCATCTTTACTGAGGTATTCCCTGCCTGGGTCTCCAGTGTTAACTCTTACCTTACCACCGAGCCAGGTCAGGTGACCAGGTTCTCCCATCTTTACTGAAGTATACCCTGCCTTGTCCCCCAGTTTACTTATGTTTTTGCCTCCAAATTCCTCTTACTGACTCTGTTGCATGTATGTTTTGTGCAATGGCATGCCTTTGGTAGGGCCCACCAAAGCATCCACTTCATCCAATTCCTGTTCACTCTCTGTGTTCATACATGTAACTTAAATGCACCTATGCTTAATGTTATAATTGTTCATTTCATCTCATCTCAGAGTACAAAAACAATAAGTCTCATGTTTTAAGCTGGTATGTACTTTTAAGTTTCTTACAAAATATATTAAGCTGTTCTCTACTGTTGTCAGTTCTGCCATTAACCTTCTATTGCAAGCAATTTTTTCTTCTGTCATTTTACGAGCGTAAATCTTACCTGTTAAGTTGGGAGCCAATGCGGTCAAGCTCAGACCCAGCTCTCCAGGCAGATTCTAAACTGTAGTTATACCTAATAAACAGCCCTCAACTGCTCAGAGATCTGAGAAATATGGCATTTATTAAAAAAACCTTTCATAACAAAAAGAGACACGTTGGCTTCTAGCAGCAGAACTCTACTTCCTCCAAAACAGACAGAAGACAGATGGACACAGAACAGTGTCCATCCACAATTCACTGTAACTGCCAAGTGCTAAAACATTGGGCAAAACTGCCTCTCATCTAAACTGAAGATCTCCTGATGTGGACAGAATCGCTGGAATCGACAGCCTAGCTGTTCAGGTCAAGGTAGGCCTGTCTTCCTACAGATTTCTTAGCCGACAGGATCTTCTGGAGCCTGGCAGGCCCTGCACTAAACAGCAAAGGGCAAATGCGACCTTCAGCGACCATGTAGGATCCTAAAGAGTAGTGGTTCTGGGTGCCAACCAAGTAAGTTCTCTGTCATTTTTTAATCAGTAACTTAAGTAAAATTTTATCCTTCTCAAACATCTCTGATGTAGTTTGATAGCTGAGAGGGTTTGTCAGTTTAAAAGGACAACCTTACCAAACAAGTTTCAGATCAAATTTCTCTCTCATGATGCCTTTCATAGTCTTAAAAATACTTTTCATTGTGCAAAAATATCTGTCACAGTCATTCTAACATAAATATGCTACTGTTTATACAATGTATGTGTCTAAAACTTCTGTTTTCACAAACCCAAAGAATTCTTGTGAGTTCCAGGGAGCCAAATTGAAGGATCCACCTTAAAACAGGTCAGATACATCCCCCTCAATCCCCTGGTCCTAATTTTTTTTTCCTTAATTTAACTTTGTTCTTTGTTCTGCCAATACCTTAAACAGATATATGAGACACCAGACATTTCCATACCACAAACACCGGACAGGAGCAAAGAGACCAGCTATGCCAGGATGTGGCCAGCACCCAGCCTTCTCAGGTCCCCCCCCAATGACGACGCCCACAAACAAGCCAGAAGCAGTCTTGAGAATCCGCCGCCCCAATTCCGTCAACCTGTGGTGCCTAATCCCCCCTGCTTTTTATTATAAAAAAAGAGCTGGGAATGTAATGATTGTTCTGTCCCTTTAAGAGACAAGCCACGCCCACTCCCTTCCAGCCTGCAGCCTGAGACCCTCACCTTCTCTCTCTCTCTCTGTGTCCCCTCTCAGAGAGGCAGCTGCCCCTTTCTCCTCTCTCCCCCTCCCTTTCTCTTTTCTCTCTCTTCTCTTTCTCTTTCTCTCTTCTCTCTTTCCCTCTCCTCTTCTCCCCTTCTCCCTTTCCCCTCCATAACCCACCTAATAAATGTTCAACTTTACTCTACATGGCGTATCTCTCTCTCTCCCGCCACTGCCACCGCCACATGGCTGGAACTATTGGGGACCCACCCGAGCGGTCTCGACCCTGCAGCAAGCTGCTGGGGACCCATAGATAAGCATAACACTGGGGTTATAGGCTTATTGCTATGGCTGTTGTCATTAGCATTAGCTGGCAGTGGCAGCCACAGGAGTGCCCACTAGTGTGACAGCTTTCAAGGAGGACTTGGAGGCTGGGACCCTCAGGCAGACAGGAACAAGCATTATAAATTTCTGAGCTCTGTGGGTAGAATGAAGGCAGTCTTGCTCTCTGGGGCTGATAATCCTGTTTTCAATCAGCTGGAACATCAGGGAAGAGTCTAACAATTTAGAATTAGGTCTTCAAAGTCTAACCTAGGAAATCTAAAATTTAAAAGAAGTGCTATTTTCAAAACCACCTACATGAACATTGAGAGTGATGTAACCTTTCCGCAGTACTGAAGACCAGCTTAGCCCCTCTCCAGAGCCCCAGGGAGGGCAAGGCCTTCTAATCTGCTCCCTTGTAGTGGAAGGTCTGAGGTTTTGTTCTCTTGCTGGATGTCGGAAGAAAGACACTCTGCTCCAAGATGCTGACCCGCTTGCTCTCCCTAGTCATGCAGCTAGCTAACCTGAGTCAGTGGTTCTCAACCTTCCTAATGCCACGACTCCTTTATGCAGTTCCTCATGTTGTGGTGACCCGTCCCCCAACAATGAAATGATTTCCGATGCTGTTTCATAACTGGAATTCTGCTGTTATGAATTGTAATGTAAATATTTTTGGAGTTAGGGCCTTGTCAAAGGGGTCACAGCCCTCAGGTTGAGAACCGCTGGTTTAAGCCATTAATGACTGGACAAAACCTGACATCCTTCAGATCTCTCCAGTTCATGCTTCTGCTGCCAACCAGATAGTTTTCTGCTCTCAGGAAACATGGAGGTCTATGTATCAGATCGTAAAACCCCTGGCACAATTAGGGGTGATACATCATGCCATTACAAGCAATGACAATAGGATCTTGGTGGAGGGACATCTTAGAATTTTGTCTGCCACAATGTATTCCCAGCTGTTCACCATCATCAACAGCACAGCGAAAGGCTGGAAGGGGTCCGGAACCACTAGGATTGGTAGGATAGCTAGCATTGCTAAAATCCTGGAGTGCTTTTACCATACAAAAAGAATTAGCACCCTGCGGTCTCTCTGACATTTTACTGAGTGAAGACTAACTCTCTGTGCAGAATGTAGAAGTGTGATCTCATTGCATATTTACCAATGATGCATTGGTTATCTTTCTAAAAACATCCTGGTAAGGGTGGATATGGCACGATATTGCTTTCAATTTGTGTTCCTTTAGTTAGTAATTCAACTGATGACCATGTTTCTGCTAGGGTGTATTTCTTAATTTCAGACTTTCCACAATTCCATATATGACTTTTTAAAATCTATTGGAATAGCCATTCCATGACTTTAAAAAAATCCTTTTACTAAAACATGATATTATTTGCTCTTAAAGAGGCAGTCTTTAACAGAGAAAAACTGTACATCATATATGTTGATAGTTAATTCTGGGTCATTTTGATTAAGCCACCCTCCAGCTGTCTGTCCAGACTCCATGGAGTTGTTGATATGAAGGTGCTTTAACATGGGACTGCCATTTGTAAAAGACTTAGAGTAAAGCAGGTGACCTGCCACGAGGGTGGCCTCTTGCCTTCAGATGCAAACTAAGCTCTTCCTCAGTCTCCTGACAGGCTTCAGACATGCCAGCCCCCACTCCCCCAGTCATGTGAGCCAGTCCCTTAAGCTAGGTTTCCTTTTGGTGCTCCTTCCTGACACCAGAGTACACACCCACACCCTCCTGCCCTCCCTCTTGTTCCTCGACCACTCCAGAGAACTTTAAAACAGCATACAAAGGAACCACAACTCGAAAGAAAGGCCTCCACCACTGTGGACGTGATCCCTGACCACTCTGCTAACCCGCCATGGGTTCATTTCTCACTTCTGAAAGAACCTATCACCAGTGTAGTGAGTGCTCAGGTTATTGGTTTTGGATTGCTTGGTTGGTTGGTTCGTTATTTTATTTTTTAATCTCTTAAGAAGGGGCAATGAGAGCAGCAGATATACAGTAATAGTCCAGGGGCAGAATGCTTGCCTAACATGTACAGAGATGATAGAGACGTCACAGAGAGTAAAATAAAAAAAAAAATACCGAGTCCTTAGCTAGAGGAAGTTCTGAAAAATTCAAGAAGTAATGTTACTGGCAGACTAAGCCTAGAGAATACATACTAACATTTATCAGAGAAATATCTGAGGTTCACAGAAGTCTATGACTAACATCCAGGCAAGAAAAGTGAAGAGGTGGTGCTATAAAACAAACATGACTTTATGTGATATTTTGAATAATAATGCCCCCCATACCCCACAAATGAACATGAAAGGAGTCAGGAATGGCTCCAAAACATTTGTTTTTCAGTGAGACTGGCCAGAGTTTAGTCAAGCAATTTTTCTCTTTTATTTTTGTTAAATAAGACTCCAGAGAGTATAGTGCAAACACTCAGTAGAAAAGTTGCGATTAAGAAATGTACATTCACATTAACATTTCAGTTCATTCACGTTTTAAATAAAAATAGGACAAATTATTCAATTACTTGTCTCCGTTTAACAATCTTGAAAAAGACTGGAAGGTGCTCTACAGAGTTGACATAAAAATAGACCCGTATTGATTATACAAATCTATTGTGAGAGGTTACCCAGTGATATTGAGTTATTGTGACTATAATCATCGCGTTCTCACAGCTACGGACGCATCTGGTGAGTTTGTGTGGGAGAAAATGCCCCCTTTGTCCATGCACCCTCCATCCCACTAAGGGACTCGAAGCTTTCTTGATAAACACAGGACACAGGTGCTTACATGCCTTTTTTTTTTTTTTTTAAAGTAAGGACATACAGAAGTGGATTTTTGGGCTTATACTTGAAATCAAGATGTAATTACTGCTAAGATATGATCATAATGACATTCCCGTTTGTGCAAACTGGTGAGCAATCAGCTTAAGTGAGAGGATGGTGGGAAAGGGAGCACGGGCTGACTGGAGAGGGTGGACAGTAAATTCTGGAGTCACACGGGTTCCACAAAACCTGGAATTGACTGGCAGAGGGAACACTGTGCTCCTAACAAGCAGTAGAGGTGACCCAAAGACAAGCCCAAGCCCATCCATTTTTTTGGGCATGCGACATAATGTCAAATTGAAACTAAGGTGCATACAATTAGGAATTTCATGGCATGCAATTCCATAGTGCAAATGGCTTGCATATACTCAATTTTAACAGGGATGAAGGCAACAGAACAGGCCCCTCCTCCCCAGGCATGTGTGCTCCTGGTGACCAGTTGTGCCCACACTGCCAGTGGTGTATGCAAGAGATGTCAGGAGCTTCCTTGGGGTCCCCACAGGATGGGAACAGTCTCCTGAGACTTGTGCTTCTGGGGCCTGGGGCCAAGTGGAGGCTGCTGGTGGGAGGTTAGAGACAAGTTCCGGCTGCTGTCAGGCCCACTTCCCACTGCAGTGCCATGGGCGATGGCGGCATCACCCACAGGCAGATGGGGTGGCCTGCAACTGTCCTTGCCTAAGATATTTCTGGAATCAGTTTCAGAGAGCGTCTCCACTGAAACGCCAATTCTCAGAAAGCGGCTGGATGTGTCTGGAAACTGATGTATCTGAAGTGGACGTTGCCTGGCATCAACAGGTCACACTTAGAAGGCATGTGGGGCTCCTGTACTTGACAGGCTAGGCTGACATACTTCTTGTCATCCATCATAGTCCCTTCACTGCTTTCTTTACAAGCCTGGGGAACCTTCTCTAAATGTCCCTTTAATCCCTGGGCAGGCATCCTCAGTGTCGTGCCTGCCGGAAGCATGTGACAAAAATGGCTGTAGAGTGTTGAAGGTAAGAGCTGTAACTGGAGCCGGGCTGCATGTGTGGAGGAGGAATACAAGAGTGGGGTTTGGGCTCTGCAGGAAAGAGTGTTTCAAGAAGATTCCCACTAAATGCAATGACAGTTTGTGTTTCAGAAAGTTTTAGAATTTCAAGGGCTACAAAACAGGACTCGCTCAAGCTAGGCATCTAATTTCTTACTGTGTGTCTGTAACATTGGAGGAATGCAACCGATCTGAAAGGAACCAGATGGCTCTAATTTAGCAACAAGAAGCCAAAGACTACAGAACCAAACAGCACTCAGCCACATGCTCCAAATATGGGGTGTAAGCAAGCCTTGCGCACAAGGGACCAGCCTCCATAAGATGCCCTGCACCACGGTAAGCATTGCTGTACAGTCAATCCCATCAACAGCAACCCAGTTCTTACAGATTTCAGTTTGCTTAGCAGAGACTCTAACTGTAAGAGAAAACACACAGGCTGGCAAGAATAGATGAGGAATTGAGGCATGGCCCCTCCCTCTCTGCATGCAGCCTCAGGACAACATGTATTGGGGATTATCCTACCACTTCCTCCACAGGCTGTTCATGGACTAGAAGCTCGCAGAAGGTGTCCAGGAATTGCAAAACTAGATGGGAATACTAGTAATGAGTGTTCGATCAATTTACCATCCTATGAAAGCCCCCCCAAAGATGGTAACTAATGGAAGGATGATGCAATGATGATTGACATCCCTGTGGTTGACTGTGGACTTAGCAGGTCTAGTAACATGCTGAAGAAAGCGCAGTACATTCATTAGATTTTAAATGACCTAACACTTGTCAGGACAGGGGGATGTGGCACAACTCTGGTCAATTTTCTGAGTTTTAAGACATTTTTTTCCCCCAGCCACATCTGAACCATAACCCAAGAGAGCTTCCTGAGTCTTGTTCTTCCCACTGTACAACCCAGACAGGCAGCAGCTGGCACAACAGGTGGAAGACGTGGCCCCCACGTCAGCTCCTGTAACTTGGAGGGAACAGCTCATGTACCACTTTGCTCCTCCCTCAGAGTTCTGATGGACACTCACCCTGGCATCTCTCTGCACAGTATCCCACATGTGCCCAAAGCCTCAAACCAACAAGACAAAAGAAACGGGAGCAACAGACTGCTTCAATGCACCTGGGCCCGAAGCTGCTATTACAGCAGTCCCTTTGCAAAAAAGAGTTAGCGGGCCTTACTGGACACTAGTTCAGGAACATGTGCCCATCCTACAGCCCCCAAGGAGGGGGGTTGGCAGGTGTTGCCATGGTTTGTGGGATGCTAAGTGTCACAAAGAATAGTCAGATGACTGTATTCAAATTTAGTTTTGGTCCTTCTGTTAATCACTTGATCCTAGGAGAAGTAATTTTATGCTGTATAAGACACGCACACATCCATGTTTACACATGCGCACAGGAGCACACATTGATTTGAAGTAAGTGTGGCTCCAAGTGTTTATTTTTTGTTGTTGTTGTTGTTTTTCAAGCTACTGGACAGATCTAGTATATGTGGAACAGAATGGCTTAAAACAGTTAATAAAACTTAAAAAAAAATCACACGTCTGAGTTATTACATAATGACCTGTTGATTAGATAATCTGTTTAGTGATAGGATGTAGCACTTGAAGTTGGATCTGAAGTGTTCATGAAATGGACCACAGGGTGACAAATCTCATACCTTATTACCGGACCTGCCTTTACGAGGAGTGAACACACAGGGCAAGGCCGGAGACCCCAGATATATCCCAAAGTGCTCTCTGAATTCTTGGAGGTGAGGCAGAACCTTGCGGACACCTGCCTTGCCTGACCCAGTGTGTCTGCGAGGATGTGTTCACTGTGTGCTTGACTCTGTGGGAGGAAACAGCTGCTAGACCTCTTACATCCTCCTAGCCTCAGTCCGCAGAGCATCGGCTCCAGGCAGTAGGAGAACCCTGTGCAGCTGATGTCAGCCAGCAGCAGGACTAGGCCACCACAGATCATCCAGATGTGGAAATCAAGCTCTCCAGAATTCTCCTTCCAGTGAGCTGCAGAAGCCTTCCTGAACATGCCCTTCAGTTCCGTCCTCTCCCTACCCTCCAGGCAGAGATCCTCTGACCAGGCCTCACACCCTCTGCCTTCCCAGGAACCTAGGAAGGTTCCTGGATTCTAGGCCATGTGCCTCTGGATCCACACTGGTCTCACATGGTACCAGATGACCAAATAGGCACCAGAAGTTGCTTAGTGCCAAAGTGCCTCCATTTCTACCATATTCATCCTGCCAGCTGTGAACATCCCAAAGCACACACACAAACACACACACCGACACCCACACATTTTTAACCATCAACCTATGTCCAAGCCTGCAGTTATAAATGAAAATGAGGAACTATTGGTTCAAATCCAACATGGAAACATTCAAAGCCAATGACAGTTGGAGAAGCAAGATGCTTCAGGGCCCACATAACATTCAAGCTGCCAGATTTGTTCTTTGTTAGTTTTACCAAGCCAAACACCTGGGAGGAGGAGGGTTTTGTTTTGTTTATATGTGCATGTGTGTGCACACGCACATACATGTGTGCATGGGAGAGCCACTCTAAAAGTGGAGCCACTGAAAAGCATGAGCAAGTCCGCTTCTGGGGGTCACATATACATAGCCATTTAAGAAAGTAATACATCAGCATCGCTTCTGCAGCCTCTCGTGGTGTTGATGCGAGCGCAGGACACGTAGGAATGTTCTTTCCCTGCCACTGTTTGCTTGCTGTGAAGGGTACACACTTGCTCTGTAACCCCCAGCCCCCAACACCCACTGACTGAAGCTCTGTACAGTCTGTGAACAAGATGCCTGGGACTCGGAGAGCCCTAGAACTTACCTTGTTGAGAATGGTGATGGCTGCGAGACTCAAATGAAACCTTCCCTCATTCCACAATCCAAACTGCTCGCCTCGTACCCAGTCCATTGAAGCAAGTCACTGACACAGCCTCTGCAGGTTGCTGTTAGTGCTTGTTATGGTACAAATGTCCTTCAGATTGCACATACATAAAATGTGAAGTTTCTGAAGGCTAATCATATCTGCCAGCTGAGCCCACAGCCTGAATCCTCAATGCTAGTCAGGGCTCCCTTCCTAGCCCTTTCCTCTTATTCCCTCAAGGATGGCCTGCTCCAACACAGAGCTTTTCTCCCACCAGGATGGCACTGATAAGGGTGAGAAGTGCAGCCTTGAATATGGCACCTTTTTCTTTAAATGGCATGCCACAAGTGCCTGGAAATGTCACCTTTTGATGCTCACACAGCTGAAACAAACCATTACGCTCAGTCACACGAAGCATCATGATTCAAGGATAGGTACAGATCCAGGATAATGTGGCTGCCCTAAGCTTTATCCCTTAGTGAGTAATAGTGTGAGGCCCAGGACTGGTGGTTGGCTCAGTCTGTTCAGCTATCTGGGGTACCAATCCTGGCTCTAGGAACTAAGAAGTTAGAGCTGGGCCTTCTGGGAGGGGTGGGGACCTGGAATGTCAGTCCTTTATAGCAAACTCACATGCACGGGTAGATTCCGAAGTATCAATCTGCTTGGGCCAAACTTGTCTCTACGGTATAGAGTTATGGTTATTGCTTCTATGACAGAAGGGGTCCGGAAGCCCTGGTGGCTTTGGAGTCTGAGAAACAACTGGGTTGCTGGATGTATGCGGACACACACCTGAAGGTATGGACGCTCCAGGAGTAGACGGTCCCAGGTTGGCACAGCCCATGGAAGCATTTGGAAGCATTCTGGGGCTGTGTTCTATTCTACGATGTCAGGCACGGGAGGCATGCTAGGATTGAGAAGGGAACACAAAGGGGTCATTTCCCAAGGGCCAAAGCATCACAAGCAGGGGCTGACATGGGTGCCAGGCTTTTCCTCATTTTTGGTACAAGTGAACAGGAAGCACCTGTAACTGGTGCACTATTTACAGAGCATCTTAAAATAAATAATTTGGAGAGAATCCTACCCAAATGGCTCTAACATTTGTACATGAATATTGTACAAGATTAAAAATAAATAAGGCAATATAATACATTTTTATCACAAATAAAAAGAAAGTCATTTATCACCAAACCCCGAGGAACGTTATGGCTGCAGGTGTGGATCCTGACCTCACAAGAAGTAGGCGGGGTTGGAACTGCTGATGATGGAGATGTCGCCCCTGAAGAAGAGACCCAGCCAAGGCTCCTGTGTGGTCTACTTCAGAACAGTTCTGTGCCCAGAGAAGGCAATGTCACCCTCTACGGTTGCTTTCTCTTGCTCTGATCACGCCGTGGGTAGCTCTGCCCAAGCACCCGTGTAACCTCCACTTTGCACACTCTGTGTGAGTGCAGTGCTACTAGCCTCGGATGGCTCCGCTCAGAGTCTTAGAGGTCAGATCCGGGTGTCACCGGGCTCCTCCCTGATGGCTCTGATGGTCTGCCTGCTGCTTACTCAGGGCCAGTTTCAGTCCCCTGTGGTTGTGGGAATGACATCCTGGCTTCTTGCTTGGCTGGAGCTATGTTGTCCTCATGGGTCTCCTCAGCGTGTGCTCCATGCCTCTCTCAGCCTGTCCATCCTTCTGTCGACTTCTGAGAGTCCATGCGTCCGCACCAACCCCACTGGTGCAGTCTAGGATCCTTTCTCATCCCTCAGCGGCTGCCCTAAGACCCCTTGTGAAGCTCCTTGGCTGACAGAAAGGATAAGCACACAGGTCCTGGGGCTATCACGTGGGCATCTTTGAGAACCACCCCTCGGTCCATTACCTGGACAGCCCAGAAAGACAGCAGTTCTGGAGGCCCAGAAGCCACTCTGAGGAGACCCAGGCCATGCTCAAGGTTTTCTGCCATCCTTAATGACCCAGAAGGCCAGGGACAGCACCACAGCCCGCAGAACCAGGGCCACAGTGTGCTCACTTGCTCTGAGTGCTCCTGCCTAAGCTCACTGCTTCAAATCTGGTTAAGACAGACAGACAGGTGAGAAAGTCCTACTGAAAACAAAGCCCATGAGGAAAAACTGTCCCAAGGATAGGCCAACAAGAGAGCAGACAGGAGGGAGGCAGGAGCTACAGAGAGTGTGTACTTGCCTGTCCTAGTCAGGTTCTGGCTCAGATAAAATCTGTCCTCAGAGTGCCCCCCCCAACTTTCCTATAAATGCAATCTTTGATGGAATTCTGGACCACGGGAGAAATGCAAAGACTCTCCCCTGCCCTCAACTCTACTGGAGTCAGCATTCCCCCAGCAATGCTATACCAAAATACCAAGCCCCAGGAACCAGACATGACCACCGGAAGAGGGTGAAGCTAGCTGCTCTCCAACCCTGAAGGCTGCAGTGGAGTGCTGAGGTGGGTCTGTCCCCCCTCCCCCCAGCTCTGGGGTCTAGCCAGAGTAGGGTGCCAGAAAGGCAGCAAACAATGGCCACACTGCCTGGTATCATCAGAAGGGCAACAAAGTAGGGTGGGCATAGGTCAGAGCTCCTGTGCAGACAGTGCCAGAGGCTCCCTTTAGCATCAACCACAAGCTCCAGCGCGGAGAGAATATGCAGTCTTCACAGCTGCCCCACTCCCACCCTAGGGCACCTACAGTGCAGTCTACAGTCTCAGATGCTTGGAGACTTTGCAGGAGCCTCCAGCTCTCCCTTACTTGACATCACTTGACGCGTTCTTTCTACCCACATGTGACCTGAGTCTCCCAGGGATAGCTGGCTGACCTACCCAGGCCCCAGCAGGGCCATACACTTGAGCCAGTGTGGAGTTGAGGACCAGGGACCCCTACATATGTGCCCTGCCGCTGAAGGCTGGGCTTTGCTCTGCATTAGTCTAAGAAGACAGGACCCTTGGAAGGGGGAAAGCCCTTGGGGAGCATGAGAAGATGGGCCTCCACAGTCATGGGCAGGCAGGGCCTATGCCCACCTGCTCTGGTTGCAGGCTGCCTCCCTTCCTGTGAGTGAGGCTGCGTATCTCCAGATTTCATCCAGCTATTTCTGGCCCACCGCTTCCCAGCAGCTCTTCCAGGCCCCTGTCCCCCACACTTGTGGTTTTCATCTCAGCTGCAGACATAGGGAAGCGTAGATGGGAGACCCCCACCCCACCCCGTGTCAACAGGGACACTCTTTCCCTTCACTCTGGAGCAGGGACACCACACCTAAGACTCAGGAACACACACTCTGCCAACTCTGAAGCCCCCAAGAAGAGGAATGGTTATACCAGAGAAATGATGTCTTCCAGCAAGGAAAGTGCTTGTGGGTAGCGTGGTCAACCACTCTTAGCATAAATGAAGGCTTGATTCTTGTTACACTCACAGTGTCCAAGACACCACAGAGAAGGCAAGTCAGCATACGCCCCTCTTCTCTGAAGGCATAGTGATGGCACAGGAAGAGGAGGGTCCACTGTCACAGGAGTCAGAATCCAGCAGGCAGGTGGGGTTGGAAGAGAATGCACAGGCCAGGAGGCTAGAAGTGGGGCTGTAGGGTCCCCTGAGGATTCCAGAAGACCTGCCTCTGGCTGTTAGCAAAAGCCTACTCTTGAGGAAAGCCAGCAACGTTACTCTTCATGCAGTAAAACACGGCTTTTCAATTCTTCCTGTACTGTCCTGTCCAAGACCTGACCAGCTCTAAGCTGTGCCCATGGTATGAATAGCTTAACTGTCATGGCCCTGCCCAGCGGGGCCAACTTCCCAGTCTGGCACTCGAAACTGCTACCCAGGGTTGGAACTACCCATAAGCCAGGGCCTACGAGGGCTTGAGCCACCCATAAGCCAGGTTGACTTGAGGCTCAGTCATGGTGGGCTCCTCTGCCAGCTGGACCTTCATAGTTTTTGCTATGACCGTGGAAGATATTCCCAAGGTCCCAACATGCCAACACTGGCCGGGCATCACCAGGTCACTAGGAAGAGACAGGGCTCCATATGCCCCAAGTGGGTGGCTTGGGCATATCTCCCATTGGCTTCAGGCCACACCTAGACGATGCGTCTTCTCCAGCCAAGTCGCTTGGCAACTGCTCCGTTGGCTGGTCTTCGTTGGAGCCACGGTGGCTAGTGTCACCCTGGAGCACTCTTGCTTTGCATGCATCTCCAGTGGCCCATGGGCTCCACTAGGCTTCCTTCCCTGCTGCTGTGGATGGCAGGTACTGGCTAGTGGGGGCCGGGGGAAGCCCCGGTCTGATCGGGGGTCCAGCTGCAGGACACAGTGGGGGCCGTCTGGGCTGGCCTCCACCTCTCCCATAAGGACACATTCTCCGCTCCAAGCGAAAGGTCCTGCCATGGGAACTGTTTCCTTCAGTCCTGCCTTCTAGAAAGTACGTTAGCATCTCTCCCTTGCCCTTGACGCTGACTTTGCCTCTGCACACAAACTGGTACGAGCACCTCTTCAGCAACCGGTGGACCTCCTCAGTCACCTGCCAATGGAAAGAAGCCAGCAATATTCTTGATCATGCACTATGAGGGGGTCCTCTGGAGGCCAGGAGCTCCCCAGGGTGGCATCTACCCTGCATCTCACTCTCCATCCCAGCTGCCCAACTCTGGCAGTACTTGGACAAAGTTACTCTGTATCTAGGCAAGCGCAGGCAATGGGGGCTAGGGATCCAGCAGGGCTTGGGTGAGCCATTGCGGCCGCTTTGTGCAGCAGTCGGGGCTATGTGGGACTAGACTCAATGTTATGGATAGAGGGGCTGGGGCAGGTTCTCTGGCTGGGGCCTCCAGATACCTCGGCAAAGTAGAGTCTGGTGCTTTTACCCCACTACTGGGACTGGCAGCCTCAGTTGTTGGGGTTGGGGTGCAGCTACTAAATGGGGCCTTTGGCAGAGGTCATCAGCACACAGAGGGCAAAGAAAGCTAGGAGAAAATGCCCTTCCCTTAACTCCTCTTTTCTCAGGTTTCAGACAAGTGTCCTGGCTCCAAGAATCCCTGCCTCCCAAAACCAGCAAAAAGATAAAGGATGAGATCTACCCGATCCTTGGCATCATGCTACGCCAGCAGAGGAGGCCTCTCTACCTCCCTGTCTCCTGGCTTCACATCTCCTCCTATTTTATGTTCGAACAGTGAAATTGTCTCAACCTACCTTTCACACTCTGGCAGAGCTGGGGAGGGTGGCCCTCCACATCGAATTGAACACTAGTGTAAGAGATATCAAACAGGAGCCTTTTCTATTAAATATTAGAAATCATGTGTTTAGGGCAAAGAATTCAAATCTTTTTGTCTCTTCCACCCCATCAGAGTTTTACGCAAATGTTTCAACCCTCAAACTCTGCAAACCATCTGTCTACACAAAGACTGCTGTTTCCAAGGATTTGACGGCCTAGAGTAGTAAACCCTTTTCCTTCCTCCTTTATTTTCCCTGAACCAATTTTTTTTCATTTCAGACTAACTAATCAAATCAAACTGTGAGGTTAGACCCTAGCCAAAGACACCATCACTACCTGAGTTAGAATAAAATCCAAATGCACCTCCTGTCTCTGTGTGTTTGCCCTTCTGATCAAGAGTTAAGTTTGCCTTGCCTGGACACTTCAGTTGGAGTGATGGTCTCTTTCTTTGCAACCCCGACCTTACTTCTGACTCTAGGATGCCTAGAAAAGGGAAGGAAGGCAGAGGCATTGGATGGAGCAGGGAAACCTAAGGCCATTTGAGAAGCCATGCCTGGGGCAAAGGAGCCGGGTCACAGTCAAGCTCAGAGCAGATTCTAGAAACAGATGCAATGTTGTCTTCAAGCAACAGCCCAGCTGGATAGGAGACAGTCTCTGTGATGGTAGATACTGGCTGTCAACTGTGATGCTGCCAACCAGAATCAACTAAGAGGCAAGTTAGTGGGAACCCCTATACGGGATTTCGTTTCCTTGACCAGGTTATGTGAAGGGGGAAGACCCACCCTCAATGTGGGTGACGTCATCCAGTGGCAGACAGATAGAAGGTGGCCTGAGGGGAGTGCTCTGCTTTTGCTGCTTGCTTTGGTTTGCTGTCCACGTCACCAAAAGGGTCGTTCTACCCTAACTGCACCTTGCGGTGAGACCATCTGCCCTATTGCTGCCACTGCCATTCTTTGCTGCATTAGAACGCTGCTTCTTTGACCTTCCAATGTGGAATGAAGACTAGTTAGTCCTCTAGGAACCTTCCAGGCCATCAGTAGCAGACTGGGGCTACTGAGAAATCCAGCGTCACAGACTGAGCAGCTACCAAGGCTCTCAGCTTCTCCAATGTGAAGGCAGACATTATGAGACTCCCTAGACCCATATAGTATATATAAAAAATCTAATGAAACCCCCTGTAGTATATATTCATCCTATCAGTTCTGTTCCTCCGGAGAATCCTGACTAACAAGTTGCTTTTATGCGGATATTTTACCGCAGCAACAGAAAGAAGCTAAGACAGAATTAAGCGTGTATTAAGAAGTGGGGCTGTGGCTGCGATACACCTGACCGTGTGGGGCTTAAGATGTTGGGATGTTACCCACAGCTGGAACGCGGAAGAAACTGGGCTAGAAAAAGCGACTGAATGTGGGCAGCGGAGCTTTAATGGGCCATTTCGTTGGAACTTGGAAAACAGGAATGCTGAGAGAAACGTGGACCGTGGAGGGCCAGCTGAGAGAAACGTGGACCGTGGAGGGCCAGCTGAGAGAAACGTGGACCGTGGAGGACCAGCTCATGGCATTTCAGGGGGTATCAAGGGCTCCATCAGGCACGGGGCTAACAGTCATCTATGTGCTATCTCAGCCAACCATCTGCCTTCATTTGGCTGTGCCCTGAGCAGAATTTAAAGCTAATGGACCGATTTGATGGGCAGGGGAAATGTAAGGAGATAAAGGTAATCAGCCTGGTGTTGAGAAGGCAGCTGTTACTATTAAAGAGCTCAGCAGGACTGAAGAGAAGCCTCTGTAACACACTGCAGTGAGAGGGATGGCCTGAGGGTAACACCACACCGTTATCTTGGGGGAAAAAAATCCCGATTTATTTAAAGGGAAAGAGAGCCTGAGCTAATGGCATTCTCTGTTCCTGGAACACAACTGCCTAAAAGAATGCATCTCTAGGGTCAGGAGAAAACAGGCATAGCTCTGGTCCAAGGAGTCTGGGCTCCATCCTGGGAGAGCGGCAGAGAGAGCTTGGCCGTGGCATCTATATGGTTGGTGCTGGTTTTGAAGGCATAAAGGATGCAAGATTGAGGAGTACAGCCAAAGTCAGGCAATAGGAGGCAGGGTCAGAGTCCCAGAATAGAGGTCCCAAGGGGCCACTGTGTGCTTTGCGAGGCTGCTAATGTGAAACCTCAATTGCAATGGAGACCCAGGATATCAGAGAAGCCAGGCTGGGACATTCAAGCAAGGAGGGCTATGGGCAAGGAGGACTGGGACCCAGATGATTACACTATGAGCCATAAATAAAATACTCAGTACAGGATTTAGCATTCGTCCTGCTGAATTTTGGTTCTGCTTTAGCACAACTGTTTCTTGCTATGCCCTGGTTCTTCCATTTTAGAAGAGGCATGTTTTAAAGTGTCAGTATATGCTGGAAGAATGTAACTTTTTAAATTTGATATTTGGACTTTTACAGTGTTATCGTTGTTACTAATTACTATGGAGGATCTTTGTTTTGGCTGGAATAGACTTTAAGATCGTCTTGAGCCTATGGGACCAAGGAGTGGAAGTTTATGGCTTAAAAGGGGTTTGTGTGTGGGCCTCCAGTTGACACGGGATACTAGTAGTGGGGGGCGGGGTTTAGTTAGTATTGTCAACTGGACAGAGTCTAGAACCCCTTGGGAGGAGGGTCTCTGGGAATTGCCTCTAAGGGGGCTGTTTTGATATGGGAAGACCCGTCTCAATTGTGGGTGGAGCCTGGGCTGTTGCGTAAGCTATCCAAGCACTAGCATGCGTGTATCATCACTCTTTTGACTGCAGCACATAATGCCATCAAGCTCCCGCTGGCCTGACTTCTGTCATGACAGACTGCACTAGAACAACTCTGAGCTAAAATAAACCCTTTCTCCACTGAGTTGCTTTCACTAGGACATTTTACACAGAAACAAAAGGCAGAAAGCCTCCCTTGGGCATGGCTGGTCCGGGGAAGTCGATGCGGGGTGTAAGTAAGCATACTCTCCCCGGTGACAACAGACTACATGTCCTAGACAGGACAGCAGGGGTAGGATGCTTGGCGCACAAAGTTATGCATGTCAATGGTGAAGACAGTGCATTTTGTGTGTATTTTACCACGATAAAAGAAATCTGAAAAAAATTAAAAGAGATGCCATCAATACAAAAATGCAGAGCTACTAAGGGGCACTGGAACTTGGTGCTGGAGCTAGAAAACGGGGCGCATGCTTATCCCCCACAGTGCTGTGGGGTGATGGAGACTTTCCGGCAAGTTGAAGGGTCAATGCCCAGTAGGGCACTACACCATAATAACCACGGAGTCAGCAAACCCTGACTGTGACAGCAGCCTCGCCACGGTAGGGGACCTGCACTATCTCCCAAGTGTCCTGTGTTCATGCCCTGTTCCTACAGGTCCTGAAACCAGAGAAAATGCACCAGAATAATAACCCTAGAAGGCTGCCGTTCTCTGGTGGACGGCAGGAGGCCAGGTCACCCTTTATAGGTCCCACGCAACCCACAGGACTACATCTAAATGACAGCTTTTGTGTTATTCTAGGGGGAAATACCAAAAGCTGGACCGTCCCCCGCACCGATGAGGACCAGATGCCCACCTTTCAGTGGCTCCTAGAAGATAGAGCCGCTGCATCTTGTCCTATCTGGGTGAAGCTCCTCAGGAGCAGTGGGCGTGCTCACCATCCTGCTCTTCAAACACGAGAAACATCTCTTCTCCACTATGCTCCTACAACAGCTGAACAGTGGCCCTGGTTTTTTGGCTTGTTTGTTTTTTGCTTTTGAGACAGCATCTCACTATAAAGCTCTAGCTGTCCAGGAACTCACTCTGTAGACCAGGCTGGCCTCAAGCTCACAGAGATCTGCCTTTCTTTGTCTCCCGAGTGCTGGGATTAAAGGTGTGTGCCACCAAGTCCAGGTGTGACCACAGTTTTGAAACAAGGGAGAGCACTGAGAAGCCAGGCTGTCAGGTCACTTAGTGACCCCTGATTCACTGTGATCCTCGAGTTTACATCTGCTCACTCAGGAGTGGCCCAAAGGAAGCATGGAAAACATCAAACTGCAAAAGCAATCTGCCAACCTTAACAGTATTGTCCAGGTTCCCAGAAGACACCAAGACACTCAGCTTGATCTACCCTGCCACTTACTGGTCACAGACCCAAGGCTCACCTGGGATCCCTAATGCCTCAGTTTCCTCATTTGCTGAACGGATCCCTGTGTCTTTGGGATTTCTGGGTGATTTACCTGGATTCTGCCCTGGACCCCAGTGCTGTCCATCCGACTGGCCACATTGACTGTGTTTCCCCAGATGTCGTACTGGGGCCTGCGAGCGCCGATCACTCCAGCCACCACAGGGCCAACGTTGATGCCTGGAAAACAGTCACAGAATGGCCTGTGGGCAGCTGGAAAAGTGTGACTGGGCAGCCTGTGTGCTGATGCTCTCCCTGGTGAGAAGTCACGTGCCCTTCAGGCTCGGAGTGAGGGCCACATAGAGCCAGGTTCCTTTCTAAAGGAGCCTCCAGCCTAACACAGGTGGCTACAATCCAAATCAGCCAATCCAAACCAGTCCAGGTCTCCCCAGGTAGGCCACTCAGCATTAGCGACCATACCTGCAGCAGCACTGGCCATCAGAGCAGTTCCTAATCCCAAGGAAAAGCCCCAGGCCCTGCTGATTCAGGAGAAACCCGAAGAGGTAAGATCAATGCTAAAAAGGCTTTACTAATAAACTTACTTAAAAGGTGAGTACTGTGTGAACTGGCTCCTTAGAACGGAAGTGTTGGTGCCTCAGCTGAAGCTTAGGGTTGCCGAGAAAGTTTCTGTTCACCTTTGTTCACCAAGATTGACCTCTAATTAGGCTCCATCCCCATAACAAAAGGAGACAAGCCCACATCAAACAGCATCTAGAGCAGCTCAAAGGTGCAGAGTCACAACCCTGGCTAAGGCCTGGTCTGCCTTTAAATCCCCTGCGCTCTCATCAGGAAAAGCCTAACTCTGCCCAAAGTGGGCAAGATGAGCCAGGGTAATTATTTGAAAAGAACAAAGAAAGAATTCCGGCAGTATCTTTGTTGTGTAAATCTCCCATCTACCCGAGTGGAGTGGCCAGACTTACAATCTCCTGTCTCAGTGTAACTGGGGGCCGGGATCTGAAAGAGACTGAGGGATGGTAGCACACATACAATGCACGAGCCTAAGGTCTCTACAGCGTAGGAAAAAGTCTTCAGTTCATCACCAGCTGCTCTTTGGGCATTAGCCAGAGCCGGACACATGTTATCAGTAAATATCTTATTTTTCCTGAGTGTGTGGAATGGATTCTCGCTAGGACATATTTCTGCGTCACTGTCACTTTGTCCCTTGTGCAAAGTCCTGCTCTGGAGCTACCAGGAACTCTGGCTCGATAGCTTTTATGATCACGGTGTACCTTGCCTCCAGGCACATCTCCTCTGCCCCCAAAAGTATTCCTAGGATATTGCTCAGAATGGGGGGGGTCCCAGCACCAAGTACAAATTCAGATGTCCAGGGAAGAGGGAATGAACCCCATTTCACCCTGTTTCCTTCCACAGGTCAGGGTCCAGTTGGCCTCAAGGACCTGCCACAGCTCTACAGCATCCCCTCCGGTTCAGATACACTCAAGCCTGTGAGAACTCATTTGACAAAGTGTTCACCTTCTCTGTGTGCGTTTCTTTCCCTGTAAATGCCCTGTGCCATCCTGTCCTGGTTTGCCCTTAGTGGGACATCTGGCACACTCTCATGACAGCCTGCAGGTAGCTGCCCCTGCAAACGGGGGTCTGCGTAGATGCCACTTCCTGTCTATCTATCTGGGCCTGTGAAGCAATGTTCCTGAACTTCTTCTGAAGTCACAGACATGGGTGACCCAGGGAGGACACCTGAGGGCCACTTCGCAAATGGCTGATAGGATTCTAGGAGCTACCTTTGTGAATCTCAGACACCTATAGCCAGGTAGGGGAACCTGGGCAGGGACTGGCCAGCTGGGAAGTAAGAGCCATAAGGGACTAGCATCCAATCTCATTGTGGAAACAACACAGGGACCAGGGGCAGGGGCAGAGGGATCTCCAGCATATCCAGTCTGTGCCTTGTTACATTAACACTTGCATTGATCAGAACCTGGGGCCCAGGAGGAGACTGGCCACTAGGAAAGAGGCCAGGGCTGCTCTGCCCCTGTCCTCAGGGGACACCATGTTGAAACAGCTTGCCTCTAAGGGCACTGACACAGCACCTGCTGTGAAGCTACTCCCCTCCCATCACCCTTGCACCCAAGCACAAGCCAGAGCCATTTTTAAGGCTACTGGACGTTTTCATAGCGGAGTGGCCATAAACCTCCAGTTAACTGTATCCTGAACAAGACAGGAAGAAGGGGGGTATGGAATACGAAGCGATAGAAAGGGAAGAACAGAAATTATCTACCTCTAACTCAACTGGACTCTAGATGAGTAAGAACTGGTCTGACAGCCTACATTTAGGTGAAAGCTGAATTTCTATTTTCTTTTTTTAAAATCTATTTTAAGATTTATGTATTTTATGCATATGAGTATTCTGTCTGTATGTATGACTTTATGCCAAGAAGAGGGCATCAGATCCCAGTATAGAGGGTTGTGAGCCACCATGTGGTTGCTGGGAACTGAACCTAGGACCACTGGAAAAGCAGTCAGTGCTCTTACCTGCTGAGCCATCTCTCCAGCCCCCAAAGAGGAATTTCTAATAGGGTTTTGTAAACATGAGAAAAGGTCCTGGGCATCAAACAGTTTGCCCTCTCAAGTCACAAACAAGGAGCAGCTGCCTGGCCCTGCTGCTGGCCTTCCTCCAAAACCTCTTGCCAGCAACCAGGGCAGTGATAGCCTGTCCCCAGGTGACCAAGGATACAGAGGTGCCTCTGAATGGCTGCAGCAGTGAATGAAGGGGCTTACTATGTCCCTTGGGATGCATAATGAATCCTTACTCCTAAACTCCTTTCTGTAGCACTGTACTGCCACAAGTCACCTTCAGAGACAATGCTGTCCCCATGTGCTCCTGACCAGCAAGACCCATCTCTTGGGATCCCACAGGCCGACATTGACTCTGCTCCCAGCATCTTCCATCAGTGACAGGGACGAGTCCAGAGTAACCTACCGACTCGGAGAACAAAGTCGTTGTAGGACTGGTAGTTGATTTCATCCAGGACGTCAAACATATCGATGGCAAAGTCTGCCAGTGTGCTCAGGTGGGAAGAGATTGACTTCTTAGCCTAGGTGTGAAAAGAGAACAGGAGTGTGCAGAGTGCCAAGACAGGTTCTGGGATTGGGATTTAATAGCACTCCTGGAAACAGCAGGTACTCTTGTTATCTGGCTGGGGACATATTGATCTTATTCTATGGGTAGAAAACTCAGGATATTGCTCAAACTATGGCTTCTGATGGACACAGGCAGAAACCACCCAAAGCCATACTAGTCCTAACCATGCCCCTCTGGAGGTATGGAAACAGCTCCAGGGACCAGGATATCAGGTGCCCAGATGCCTACTTGGCATCAATATGTACTACAGATAAACCAAACAAAGACCAGAGGCATACATCGGTCACGGAGGGGCACCGGTTCCTTTCCTAGAGACAGATGCATCTGTCATCTGTGTGGATGAGACTGGTGAGCAAAGTCCCTTCATTTGTAAGACAGTGATGGCCAGGAAGGTTTCTAATTTGTATTTCTCCAGGAGATTTATTGTCCTCAACATCAGGGAACTAACATTCTTTTTTTGTTTTGTTTTTGATTTTTATTTTGTGTGTGTGTGTGTGATTTTTTTTTTTTGAGACAGGGTTTTTCTTTGTAGCTTTGGTGCCTGTCCTAGAACTAGCTCTTGTAGACCAGGCTGGCATCAAACCCACAGAGATCCACCTGCCTCTGCCTCCTGAGTGCTGGGATTAAAGGCGTGCGCCACCACTGCCCGGCAGAACTAACGTTCTTAAAACAACATTGAACATGCTTTATTTTTCGAAGAACTTCAGTGTATATGCAACTGGGCAGATGATGGTGTCTCCCTGTAGCAATCTCCTCTGCATACAACTGGCTGTTGCTGAATTCTTGCGTCCCAGCGGCACATCTCTTACAGTTAGCAAGCCAATACTGGCGAATTACCACAATCTTACATCTATAGTTAATGTCAGAGTCCACCCTTGATACTGTGTATTCTGCAGGCTTGAGGAAAGTATAATGTCATGCAGCCAGCAGCGTCACGCAATAGTTGCCCTCGACATCCTCTGTGCTCTGCTGAGCCAGTCCTCCTTCCACCCCATACCCAGAAGCCACTAATTCTGTCTCTGTAGTTTTTTTTTTAATATATCCAAAATGTGTTCATTGGGATGGTTCCCACTCATCTCGAATCAGGTGCTTTTCAGTGCTGCTTCCTCCTGAAGGAGCATCCTTCTGTCAGTTTTGCTTTCCCGCCTGTAGGCTGACAGAGGACAGTGGAGCAGCCGACACACAAGACTACTGTCTGTGCATGGCTAAAGACCGTGGTGATTTTATAGCAGCCTGGGCACTTCACATCCATAAAGTAGGAATTGGGGCTCTGCACCAGGTGCTTTTTCTTGTGTTTCCTCTTTTCCTCCTCTGGAGAGGGACAAAGGAGATCCTTTGCGAGAGGCATGTTCTCGTAGGGAGGTCGTCACTGCCGGAAAGGCCTGTCTCTGTAGTTTTGTCTCTTTCGGACAGGACCATAAGTACCTTAAGGTCACGCTGTGTCTCTTTGCCACCTGCACACTTCTATTTTATGACAGCAGTATTTAATTTTATGGACATGTCAGAAATTCGTTATCTATTCGCCTAATGAAGGGAATTTTGTTTGCTTCCAGTTTTTTAGTGGTTATGGGTAGATCTTCTGTGACTAATTATGTATAGGTGTCGTGTGGATGTGGGTTTGCATCTCATTTTGGTAAGTACCAAGGACTGCAATTGTCAGGGTATTTATAGGCAGTGGTAACAGTCTAATTGGCTTTGGAAGAAGCTGCCAAACAGTCTCCACAGTGGCTAGAACATTTTGCATTCCCACCAGTAAGGAGCAAAAGTTTCTGTTGTCTGTCATCCTTCCCAGCACTTGGTGGTATCAGTGTTCTGAATTTTGGCTGTTCCAATAGGTCAGTGCAGTTCTAGGCCAATGCTTTAATCACCTCCCCAAGAACTTAGGCTCTGGGCATCTTCTCACGTGCTTCCTGCCTCTAACACAGGCTCTGGGCATCTGCTCACGTGCTTCCTGCCTCTAACACAGGCTCTGGGCATCTGCTCACGTGCTTCCTGCCTCTAACACAGGCTCTGGGCATCTGCTCACGTGCTTCCTGCCTCTAACACAGGCTCTGGGCATCTTCTCACGTGCTTCCTGGCTCTGTGGGGCTTCACTGATGAGGCACCTATCCAGACTGTTCACTTTTTAACTAGGTTGGCATTTTTCTTATTTCTTAATCTTAGGTTTTTTAAAAAAAATTTAAATATAAGTCCTTTATCAGATAGGTGGTTTGCAAATCTTCTCCCAGCCTTCAGAGTGACTGCTCATTCTCAACAATTCTGCTTACAGATGAAGGGCTTTTCATTCAGTGAAGTCCAACCAACTAATCCTTTCCTTCAGGGGTCATGCTGTGGGAGCTACATCTAAAAAGAACCATCTTAAACTCAAGATCGTCTAGATTTTCTCCAATGCTACTGTCCAGAAATTTTATAGATTTTAAAAAAAAAAACTTTACATTTCGATTAATCACTTGACTCAAGTTAGTCTTATGAAAAGTAGAACATCTTTATCTTAGTTTTATTTTTGCATGTGAATAGGCAATTATTATAGTAAAATACAGATCAACTGAGCAGTTACATGTGTCCCTTTCTGGGCACTCTGTCCTGTTCCGCTGACCAATCTGAAATAGCCCCAGGACACCACATTGCCATGGTTGCTGTAGCTTTCTAGTTCCTTCTCTAGCACTGTCTTGGCTCTTCTGGATCCTTTGCTTACTATAAATTTAAATTCAGTTGTCATGTTATGAGCTACCCAAATACAATTTTGATTGAGACTGGATTAATTTCATTAACCAAATTTATAAGCACTGATATCTTGACAGTCATTATCCTTCCCATGCAGGAATAGTTTTCCTGATAAAGATCTTGTATATGCCATGTTATATTTATAGCCAGCATTATATTTTAACACTAATATTAACATTCTCAAGTTTGTAATTTCAAAAACCAAGTGTCATTTGCTACTACACAGGACTGACTTTTACGTATGAACCCTGTAGCCTGCAGCCTTCCCAGGCTCATTTATTAGTTCATTAGTTACAAGAGTGTACTGTCCACCCCCCAAACCCACCCATCATTGGTTCTCTCAGGTTGTGTGTGTGTGTGTGCGTGTGTGTGTGTGTGTGTGTGTGTGAGAGAGAGAGAGAGAGATCTGCAACCAAAGATAGTTTTCCTTCTTCCCTCGAAGTCCATATGTGCTTTATCTCCCTTTCTTATCTTATAGCCTTAGCTAGATTTTCCAGAACACTGCTAAATATTAGTGGTGAGAGAGTGGAGTACGGTGGTGTACACAATCCCGGAAGTCAGGAGCTGGAAGAAGGAGGATTAGGATTCTTTGCCAACTTGGGCTATATAGTGGTTCAAGCTCCAACCAGAATAGTTAGCAAAATCCTTACTTTAATAATTAATGATAATATTAATATCGATGCTGGTGAAAAGGGATATCCTTGCAATGCTCCTGATCTTGGGTCGGGGAGTTTTTCTACATTAGATATAATATTAAACTGTAAGGCTTTTATGTATGGTCTTTGTCCAGTTAGAAGTTTCCTTTTTTCTCAGCTTAATAATTTTTATTCAGCAACAGGCGTTGAAGCAAATGGACTTTGTTGCATCAATTTTTTTAGGATCACATGTTGATAGGGCAAATTTCAGAAATTCATTTTGGAATGTCAAACCAGTTGTATATACCTGGAATAAATCCACGGCCCTCGTGTAGAATTCGTTTTACTTATTATTTGATCCCATTGGCTAATGTCTGATGAAGAATTTATGCATTTACATTTATGAGAAATAAACACTGATCTGTGGTCTTCCTTTCTTGCGATGTCATTGTCTAGCTTTGGTATGAGGGTGTCACCTGGGAGGAGTCAGGAAGCCTTCCCTAGGAGGCTACAGGAGACTAGCTTCCTTCATGCCGTAACTGTGGGGTGAAATGGCCCGCTGACTCCTGCTCCCGGGGAATGTTAATTATGAATCAATCTCCTCGGTAGCTGCAGAACCACTTCATTTTCACAGTTCCACTGTGGGGGTTACAGTTTCCAGCCTTCCACGGGTGGGAGCAAAGGGAGGTAGTGAGGAGGAGGGCTCAAGGCGGAAGACTTTCCTAAGGTTGGGTATCTAGAGGGCACCAGGCAATGGCAAGGTAGCCTACGGTCTTCTCCCCTAACCTAGCACAGAGAAACCAACCCCAGTATGGGGACCTGTCCAGGGTGCCAGAAACATCTACATCGAACTAGGCCCAGGCCTGAGCAAGTGGCTGGGGAATTACTTACTCTGGTTCCTGCTGTGGGCGCCAGCCCCACGGCGGCCATATAGGTGCTCCCAATGGTCTTGATCTTCTCCAGGTCCTTGTAAAAGTCCTTGTCCATGAGCTTTGTTTCAAACAGAAAACTGTTATACATCACAGAACATTGGAGAGGTGTCATACAGCCATCATCCACTAGGGGGCAACAGAGGAGGTGGCCTTCAAATTGTGCACAGCACCTCCTCCAGTCTGTTCTGTGTCTAAACGTGTGTATGAATGAGGCATCAAGAAGGTACAGCATAGGATACATCCATGTCCCTGAATCCAAACTCACAGTCACTGGGGAGAAGAGGATCTCCAGTGGAGCAAGCACAGAGCCCGGTCGGGGAAGGGGCTAGAGGTTCCCACCTGCACACCCAGAGTGGACGCTGCCCTGCCCTGGTCAATATGCTCTTTCTTAACCGTCACAGCTGCCCTGAACCCTAATGGATTCACAGTGGACACAGAAGGATCTGTGTCCACAAAGAATCATCCTTAATACCCTGCAAGCAAGGATCCATGTTGCAAGGTCTCACCTCATCAAAGTCGGCAATGATCTCGTTGAGGAGCCGCAGGCACTCGACCCCCATATTGTTGCCGTCCAGCTCGATGTAGAAGTCATTGAAGTTGGGGATGGAGGCGAACATGACGCCCACCTGGGAGTAGGACTGGTAATAGAGGTCCTGCAGGGACAAAAGGGGTCAGCCCTGCAACGCTATGCCATGCATGGTCAACCAACAGGAATAGCACATGAAAGGGGGGCAAGCCAGGCCATCAGGAGAAACACTGGGGGCTCCAGGTTGTGCCGTGTACTGCATGGGCAAATCCTGAGTGGTCGGCTTTGGACTTGAGCGTAGCGAGGTGAGAGCATAGCAAGTAAGGGGGACCATGGCTCTAAAGCTTGGCTGACTGCACAGAAACACCAGCTGCTGCTTCCGGCAGGGCAGATTAAGGCTGAACCTCGAGGCTGCTCTTCTCCTTAGAACCTTTTAAAAGCCAGCCCAGATTTCTTTCCTTTTGAACTTGGCCTTTGTAAGCATCTCCTCTGTGCTGTGCCGGTGGCTGCAGTCACTACAGCAGGTGAGGCTGTGAGGAGCTCTGACCAAACATTCCATGCAGAGGAGGGAAAGAAAATCTCCACACGTTTCAAGCAGACATAACAGACAGTGATACACACTTGCATGGACTGCTTTGTTGCCAAATTAGGGACGCTAATTGGAAACAATTCAAACTTGAAATAGGTTTTCCCCTCTGGATTTAGTTTATTAAAGTGTACGTCCCTCCTCTTGTGTGTCATGAATACTACACTCAGGCTACAATGAAAGAGACAGTAGGAGAAAGAAATATACACCTGTCAACCTGGGGTCCCAGAATTTCCTAATGGCCCAGAGTTTTGCCATTTCTGGGGGTCTGGCAGGGAGACCAGGCAGGGAGCTGAGCAGGTCAGATGAAGCAGAGAGACACAAGGCGAGCCACACCGAGCTGGCCCTCCAGCTGCTGTCACCCAGCAGGCCCCGCGAGGCCCGCACACTTACCATATTCCGGGGATTGGACATGAGGAAGTGCTGTGCCACATGGGCCGGCAGGAGGTTGAAGAGGATCCTCTTGTTGTCCAGCTTCACTCTCTCCATGTCATCGCGCTCCTCTTCGGCCTGGAGGTCACAGGTCATGAATGCCAACCATGCATACTGCCCTCACCCTCCCACCATGACACCTCGACACAGGAAAGACTGGTGAGGATAAGATGATGCACGAAAGGATTTACTAATAAGATTGCTTGGGGAATATTAAGTTATGCAAAGTGGACTTCAGCCGAAGGAGTGCTGTCGCTAGTTTACCCGGAAGATAAACAGCACACTGAGCAGGCTTCTGAACAGGCTTGTTAGGAACTGTAGGAGATATGTACCTCTAACATAATTGAACTTCACGCTGGCTAGGAATATGTTCCTGCTAAGATTTGTTCACCAGGTTTGTTGCCAATTAGACCCTATTTCCATACCAAAGAACCATGCCTAGATCTTGGTTCTCTCGCCAAAAAGAGCATAATTCTGCCAGACAGGATGACCCAGGTAACAACTACTGGGAAAGAACGATGTTGGTCTACATTAGAAGTAACTGTGGCAACATCATTGTGTAAAAATATCCAACGTGTCCTAATTGTTCAGACTTGAAGCTTTCTCTCTGTTTAGTTGATCAAAGTGTTTACGTGGAGAGTTGAAGCCTACAGCCTATATAAACTTTATGTTAAAAGTTTTTGTTCATGGCTGGTTTCCCTTTGTACATTAGCCAGAGTAGGATGCTTGCTATTAAAGGGCTTTTCCCTTGTTCCCTGAGTGGCTAGAGTAAATTCTCATGGTAGGGGGTAGACTGTTGCTCCAACTTCACTAATCACCCATGTAGGAATCTAGATGCATGGGTGGTCCATATGAATATTCTTCATCTTTCATACCAGACACAGGACCAGAGCCTTAATGCAAGGCTGAAGGATTCTCTACCCTGCACTGTAACTTTCAGTGGTTAATAATGGCTCTCTCATTGTCAGGGTCTACTCCCCAGATCCCATTCCTGTCTCTTGAGCAACTCTTGGGAGCCTATGTGCCCACTCTAGACTGCGCCAGCCCCACGGAGGCCTCTAGTCTTCCTTGACCATAAAACTCAGCACCAAGTGGCTGACACCTCTCCAGGACACCATGTTACCCTCCCCCAGAACTTGTGCTGCCTCCACGAGAGCTCACATCCTGACAGCACTATGACAAGAACGCTATGAGACCTGGTCTGCGCTGGATCTAGCTCATCCCAGTGAGTGCAGTCTCTAAACCAGAAGCAGGGGATGAGGCACTAAGGACTGCCAGCCAGTCGTAACCTGCTTACCATGAGCTATGGCTCCATAGGGCTAAGAAAAAATGTCAGGGATGGTCCCATGCATGGGCCACCATGAGGCTCAAGGGATGCTACCAGTGTGGGCCACTGGCCTATGGTATGCCACAGTTCTCAGAAACAGAAGCTGTATATTTCTGCAATAAAACTTGGCTCTTTAAAGGACTTGGCTTGAGAAATAGTCTAAATATGTGTGTTACTCCATTCACGAACATCAAACTCTTGGTATAATAGAAATGCCACCACAGTGCCTTTGACGCTTGGGGACTGCCATGGAAGCCATCATGGGCCAATCCCATGTGGCAGTCAGTGATGTACACGGCAGGACAGGCACATCTCCAAGCAACAGCATTTGCCAAAGGCATTGGGGAGGGCTACTCTACTCTCCCTAGAGATGGTTTTACCAGCTACATGCTGCTAGGTTTCCTGTCGAGGTCTAGCTTACCAGTCAAGCCAAGAAGTAATGATTTCAAGGAGTAAGGAGAGGAAGGCTTGAGTCAAGGAGTTGTGATGGGGACACAGAGACCACAGTGTGAAAGTCCAAGCCTTGTGCAGGGGCCCTAAGTCATATGTATTGGTTTTGTTTTTTGTTTTTAAACAAGACCAATGAGTTAGCATAACCCAATAGAAAGGGGCAGACTGCAGTGCATGGAAACACAAGAAAGACAGCCCTGGGCCCCAGACTCCAGGTCAAACCAGAGGTGACACTGGCCACCGCCACCCAGACAGGCTGGAGCCCACTCTGCAAACAGAGGGACATAGTAACTGGCAATTCTGAAGGGGGCTCAGAGTCCACGACCTCTGCTGGAAAGAAAAACAACATAAGGCATTGAGCATGCTTTTGTCCTGACCCACTGTTGGGGTGGCTCTGAGGCAGACTCCGTGACTTATGCTGGGTCTCTCTCAAAGGTCAGTGGCCTCTGACTTCCGGCCTCGTCTTTTCATCCCCCATTCCTGTCAACAGAACATTGCAAACACCCTCTTCTCCATAGGAAATATATTACTAATTATATTTAACTTGCTGCATACTAGTAGACCCCAAACAAAAGCCTTTAAAGGGTAGAATTAAGATGGAAAAATATATTTTAAAAATAATAGCTTGGTTATATTAATGTCACAACAGTATTTTCTTCTCTAAAATAATTATTGTTACTATCAGTAATATTTTCATTTAAAAACAACATAATTGAATATTCTTTGCTAAAAATAATGTACTTTAATAATACCTGACTTCTGGAGCATATGCCTTAAGGGAGAGGGGACAGTAACGGACAGATAAAATGAAAACAGAGAGGAGTTGGAAATAAGTCAGGCATGTAGGTGGGTAAGAGATGGGGAAATGAAATGTTGACAGAAGGTGTAGCCAAAAGAAAGACATGGTGAGTGAATGAGCTCCACAGAAACCTACAATCCTGCAACCTGGGGGGAAAAGTTTAATTAGACGTGACAGTAGAACATAATAGGAGATGGGGAAAGAGTAAAGAATACAAGTTTAAGTGTGGATAGGAAATGGGAAAGAAGAGATATATTCGTTGTTCTGTTTGTTTTGTTTTTGAGACATAGTATCTCTATATGATCCTGACTGACCTGGAGCTCAGTAGACCTGTAGACAATGTAGACCAGGATGGCCTTGAACTCAGAGAGATCCTCCTGCTGCCTCCCAAGTGCTGGAATATGCCTCTACACCCAGCCCCACACAAAAGTGTTACATATGTTCTTAAAAGGAAGTCTAAATTTCCTTTTATGGTTATGATTAATATACTTTATGCATGTATATGAAACTTCCAAAGACTAAAAACAGGATTTAATAATAATAATAATAAATAAAGCACTAAAATGAAAACTATCCCTGGCTCAGCACACTGTATTGAAAGGTTTTATTCTGGGTCTGCTTATAGCAGCATTTGGATTTAGGGACTGCTAGGGTCTTTGTTCTTCCTATGTTTACATGTGTCTTACTCCATGCACAGGTCAAAAGGTTTCTGTTGTTGAAATCTGACTGACAAATGTCTATCCTACCTGGAGCAGTTATTTTTAGAAATCAAGCAGAATTGTTTGTTCTATTTTTAGCGAGATGAAAATCCACTGAAATTCTCTAAGATTTTCTAAACAGTCAGAAAACTCGGATTGTTTTAAGGAATAGCTTACTGGGTGACACACATTATTCTTGTCAGCGAAGTCACATGAGAAACATGCTGAACTGTTTCCAAAATGTGCTCTCAGCACTTCTTCAAAAGGCGTTCCCTTTCTCATGCGTGTTACATTTAGAACTGATTGGCCCGGCACATCTACCATGATGAAGCATTTCCAAGAAGGTCAGAGCTGGTGTGCTTGTAATTTTAGATAAAGTACAAAGTGAAACAACTAATGTCCTGACCTGGCAGCTCCCCGGGATGCTGACGTGTACAGGTGACTCTCACCCATCACCCTGACAGAACATTCTCAGTCAGAGAACACCAGCAACCCCCAGCATAGTGCCTGAAATAAACAGTGTGTTCCTCATAACCAAGAGCCTACACAATTGCCCCACCCTCCACTGTGGTTTCTGTGAGGATCACAGACACCCATCCGGAGCATGGCCACCACTTCATTCTTTTGTGTTTGTTTGTTTGTTTGTTTGTAGACAGGATTTCTCCATAGCTTTGGAGCCTGTCCTGGAACTAGCTCTGTAGACCAGGCTGGCCTCGAACTCACAGAGATCCACCTGCCTCTGCCTCCCGAGTGCTGGGATCAAAGGCATGTGCCACCACTGCTCGGCTCACTTCATTCTTTCATACCAGGACAGCACATTACTTGATTTTCGTATCGTCACTGCAAAGGCGCTTCCAGATGTCCTCTTCCTTGAATCATCTAGTATGTTTCTTTGGAGACACCCCTAGCTCTAGGAGCCACCTCTTCTGGAGCAAGCCCAGAGAGGGAAATGAACTATCCATGTACAGTGTGCAGGCTAGTTTTATGTAAACTTGATACAAGCTAGAGTCATCTGAAAGGAGGGAGCCTCAATTAGGAAACGCCTCCATAAGATTCAGCTATAGGGCAGCAATCAGCTATAGGTGATTGATGGGGAGGGCCCAGCCTATGGTGGGTGGTACCACCCCTGGACCTCATCTAAAAGATCATAAGAACAACCCTAACCTTCCTTTGTTTTGATAACTGCCACATAAACTGGGGCACACTGTAAAACACACACCTTCTGCACACGTAAAGACCACGGTATAATGATGATCAGACTGGGCCTCCAACACTCCATGGTGTCACTAACTCTTAGATCAGGGTGGCTCAGGCCAAGCAGACTGGGCTGGAATAGCTGACCCTATAAATCTCCCTTTTATGTGATATCAGAGGGGCCTGGGAGCAATGTGAGCCCTCCCGCCCACAACAGAATCCAAGATTCTCCATCCTCTCTGAACGTTCTGAGGTAGATGTTCTTAATATTCTCCACCGACTTCCAGTCACCAGTGGCAGGTGGACATGCCTCCCTTAAAGACAAGGGAGATCATGGTGCGTCCAGCCTGTTGTCTGGAGGACTGTGATGGTGTGATCCATGGCTAACCTGCATAAACATGTATGTAGCAGGAAGAAGAATGAAGCTCGGCTAGTCAACGCTACTGACATGCTGGACATGGTAGCTACTGCAGTACAATCCGGCCTGACTAGCCAAAAACTGGGTACAAAGAACTTGATCAGTAATGACCATGATCATATTCTTTCTAGCTATTCTATCTAAACTAGTGGGTTTTTGTTTTGTTTTATTTTTTTCTGGGAATAGGTAGGGTTCTGAAATGTAGGATCAGATCGTGTTCTGGTCTAAACTGACGGGTTTCTGTTTTGTTTTATTTTTCTCTGGGATCGGGGTTCTGAAATGTAGGATCAGATCGTGTTCTGATGAACTCTCATTTCTGTTCTGAAGCTGTTTCCATGAAAAGTCTGACTTAATCAAGATTTATAAAACATCACTAAATAGCTACAGAAAATACGTGCTATTTAGGAACACAAAGAACATGGGCACTGTAGCAAACCTCAAGGAAGTTAACAGGCTTCAAGTCATGAAAGTCCTCTGACTACAGGAAAATTAATTTTGAAGTTACTAACTACAAGATCTTTGTAGAATCTTCCAGATCCAAGGACACACTTCTCCTCTTTGGGTGGAGAAATGAAGAAGAAAATACAAGAATACTCTGGAGCAAACGAACATGAAGCCAGCACTCCCAGAACCATCATAACCACACTCGGGGTCTACCACACCGAGCAAGCAGAGAGCTTACTTTAGAAAGGACAAGTCCCTCTCAAGCCACTGCCAAATGGCACTAAGACAACAATAAATTCAGTTGTGACCAATCACAAGAAATTAAATAATACAATCAGGTTCCTCAAATATGAAAGGAACAGCACGGGCTGCTTTTGCCAATTTTAAGTCAATAAAGAGCAGATGTCAGGGAAGAATTGAATTCCCAAAGCCACTGCAGCAAGCAATGGGAGGCCTAGAGGGCCTCGTGGTTTGGGGGAACTTGAATTTTAACATCTCATTAGATGGCAGATAAACCATCCAGGTCAGAGGCTTCATTTCAGTCCACCTAACATTTATGGAAGAAACAACTCTAATTCTACCCAAGTCTCCCAGAAAATTATGACAAATGGAAGAGTTCCCTACTCTCATGTGGTTTGTTCCCAGGGCTTATGTGTTTATGTGTGTACTGGGGGGCACACAACTCAGTCCTCAGTGTGGTGGTATTGAGAGGTGGTAGGACCAATCAGGAGTGAGGGATGGAACTGGTGGGATGGTTCAGCGGGAAGGTGCTTGCTGTAGATGGCTGGCAGAAGAGCCAACGAAAAGATGGGAGGAGAGAATCAACTCCCCGTAGCTGTCCCCTGGCCTCCATATATGTGCTGTGGCATGTTCACTGCCCCCAAACACATACATCAGGTACAGCATAGTAATACGAGTGAGAAAGTTTGAAGAGGTGGGGCCTAGTGTGAGACAACTGAGAATCGTCTGGCCCCATGTGCCCACTCACAGCTCTGAAGTAAGTATGTGCCAACCAAAAGAAAAGGAGGCTACATTCTATAGCATTTCAGAGTCCCAGGAAAAGAACCTTAAGTTGCATACATGTAAAGTCCCTGCTACTGCCATATATGTACAGAAAAGAAAGCACAGTCAAGAACCTGTGGGGTGGAATAAGAAAGGCAACAGGGTTTGATCTAGTTCTACTGATGGGTGTAGTCCACAGGCAACCCTCCTCAGAGTTGGTGATGGCTTCAACAGGATGGGGATTCTCCCGAGACTAACTATTTACTAGTAAGCAAGCTAAAAGCATCCACACAAATGAACATAAACATCAGAATTATGTTTGCCATAAGAATTATATCTACTAATTCAATGAAAATAATATTAGTTGCTGGGCATGATGAAGTACAACTTTAATCCCACCACTCAGGAGGCAGAGGCAGGCGGGTCTCTGAGTTCCAGGCCAGTCTGGTCTACAGAGTGACACAGAGAAACCCTGTCTCAAAAAACCAAAGAAGAAAATAATGTTGAAATGGAATTATGCCAATAGTTAAAGATGAAGAGCCAAAGAATTTCCCCAAGGGCAAAGTGAAGCCTGTTTATTTATGTAGGGTTGTATGGCCAATGTGGTATCCAAAAATAATTAACCCAGCTAGTGTTTGTCCGGACAATGAGGCAAGAGTTTGAGGTCCTCTTGTCTCTACAACCTGGCTAAATATCCAGAGGGCAAACAGACAAAGTCCTGAAAGTTCCATGTTTTGCTGGGGTTACGGGAAAGCAAAGTGATGTTTCTTGTTACCTGTCTATGGAAAAAAAAGTGTGTTGGTATGTTCCATTTAGCAACCCTGCCATCATGACACGCATGCATGAGGAACACATTCAAGGGAACGCATCTGTGCCCCACACTTCCTGAAAACCTATATGGAATGGGTGGGGGTAGAGGGTGTGGCTAGATGGAGAACCACATGATTTAATAACATTTAAATACTACATTCAATAACAAATATGGTGATTTAATAATAAAAGCCAAGAAAAAGCCATGTCAATCCATACGAGAAACAAAAATGTCTACCTAAGGGGTGATGTGATCACCCCCTGAGAAGGAATTCACGGCCAGGCCTCATTTCCACTTGCTTAGACTGTAGAACAACTGGATGCCCTCCCTAGTAAACAGCCTTGTAGACCCCCACCTCGTTGTGCCAAGTGTCCTGGCCTTCCCGCATGCATTCTTCTCTAGTAAATATTCACTATGAGATCTGAAACCCAAGTATCTTGCTGATGGCAGGCAGGGTCAGTGGACCAGAGCAGGCCAGAGCGGGCAGCCAGCTGGGTTACACCGGATAGACAGTTGGGTTCAACAGAGACCACGATCGATGCCACAGCTGCCATAGAGGCTCTTCCCATTACCTGGCGTGACTCAGGCAAAATGCAATTGGCCAGGGTTCCTTGCCAGGAGCTTGCGAATGCCGTCATCAGGGGCACCCCCCCACCCGGACGCTATGAACCAATAGGCTCCTTAGTTCCTGCTTCCGCATGAGTTGAGTCAATGGTAAGTGCTGCAAGAACTGGCCACCCAACAGAATTTATGACCTGTAGCCCAGGGACAGAGCCATCTGCACAACCAAGCTGGGAGAACACGGCAGGCTTCATCATGGCAGACCTGGGGACAGGGTGCCAAGAAGGGGAACGGCACTCCACTTTATGGGCTCTTACCCCGCCTTACTGCTGGTCAGAGAAGAATCTGACCAGTATTGGCACTACATGAAGCTATTGGAATCTGCAACCAAAATTTCTTGATGCCACGCCCAGCCCTTGCCATTCCTGCTGCTACTGCCCCATCTCTGTCCTTCCACCGTCCAGGCTGCTGCTCAACTCAGCCCCAGCAAAGAGCTCAAATCAACAGGATTTCCCATTCCACCAAGTGTGTCAGAGCTGGTCTCACAACCACAGAAACCTGTCCTTCCTCAAGACCACTGTGTCTACAGTCACTGGCTCCTTCCAACTGTCCTCAACTATCTGTCATCTGAACCCCAGCTCCGAGCTGGGACCCTGCAGTCCGGGCTGCACAGTCGAGGCCCTGGGCTGAAGACATTCCTGCTTGGCCTCACACACTGCTCACAAGGACTCGGAGCCTGACCAGATTATCATACAGACTGCAGTGATAGCCTGGCTCCGCTGCTTACTCCAGCCTGGCCACTGTCTGATGTCCCTCTGTGGACCCTGTTTGCTCAGGCGAGATTTTATTTCCTGGGCATGGCTGCTTTTATAACTAAGGGAACTCAACCACTCTAACGGCAAGGGCTGTCCCGTGTGCATCCGAATCAGAAGAGTAGCTGTTGCCGAGGCTCAGGTTCACTAGCCTTCACCCCTCTTTTTCAGGTAAGGAAGGCTCATGGGGCAGTTTGCTGCTGGGGAGACCACTGTAAGTTCTGCAGATGGGAGCCAAGCCTGGGCAAGCTGCTCAACTACCTCAATTCCCAAATGCCTGGGGGAATGAATGCATAGCCAGCGGGGGAGGGGGAGATGTGCAGAGGTGCATGCACCCCAGCACCAGGCAGCCCCACTCTGCCCTGCCAGGGACACTGGTAAACCTCACCATGCCGCAGAGTGGTTTTGTGAACACGGGCTTGATTAAGCACCTCAGCTGCTGTCCTCAGCCCATGCATTATGCAGCCATCTCTACAGTCATCCCACAGGTGCCAATCCTAGAACGCAAGCCTTGAGGACAGACCTTCTGAGTAAGTCCCTGAACAGCTCTTCTGCCTACCAAGCGAGATCTTTGGGGGCCACACGGCCAGTGAGTGCCTGTGCTACGTTCCCCATGGCCATCTCATGCCCCGGGAGACAGAGGGCTCAACTTACCTGTGCTGCCCAGAGGTAGTCCAGCCGCAGCCTGACATCCACTTGCCTGGCATGCAGGGCCAGTGTGCATGAGAATAGCAAGATAGCCATGATTGGCTCATAGCTACGCCCGGAGAGAGCACTACCCCTGGGAAGGTGGAGAAGAAACCCCATTAGTGTCGGTTTCCACGCAATATATGGCCATCAAACCCTAGGTCTGGGCAGAGAGCCATTTACGGATAGCGAGGCCTAAGGCTCGTGGGCCTGACCCCAGGTCTGATTCTCATCTCTGCCAAAAGTTAGAGGCTTTGCTAGAGTCTGGACTAAAGAAGAGAAATGGAAAAGCCACTAACCTAAATAAAATTGTATATATTTGGTTCACATCAGCTTGCTAATTGGTGCACATGCACAAGCATGTGTTTGTGTGTGTGTGTGTGTGTGTGTCTGTGTGTGTTTGTCTGTGTGATAGAGAGGGAGAGAGTACTATGAGTATAGAGTTAGTAATTACGGCGATGATTAAGAATAACAGTGATTAATGCACATTATTATCAGAGGAGAATGATAACTAACATCACCCTGTCTAGAGCTTTTCCTTGGGGCGCCACACTCACCCAACCTTGGTGTATCCACTGAGCTCCAGAACAAGGATGTAGGATGTTGTCAGCCCGAACAGCAGGATCATCTTTGGCAAGGAGGACACCCGCAGAAATATGGCGAGTGGGAGGGTGCCCACCAGGCAGCAGAGCAGGGCATGGTGCGCAGACTCACAGGGCAGGGCAGGCAGCACAGTGCGCCGGCCGCCAGCTGCAAGGACCACTAGGGAGCTGTTGGACTGAGAGCTCCAGGCCCAGGGCAGGCAGCCCACCTGGGGAGCAAGGGCACGAAGGCTTGGGAAGGCCCAGTGTCTAGCCTCACCCATCCCCCACCCAGCCTTCTGCAGTAACCTCTCCCCCACCTCTGCTTCCACCAGCCAGGCCTCAAACTGCCTCCGCTGCTGCAGCCTCCCAGCTATCTACAGAAAGGGCTGGCGAGCAAGGTGGACCAGGTAGTACCAGCCCCTGCTGGGTCTCCAAGCCAGGCAACTCTATCCTGTGTTGCAGCTCCCTCTACTCCTACTGCCCCCGCTATGACTCCTAGCTCCGGGCTCAGCTTCTCCAACCTGTTGCTCCTGCCCCTGTCCACGCCAAAATTAGTGATACTCACCACGCATCCTTGGGCTACTGAGTAGATTAAGACCACTATGAATACACACAAAACAGTGCGAATCTGGATCGTCAGGCACCCTGGAAAACACTGAAGAAGAAAACCTCATTTTAGGGTTAGGGATGCGGCAGCTCAGCGATAGAGTGTTGCCTCCCGTGTGCAAGGCTCTGGGGGGTAACCCCAGTGACCCACAAGGGGCAGGGGGAGAAGGAAAGAGGGGGAGAGCTTTAAAAGTACGCTGCGAGTGTGAAGGTACTAGGTGTTCACAGTAAGTCCTCTGAACAAGGCTGGGTGTGGAGCCCTTTGCCTGCTCCAGGGGCTGACTAGACCTCCATCCGCTATGCAACCGTCTTGATTACTTTTATCTATTTATTATCTCCCATGTGAAGAAATTGCCAAAAATAATTCATAACACAGACACACACAGACACGTATGCCCAAAGCATTTAAAGGAGAAACAGCCATCTCCCTCTCCCAGACACCCTGACTGGCACCAAAATTAACTGGGTATTTTTATTATAATGCATTCTCCTACCTCAGGAGTTCCACACACCCCTCCCTCCCTCTCTCTACTATCTATCTCTCTCTCTCCATCTCTGTCTCTATCTCTCAGTCTCTGTCTGTCTCTCTCTCTCTCATGTTCTTGAAGTTTATCTTCACAGACAGGTTTAATATAATTCTTCAGTTACTGGAATTTTTATTTTTAATCTATTTATTTACTTTTGAATACAGTGTGAAATAATTAACAGATGCTTTCAAGGATGAAGTAGGAGGTTCTTTATTCTCACAGTCCTAAAAACAAGAGTATAGATTACAATGGATACCCAAAGCCCCTTATGGAAAGTAACATATGCAGACAGAGCCTGGGCCTGCGGGACTCCATGGCAACACACATAGCTGTTTCTGTCATCCTTCCCACGAGGCTGGGGGTGTGTGGCTTTTCTTGTTTAAAAACTGGAAGGCAACTGCCACCAATAAAACAATCCCAAGACCATAGATTCTAGGGTCAGGACAGTGTGGTGTGAGTAGCATATGTAGCTGGCAGATCTTTGGTTTGGGTTTCCAAGTCCAGACCCTACAGTGCTTCATAAGAACCCTGGTTGGTGTAGCTGACCTCAGACAGAAGAGGCACCATTTGGTAGGAAGCCTAAGGGCTCTTCTGATCTTGCCTCTCTCTCTATTTCCCTCTTGATCTGATCTCTGCCGCTGGGGAAGGCACAGCTGCAAGTCCCTAATCACCAGAGAATGTTCCCCAGCCCCTGTCACAGCTTAGCTTGGTTTGGTTAGGAATTCATGCAGAGGGACAGACAGATCCCAGTCTGTGGTCCACACAGGCCCAGGAGCAAGACCTTGGAGCAAGGTCCTGCCATGCTCTACAGGTAATGACTCCTAAGAAGGGCTCTTTGCCTGCTGCTATGAAGGCAGGCCAGCCGAGGAGAGATTTTAGTATCCTGCATGTATACGGCAAACTATGTCCTCCAGTAAGCTTTCCGGGAAAATCATCTATTTACCATTTTATGTCTATGCATAATTGGGCATCATATAATTAAAATCAGATATATTGTGGGAAGGGACAGTCTCAGTAGAAAAGGTAGATATATAAGCTAATCTATCAATCAAAACAGAGAACTGCCCACTTTACATCCTTAGTAACCAAATCCCCCCTTCTCTCGAATCCCATGTAAGGAAGCATTGAGAACTCATCCTCATGTGACCCACCGGAGAGTGTATCCCTTTTTAATCTAAACTATGGACTTGCTCCAATAAAATTATCTTGTTTCCTTTGCAAATCTGTGCAAACTCTTACTTTCAATTCTTTGGGTAAACCTAGAACCTGAAAACATCTGACCCAGCCCCTGACAATGGTAACACTGGGACTTGGTAGAAATGGAATGTCTGATTACCACAAGCCCTGAGCTGCCTATCATGAACTGGGTGTTTTCTGGCAAAAGTGGCTGCACACGACAGCACCTCGTCATCAAATGGACATGGTGTACTCAACAACACTGAACTCAAGACTCAGCAATACAGACGTCCATTCACCAAGGCCAGCCTGGCTCCAGCCTCTGCACAGCCTAGGCATAACAATGGGCACCATTCATGAGTCTTATAGGAGCTTCAGAATGCAGCAGGCTCCACAGAACAGTTTAAAACCTTCTGGAAACTTGCTCACAGTGCCAGGGAGGTGAGAATATCTTGCAAGCATGGGCCAGGTTTTCCAGGACTCTCTAAATACTCAAAACTAGCAACTCATACAAGTAGTGCATCTGGTCATGCTAGTCCAGGGCCAGAAGGATGGCCACATTAAGCAGAAATCATACCGAGTAACTTCAGTAATTAACAGGCAAGACTAGGATTCTCCCATAACCCTTAGAGATGTTTGTTAGACTGTCAAAACTTCTATTCAGGTTACGAACTACAGCAAAATAATAACCTAACAAAATGAGCATTTATTTAGCATACTTGATATAGACAATGGTTCTTAATGCCCCCCTGAGGTTTCTCACCCAAGTTCTTGTACCAAAGACTGAGTGCCTATGGCTGAAATCACATGACATTACTCCCCTGCAAAAGGGATTCTAGGTTTGTAATAAGTCATTCAGATGCATCTAATCTGATCACATGACATTTTTTGCCACTCCAAAGCTCTTTAGCTGGTGGCAGCCCCACTGCCCATTCTCCCCAGCCCCATGTTTCTGGAGCTACATCTAAAGAAACACTGCTGGGCCAATGCCACAGAGCTTTGGCATCTATGATAATGAATAAATAACTCACAGATTAGGAAACATTATTTGTAAAGCATACAGGTGATGAGGGGATAAATATTCAAAATATATATGGAATATAGGCAATTCAATAGCAAGCAAATGAAAAATCCATTTTTAAGCAGGCAAAGGATTTAATATATACTTCACAAGTCAATATAGAAAAGTCCGATACCGATACATGGGCAACACTCATCACAAACCGGCCCGGCTGGAGTGACCTATCAAACAACTGACAACTGTAGGGGACAGATGTACATTAGCACAACCATTATGGAAAACAGAAGGGAGGTCTGTCACCAAACTAAGAACAGAATTTCCATGTGGTCCAGTAATCCTCCTGCCAGCTATCCATCCCCAAAGAAAGAAATCAATATGATGAAGAGAAGATGGGCCATGTAGCTAGGAAGGTGTTTGCCTAGGAGACGCAGGGCATGCCCCTGTAATCCCAGCACTCAGGAGGGTAGATGGAGGAGGTTCAGAACTTCCCTGAGTCTGAGATCTCGCTGGGATACGGAATATCATCTCTCAGAAAAGAAGTGAAGAGACAGCTGTGCTCCCCTGTCCCATGGTCATTTCAGCACTGCTCATAGTAGCCAAGATGGAGCCAGCCTAACCAAAGGTACCCTGCTGACCAACGAACAGACAAGGAAGAGTGGAGTACGACTCAGAAAAGAAGTAAACCCTTCAATCTGTACCAAACCTTGATAACCCTGGAGGAAGTTACGTTAAATAAAGTAAATCTAGTGCAGAAATACACTGTATGGTCTCACTTAGGTGTGGAACCTAAGACTCAAATTCACAGAAGAGGAGTGAAGAACTGTAGGTGCCAGAAGATCCGGTAAGGAGCTCATGGGAAAAGGCTACAAAACTTCAGTGAGCTGGGAAGAGCGAGGTTGTGAGACGGACTACACAGTGCAGGAGCTACAGTGAATGGCAACATAGTGCATGCTTCAAAACTGCGAGGAGTTGACTTTAAACGATCGTACTACAAAAACAAACAAGCCACTGTGTGTGATGCAACAATCAGTCTGCAACATAATGTATAACATCATATTGCATCCAATAAATACATTTGATTACCATTTTTAATTAAAAATAAAAAACGTAATGGGAAAAAGAAAAGCAGAGCTTTTTTTCTGAAGCTTTTTTTTTTTCTGGACAGTGGAAAGAGGGAAAATGGAGGGGAGTTCCCTGTGCCACTGACAGTCTGCAGGAGGATGGTGCAGCAGCAACCCGTAAGGAAACGATGAGTCTCATAATTGCCCAGAAATGAATTCTCCCAACCATAATGGACCAGGAGTCAGTCATTCCCCATGGCCTTTTGAGAAGCCATGGCTTGATATCTTAGATATCAAAAGACATGCGTGGACTGCCACTCTCTAGAGCTGGGAGCTCACACCAGATGAGATTTTGTGTGTCTGTTGGCGGCGGCTATGTCAGGAAGCAACAGGAAACTCAGATGGTTTTGACCTGCTGTTCCTCAATCAGGGATGCTTGGCTACTGGTGATGGTGTGTCAGCAAACATTGGAGACCGGCTGCCTCTTCACGCTGATTCCCTTTCTTTGGAAAGGACTTCAGCAGGAGGAACAAATAGGAAATTTTTCAAGGAGCAGGCCAGAAGAGATGTCCTTGCTTTCTCTCTCTCCTGGGTCTGCAAACCTTAAACTCCAGCGGCTGACAGCAGCCCCACCGCAGTCAGGTTCCTACAAAGAAACTCCCTGTGCTGATGGATGTGCACGCCTCCCACGTTCCGCCCCTCCGAGTGCTCCCAGTCGAGGCTGACACCCCGAGCAGGAGGCGAATGGATCTTTTGAATGACGTGGAGGGCAGAGTCCCCTGTTCTAGATGCATGTTCCTGTCTGATAGACATAAAGATGAAACTGCTGTCATATTTTGGCCACCTCCAGGGAGGCCAGCATTGAACCAATACTATACCACTAAGCGGCGGAGAGACCATGCAAAATAAAATAGTCACCTGGCTTGAAGCAACCCTGAGTTCTCCCTCCAGTCCTTTCTGGCTCGTGCTCAGTATTAATTCTCTGGATGTTCTCGATGAAATAAGTAGGAGGGCAGTCGTCTTTAGGAACGGGACCAATGCAGCTGTCCCCATGGACACCGTGGAGAAAAGCGTAGCTACACTATCAATGCCATACTCTCCTTGGAGATACATCCTGGCAGCTGGCCATGCTGGATTCTCTCCTGCTTGGCTTGACTTCCCGCCTGGTGACCTGCCCGCTGTTCCACCCCCAAGCCCCTACCCCACCATCTATTCCCACAGCCTCCGCCAAGCCTAATCAGCCCCAAACTGAAGCACAGAGTTCAACATAGCCTGGTGGATACCAGTCACCATGTGCCTGCCGCCTTAGTTCATCCACCCTGACCTGGGGCACCCTTCTGGGAGTTGAGTCCCACCTGCCTCTGTTCCAATTGAGTGCAGGTTCCTCTCTGCTTCCCAGGTGTCAGATAGCGTGCTGCTCTCGAGGTTAGCAGTGGGGGGGGGGGCGGGGGGGGCTGACCTGGCTGTTAAATCCAGGAGTTATTCTGGCCCGAGTCCCCACCCAGGAGGGCAGCTGTGTTTTCACAGGTCTGCATTGATGTGGTTTTGGGGACGCCATCACAATTTGATCTCACAGAACATACATTCTACAGAGCCAGGTGGCGTTTGGACTTGAATATTAGTTTTATGGGCAAGATGCTAGGTCAGGAAGAAGAGTGGTGTAACTCTGCTCAGAGGAACTGGGGTCCCCTGATGAGGTGCTAGGTCATGAAGAATGGTGTGACTCTGCCCAGGGGACCTGGGGTCCCTCGATGAGATGCTGGGTCATGAAGAGTGGTGTGGTTCTTCCCCCAGGGAACTGGGGTTCCCTGATGAGATGCTGGGTGGGGCTCCAGGGTCTCTGTGTTCCTCAGCTATGCTGTGAGCTACTATGTCCAACTCCCAACACACACACACACATCTTCACACTTTTTGCATGTATTGTGCTGTTTGTACACTACCAGGGAGACACACTGGCTCCCATCAATGCAGACAAAATGACAACTTTAAAAACTACCATCCCGAAGTCATGCTTTCGTTGAAACTCTATGACAAAGGCAACATTACCTGAAGCCAGAAATTTCAGACTAACATCACTCAACCTATGGAAGCCAACAAGCTGTAAATGTGGTCTTACGATAGAGTATTTTTTAAATTACAAAAAATAAAGCCAAGATGTACCTGGGAATAATGATGGAGTTAAGTGAGTGAAATCAGACTAAATCCTCTCAAGGGGTTGCAAATTTCTACAATTATACAAAAGTAAGCCTAGGTCTAACATCCCCAGTAGGGGTGTGTGGGAGATGGGGCACTGGGAAATAGGCTCAGCCTATGAGAAAAGAGCACAGGGCCAAGGGGACAGACCTCTAAGGGGAAGTGAGGAGGCAAAGTATGATGCTCAGCCTTTGCTTCAAAAGTCCAAATGGCACTTGAGCATCAGAGTCCTGACAGCACAGATAGCCCACCTGGACCACGCCCACTTTAGACCAGTTGCATGGATACATAAGAAACGAACTGCCCTGGGCACTCCAACCAAGTCGCAAAGGGAATAAATACTTCAAGGTCCTTTTCCATCAGTCTTTACCACCCACTGAGTGTGCCAAGAAGGCAGCCCCCTAACGTGGCACAAGGCACAGTACACTGGACTCAACCAGTGCCTGCCACGTGGACAGATGTCTTCTACTTGCCACTGAGAATGAAGGACAGAACCGCTCTGCCGTGAGACTACACATAGAATACTCAGGTACATGGTCTTGGACATAGGCTCACATACCTGGACACCTGTAGAAGACACACAAACATACCTGGACCCGCGTGATGTGCAGGTACAAGATACAGGCCACCAAGAAGCAGATAGAAAACACCAGCAGCAGCAGGACAGCCACACTCCTGGAGACAAAGGACACAGGTCACTGGTAGGTGGGAGCTAGGAACAATGTATATCAGATACATACCTCAGAACTGGGCCAGGTACAATGTATCAGATAAATGCCTCACAACTGGGCCTCTCTTCCTGGCCCCCAAGCCCAGAATCTCAGGAGGAAGCATTGCCATTATCAATTTGACACATGCCTCTGGGGACTGACTTCGCCTGGTTCTCTCCTAGTGAAGACACTTGGGGCTACTGGATGAGGTTCCCAAGACCATCGTCATTCTTACTATGTCACCCCAAAGTTAAGGTTTGGCTTCATGTCACATGACTTTCTGGAAGGCCTTTCCTCCTACTGGAGGAAGTACCTGACTTCATGGAGCTGTACTACTGATACTTGTCTGGGAAAGATGTTTCTAGAAAAAAACATAACCCCTAGCAAAACCATCCAGGAGACTGCCAAGTTCACAGTTGTCTATGCAGCCCACAGCAGAAGTGTCCTGTCCTTCACAGGTACAGAGAACTTCTGTGTGCTTTCTGGAAACTCTTAGGAGACATTATGCCCTCAAGGTAGGTCCTCCTAGGAAACTTGCTGATGACATCCTCCAAACAAAAGCTCCAAGCTTACACTGACTCACAGGATGGTTAAATGTCATTTAAATCGCTCTATTTTCTTCCTTTTCACAGTCTACTTCTTATTTTAATGTCTTAAAGTGATGTGGACCCAGGAGGCAGAAAGGCCATGTGTTCTCCTCAGAAGGCCCTCTGAGGACAACGGTGCATGCCATTTCAATGAGGAAGCAACACACACACACACACACACACACACACACACACACACACACACGCACACACACAAAGTCTTGGCATTCAACAATTTCGAAACTAAAAATGGTGAGGATGTTGTATGCCAACAGGCTTGTCAAAGTACCAACCTGAGTGCATGAAGAAGAAAGGCAGGTGGCCAATGTCCTCCTAAATGCCAGGCACAACAGAAGAGTAACTGGGAAGTGGATCTGGAGCATATAAAGACCCCCAGGTCCAACCCCCAGTGTTTGGTTTCAGAGTGAAATGGGTTTGAACACTTGGTCCCTGGACAATGGCATTATTTGGGTAGGTTGTCAAACCTTTAGGATGTGGCACATGATGGGAGGGAGTCACAGAGCATGAGGCTCCGATCACACACACTCCATTTCGAGATCCATCCTCGCGTGAGCTAATGGCCCCGTGCTCCTACCACCAAAGCCGAAGGTCTCTCCTGATGTCACATTTTCCCTGCCACAGTAGACTGTCCCTTCCAAATCAGCCCTTCTACCCTTCAATTGCTTCTCCTCAGCTATTCAGTCACAAAAACAAGAAACATAACCAGTACCCACAGAGGCCCTTCCCACATCACTGATGAATCAGCACGGGAGCAGCACTTACTGTGGAATTATCAGAAGGTAGACAAGCCCAAATAAGGCGGCCAGGATGAGGGCGAGGACAACAGCGCTGGTGAAGTACTCATCCTGAAGCTGGTGGTACTGTGAGGGAGGGGGAGGGAGGGGGAGAAGGAGCATGGATCAAGGAGGGAGGGAGAGAGAGCAAGAGAGAGTGATCAATCCATCTTGAAGACCCAAACTCCTCAGGGACAGGGACAAGGACGAAGCGCCAAGTCACTCACTTTTTGCTCTCGTTCAGCGTGTTTGTACTTCAGGGTGAAGAAGTTCAGATCTGCCATCTCCAGCTCTGTCTGGCGGGCTTCAAGAAGACGGCTAATGTACCTGTTGACACGTGTGCCCGGAGTGGTGTAGACCACATTGGTAGAGAAAGATGAACGGTTTCTGAGCTTCTCCGAGGCTGTTCTCAACGCCCTCCGCTGCAGTCGCCACGGAAATGGAGAAAACAGCATCAAATGTTTCACCCGTTGAACAAAAGCACCCATGTGCACTTGGTTGTCAGCCACCCTTATCAGCTAGGTTCAGAACTCTGAGACACTGTCGCAGTGCTGCCCTCTGCTGGCTAGAGTTGGAGAAGGCGATGCCCTCACACCCAGTATTCAAGTTCCCAGGTCTGTATTGCAAATCACAGAATGTCTGGTATCAGTGAGGAGAGGACCATGGATTCAATGACAAACACGCCTAGGACAAGCAGTCACCTGCACCCACTAGCTCACAGACACAGGAAGGAGACTCGGATGGGGTAACTACCTTCACTCACAAGTCCACATACGTAGGAAGGGGTGCCTAGAAGTTTGCTACAAACGCAGCTAGCCTTTGTCTTTGAGGGAGGAACAGTGAGAAGTGACAGGTAGCCCGGGCAGAAAGGACCAGGACATGAGTCCTCTTCCGTACATCACATGATAGGTGCAGGAAGGGCCCAGGTTGTGGAAAGGAAAACAGTGTCATCTGAAGGCACCTGCTGTGGTCTCACAGCCAAGGATTCATAGCAGGGACTCTGGTGCTTCCCATGCCCCAGCAGAAGACGGACTATTAGGATACACTACAGCGCAGCTGCAGATAGGACGGAATAAAGAGACCCCTCCATGTTCCAACAAAACATCAAAACACAGACAACACACAGACAATAAACACAAGGTGCTATGGGAGGTGGAAAAAGAGAGCAGCAGGCTTTCAGAACTCTGGGACTCACATCTATCCCAGGCCAGGAGCTAGAGGAGCTCGCAATTGGAAATGTCAATGGGTGCAGGTAAAACTGGCAGGGGCCACGAGAAAGTTTCTCTTGGCGAAACGATCAAGAACGGGAAACCAGAAAAGCAAAAATAACCACACAATGGCAGCTAAAGATCACCATGAGAAAGTCTATTTGCCAAGAATCCCCAACTTCCCAATTACACCAAACTTAGCCTGCAATCTCAACCTACATAACAAAATGGCATCCCACGTCACTATGTAAGGACAGAGGCCCTGAGGTACCCAAGGATAGCAGAGGCAAAAGTCCCTTGGCAGATCACGTTGATCCACACTTGAAAGTATTTCCTAAAATACAACATCCAGTTCTCACTCAAAAAAAAAAAAGTAAACACTAACTTACAGAGACCACTCCGAGGCTGGCATTCCTAGCTCAAAGCACCACAAGGATTGGTAAAATCCTATGCATCTTCATTAAGAGTCAGAATGAGAAAGAATGCCCACCCTTATTACTATTATCTAGTTTAATTATTACATGGGAAAGAAGAACAATAGCCCTGTTTAAAGTAGATATTATTACTGACCAAGAAAACTCAAGATGATTTTAAAAAGTCACTGCAATTGGTTTCAATTAGCGTGGACCAAACAAGCTAAACGTTCTCTTCAGTAAATTCATGTGGATGATAATCATCCCTCATCGTTTTTAAACAAAAGGCTCAGGAGATGTGGACAGACTGGAAACAGGGAAGAAAACACACTGTGTCCAGCACACTGGCAATGCTCCAAGCCTTACTAAGTTGCCACGCTGGAGCGGCTGGAGAAGCCAGGGTTTGCACACACCATGGACAGAATAAGATGCCAGGTTGGCAGCAGCAGTCCAAGATAGCAATCCAAGATAGCCCAAAATAGTCCAAGAGAGCACTCCATTGGCCCAGGAGTCTCCCCAAGCCCAGGCTATCCGGCACTGCTCACTAAGATGTTCGTGGGATCAGATGTGCCCAGCACCCAAGAACGCGATACCAAGAGATAAAGTCCCTCTTGACCAATGAGCCCCTAGGGAAGTCAGGCCCGTGCCTATACCTGGAGGCCATTCAGCCACAAAGAAAAGGCTGGGATTTGTGTGGGCCTTCAAATGCCCAAGAAATTTCTGGGGTGGAAAAGGCTCAGTTTGCCCGGTTACCACCCACTTCATACACAAGCTGATTTCCAGAAGGGAACAGAGAAACAGGAGCAATCTAGAGCACTTGACTTCTATGTCGCCCACACAAGAGGCTTTCATGTTGCTTTAAGTTGATGAGCTTAGATTTAAAGCTGTATACACGAGGGGGGGTGGAGGAGGGAGGGAAGGAGGGACGGAGGGAAGGGGAGAGAGAGGGAGAGAGGGAGAGAGAGAGAGAGAGAGAGAGAGAGAGAGAGAGAGAGAGAGAGAGAGAGAATGAATAAATGAATATGGAGAGGTTTCTGAGTGTAGAACAGAGGAACAAATACATTTTAAAAAATCAGAAAACATGAATAAAGAAGGCCCTTATCCTATGCTGGCTGTGCCCCTCAATGTCACTGCTGGTGACTCCACACTGGCTGTGCTCCTCAACAGTCACTGCTGATGACTCCACACTGGCTGTGCCCCTCAATGTCACAGCTGGTGACTCCACGCTGGCTGTACCCCTCAGTGTCACTGCTTTTGATGGTGCCATAATCTCTGATCAGTGACAGGCACAGAGCCCATACTTGCCAGAGACAGTTTACAGAATGCCCAGGGATGAAACTGTACTTCCATGAACAAAAGTACCATGACTTGCTTTTGTTAGTAAAAACAAGAGTCCCAAATATCAATGCCACATAAACCATCTCTCCTTAGGTTTAAAACCTAAGCCAAAGACTGAAAACTCAGACTGAGGGGTAGTTAATGATGTAAAGCCAACTGAATGATACACCCAGACAAGAGAAGGAGAAACAAGCAGCCGAACCATCTCTGAGACATAATGAAGATCCTTAAAGAAACTCCGGATCCCACAGTTAGGACACTGAAAGAGCCAGAGTCCTAGGTCTCATCTGGGGGTGGTGGATGAGAAACGTCTTTCATTTGCCTTTCTTGTGCATTTTTGTATTTGGAGATGTCATCCACAATAATACCTTCATGGGCAGGAAAGTGTCCGAAGGACAAATGGAACGGGTACAAATGTGTTTGGGGGCTGGGGTACTCTATCAGGATTCGTCCCTGGTGTGCTAACAAAAACAGCAGCAAGGGCTAGAAACCACAAGCATGCTGGCAGAGACACCGCACCGGGGCTCAGGTGTTACTAAAAGGAAATCATTTCCATGACATATTGCTAGAACACAGTGGGGCAGGCTCTACACAAGACCTTGCAGAAGGTACAGAGGCCATGATGACAGGCTCCTGAACTCAACTCTCAATGTAGCACAGCAACTGGGGGTGTACGGTCAAGGAGAAAAGAGGCTCTGTGGACAGGAAACTACTCAGTAGACATCGGAGGTCAGAGCATGCTGGCTAAAGTGACCAGGATACCTGCTGAAGACTGTCTGGCTGATCGTGCGTCTCCAGGACAGGGGATGGATGGGATGAGGAACCTACCAGACGTGTCTGTATGTGTGTGTGTGTGTGTGTGTGTGTGTGTGTGTGTCTGTCTGTCTGTCTATCTGTCTGCTCTTTGTGTCACTGGGGCTAAAATTCCTACTATCTGTGACAGAAGCCATACATTTAGTACAATGCAAGCGTCCAGTTGCCTGGGTACACATAAAAGCTAATCATCCTCCCTGATGCGATCCACCATGAATGGCGTTCTTAGAATATTCTCAGAAAAAAAGTTCCAGCACAGAGGAACTCACATACACAAATCCTTGTGGCAAGGAACCACTATAAGCAAGAGGAAACAGAACCTTGCTTTGTCCCGAAAAGCCTCTAACTGCACCAGGAAGTTTCTTTCTTTAAAAGGTATAAAACCAGTAACAGCAGAGAAAACAGCAGTGGGAAAGGCAGCAATAGGGTGGAGCAAACAGACACAAGGTGAAGTCAGTGTAATCTCAGAGGGCTGGACAGAGTGGGCAACACCGGGCCAGGCACCTTCAGGCTCAAGCACTCGTGGATACAGTGGCTCTGGTTAAGAGCCATCCACAAGGGGGCATTAGAGTCCTAAAGTGCACCCCATGCTCTTTGGTGAAACAATGTGTGGTCTTCCCCAGAAGGGGAATCAGGGTCTCTGGCTCTGTGTGGTTGAAGTGAAGCCTGAGACACCATCATCACCACCACCACAAGTGACGGCCTGATCAGCCAAGACAGGGAACCCTGGTGTCCACAGAAGGCACTGGAGCGCCGTCCCTAGCTCAGCACTTGCAGCCAGCTTTGCTGTCCCCTCCCTCAAGAACAAAGCGGAAAAGGCTCCAGTGTCTGTGGGATTACAGATGACGACAGACATGCTAAAGGGAAACACAAAAACAGCTCCTCGGAGAAAACAGATGTTTCCAGGACCAGACATTCTTTCTTAAAGACCTCCATGAGAGCGCCGAAGGAGAGGGCCAGTGGCTAAAGTGCCTGCCGTGCAAGCACAAGAGTAAGGACTGAACGGCAGCTCCCAAAACCCAAGTCAGAGCGGGGTGGGCGTGGCAGCCCACCTGTCATTCCAGAGCTAGGCAGGGGAGTCTTTGAGTCAGCTAACTAGTTAGAATAGTAGTCTGGGTGAGCGCTGGATTCCAGGGGGAGACCCTGCCTCAAAGAATAAGGCGGAGATCAATTGAGGAAGGTGTCCAACATTAACCTTCGGTCTCAAAAGCACAGGCTCAGAAGTGCACCCTCCTCAATACACATACATGCACCCACAACAGGCATGCATACCACATACACATTTTTTAAAAATAGAATAAAAATCCTGAGACAGTGAGATGGCCCAGCAGGGAAAGGCATCTGTCACCAGGTCTGATGGCTGAGTATGGGTGTCAAAATCCACATAGTGGAAGTAGAAAGCCAGCTGCTACAGGCGTCCACATGCATCCCATAGTACACAGGCATGTGGACCCACCCACAAATATTATAAAAATTAAATTAATCTCAGCGAGTGATGGAAGTTGGGGTTGTAGTGCTTGCCTGGCATACCTGTGAAGCCCTGGGTTCGATCCCCTGCATGAAATAAAACCAGATGTGATGGCACACATCTGTAATCCCAGTGTTGGGAGGTAGAGGCAGGAGAGGCAGAAGTTCAAGGACATCCTTAGCTACATAGCAAATTTCCAGGCCAGCCTGGGGTCTCTGACATGGAATACAATTTCATTAGGGAATTAATCATAAAATAAAGAGTACCCAGAATTTTTAAGAATTGAAAAAACTCAATAGAAGCATTGGGTGATGTACTAGCCGGTTTTGTGTGCCAGCTTGACACAGGCTAGAGTCATCAGAGAGGAAGGAGCCTCAGCTGAGGAAATGCCTCCATCAGATCCAGCTATAAGGCATTTTCTCAATTAGTGATTGAAAGGGGAGGGCCCAGCCCATGGTGGGTGGTGCCATTCCTGGGCTGGTGGTCCTGGGTTCTATAAGAAAGCAGGCTGAGCAAATCAGAGGAAACAAGCCAGTAAGCAGCTCCCCTCCGTGACCTCTGCATCAGCTCCTGCCTCCAGGATCCTGCTCTGTTTGAGTTCCTGTCCTGACTTCCTTCAGTGATGCACAGCGATGCTGAAGTTTAAGACAAACTCTCTCCTCCCCAACTTGCCTTTTGGTCGGGGTGTTTTGCCGCAGCAACAGAAACCCTAACGAAGACAGATGATGAAGTTGAAAAAAGCTTTCCAGAAAAAGAAGGAAAAAGCTCAGGGGACGGGGCAGTTCAGTCAGTTCAAGAGCTCCAACATCCAAATAATAGGCCTTTCAGGAAAAATAACAGAAGAAAGTGGGGGAAAAGAAATGGCAACATAACTCATTTCCAGACAGGTCATCTGGGGACACTGGGTACCGGTTAGAAAGTGACCTAAGTGAAAGTGTGCTGTGTGGCCCAGAACACAAGATGGGACACCAAAGATGGACCATATCACAGGGAACTGGAATGGCTCTGGATTAACAGCGGCCCTGGAAGGCAGGACCCAGTGAAGCATGCTGGGAGAGAAAGAACGCACTGCCAACCGTGATGGCTGAACCCTTACTTCACCCCCTTCCCCAAATCCATGTGCTGAAACTCTAACTCCCACAAAGACAATAGAACAGGAGGAGACTTGGGAGGTGATTTCCTTTCGAGGAGGTCCTGATGGAATTATGCCCTTATAAGGAGAGGAGGTGACTCCAAAGCCGGTGCCTACTACCATAAGGACACAGCAAGAAGACAGTTCCTTCAAGCCAAGGAGAGACTAGGCCTGCAGGCACCCTGTGACCTCGGACATCTAGCTTCCAGAGAGTGAGCGCTTGCGGTTTACACCTCTCAGACTGGGCGCTTTTGTGGCAGGAGCCTGGGCTGGCTAACATACCGAACTAGAAACTAAGGTTGTGTCTTGCCAGCTGAACCTTTTCCACATGCAAGTCCCCACCCCATCACTTCCTGTACCCTTTTCACATTCCCCATGTAATGTGAGAGTAAAGAGCCAGCAAAGTAAGACCCCAGAAGCCCATGGCGACAGAGAGAGAGGCTCAGGAGGAGCAGGCTGAAGATTAGAAGGCTACGACAGCAGACCTGACGGACTAACCAGAGCTCCTTGGACAACACAGGGGGAATGTGAGCTTAGACTTGGATCCATACAAAACATGAATTAACATACAGACTTGTGCTGCATCACATGATCAGAAAGGTACCAGCTGTGAGGAATGTCCTAGCCAAGCTGCAGCAGGCGGGAGGAGAGAGAGCAGGGCCCCAGGACCCTCAGCCATCCCTACCTTGTCATCATCCTCGCAGGTCATTACATTGGAGAAGGGGATCTCCGCTTTGAACATTTTCCGGCAATGCATGAGCTGCACCAGCAGATAGCAGACAGTCTTGAACTTCATCCTCTTGGCTGGTTTTATATCGGAGAGAATCAAGCCTGGAAATATCTATCCAAACACAAGGGGCGGGGGAAAATATTGTCAATGAAGCAGATCTTGACTCTCGGGCTGGAAATAAGACCTTAACAGTGATAGGAACTAGTGGGCACTGAAATTAAGTTGCTTGGTACCTCCTGCACGCCAGGTATCCAGGAAACTACATGCTTGCTGTCACACGAGCCTGCACCCTCAACTAAACCCGTATCTTCATGGGAACAGGCACATTTGCCTAACCCATTACCTAAACCGGAACCTTCATCTTGACGAGAACCACTGCCCATCTACCTACACCTGCGCCCACACCCTCACCTGAGCCCACACCCTCACCTGAACACACACCCTCGATGGAGCCCACACCCTCACCTTAGCTCACACCCTCAATGGAGCCCACATTCTCATCTGAACACACACCCTCACCCGAGTCCACACCCTCACCTCAGCCCACACCCTCACCTGAGTTCACACCCTCACTGACACACCATCCTCACCTCAGCCCACACCCTCACCGGAGTTCACACCCTCACCGACACACCATCTTCAATGAACCAGCACCCCTGCCTCAACAAGCACAGTTACCTGAACCACTTCACTCATCTGAGTTCACACCCTCCTCTGAGCCCACCCCTCATCCGAGTCAGTCCCATCTCAGTCCATACCATCCAATCAACTTGAACTGCCACCTCAGCCCCGGAAGCATCTCTGCCACCCTCAATCCTAACCACATCATCTTTCTCCTGGCAGTGTGACCTGAAGCATGCAACATAGGATGGCCAGAGTCCCCTCCTGCACAGCGTCTGTAAGTTCACAAAGATTTGTACCCCAGCCTCTTGCAGGAAGTTCAAGGCCACTATACAGAGGAGTGAAGGGCCAAAGACAGGAAAAAGGACCCAAAGTGGCAGTCAGTCATCCCCAGATTTCTGACTCCAGACTCCTACCAACTCTTGTCTCTTCTCCCCTCCTTTACACATGAGGCAAAGCCCTGCAGCCAGCATCTCTGGGCCCAATCCGGAGGAGCAGTCAGGAGAACAGCAGGTGACAACAAGTGTTTCTTTAAATCTCTGCTCTGTGAAGCCAGGCTGTTTAATGACTGGATGAGAGGGACTGGCTGCCCACCTTTCTCCGATGGGACGGCACAATAAAGAAGGTCTCGATGTTGTGAGTTCTCAGGAAGGTGTTCCTCTCGTGGCCATGACCTGGCTCTACCTCATAGTCCCCATTCAGGCATGCGAGGGTCGTCTTTGTGATGTGAACCTTCCTGTGAGAGAAGAAAACACAGTTGAGGGTGAACTCACACGTGAGGCTGTGCAGGGACCTGGGTGAGGCACTCGCTGGGGTCACAGCAGAGGTTATTCTGCTCGGGGCAAGACACCTGAGGTATACACACTTATGTTCCAATGCATGGGTAACCTGGAAAGCAAGGACAGGGAGGCCCGGGAAAGCCAAGAGATGGGGCACACACCCAGAAGGCAGAACAGGGTTGGTGAAGGATCAGGAAGAGACCCAAAGGAGAGATGGAAATAGAAGATTGTAATACAGAAGATGAGAACCGAACAGGCAGAGTGAAAAAAGAAAGGGGAGCCCTTCATCGCCAGCCCAGTGAGGAGCTGCAGGTCCAGGATGCTGGTAGCCAGAGGGCAGAGGGCCGTGGGAAATGATATGGGAAACTCCGCCTGCCTTGCTTCTGCCTCTGCCTCACAGCATTCCAAGCCACCTTTCCGGGCCAGCTCTTCCCAGACTTTCTGAATCCCCTGTAGGAGGAAGCCTTCGGTTCATGGTCGAACTCTGCAGCTGACTGAAAGCCGGGGCAAGTGGGCAGAGCATGACAGTCACGAGGGGAGCCTTTAAAGTCATGGCCATTGTCCATGCACAGGTGTGAGAAAATAAAACATAAAAGCAATAATAAGACATGAGAATATCCCATGGACCAGGATAAAGTCCCCATGCACATCTGGTCTGATCCATATTGGTTTTCTACAGATGTGTACTGGATCTCAGCTGGGTCCCCCAGAGGGTCAAAGCAGAACTTACCCAAGTCCCCTCAGGATCAAAGCCCGAAATGAGGACTCTAGCAAAGGTACTCAGCTACCTTCCACCCCAACTACAACTTACCCAGGTAAGCCAGCAGCCTCCATGACATTGGCCAGGGTCACGTCATTGGACCATACATCGTACTGCCACTTGCGTAGGCCCAGGACACCACAGAGCACCCTGCCAGTGTGTAGGCCCACACGCATGTTCAGGTCTACTTCAGTAGCCTCAGCCACGGATCTGTAACACAGGTACAGGGCACAGGGCTGAAGGCTGCCTGGCAGCTCCCCCAATGGGCTGTCACGGCTGCACTATGAGGCATGAGCATAGAGGAACAGGCTGCGTGCATCTGGAGAGTGACAGGGTGTGTGGAGGTCTGATCGGAGGACAGCAGCACATTTCTGCCCGCTTGGGAGGTAAATGCCAGCCACATCAGCCCACAACGAGTCCTGTGAGCTCCCAACATAGCATCCTCCTGCCCCTCCCCAGCCAGGGAAGTCCCCAGAAGGAAACGAGCCAAGAATTCGATGTGGATCTTCTCTCCAGGGAAACAGCTCTGGGGAGGTGGACAAAGGCAGATCATGTGCCAAGGGAATTAAGGACCAGGGAACCAGTCGACGTGACCAACTGAGGACACACTACTCTTGGTCACAGAGACTCAAGTGTCCTGGCGTGTTAGTCTGGCTCTGCCAGCATTAGCTCTGCCAACCTCTGGAATTTTGCTTCAGAGCTGTCCTGGTGGACCTCATTGCAGGAGACGTAAGCTGACTTGCCAGCTTTTTCTATTCCACTAATAGAGAACACCATGGGATGCCCCATGAGGGACTCTGGGAAGAACACCATCCCTTGTCACTGCAGGCGTATGAATGCGTAGCAAACAGTGTGGTGCCTTCGGTGAGCCTCTGCCTGCTCCACCCTCAGCTCTGCAGGGCCGCCTAGGACAATGCTGCAGGCCATGTTTTCAGTAATAAAATAATGTGCATGCACTGGCTCCGCCCTGCATCTGGCTGGCCTTCACCCTGACTTCTGTTTACAAACTGCCATCCTGCTCCCACCTGGAACACCTGCACAGCCCATCCCCACACCCTCTGGCCTCCCCTCGGGCCCCACAGATGCTCCCCTGAGCCATCTTCCAAACAGGACAGCTGCCCCCCCCCCCCCCCCCCCCCCCCCCCCCCCCCCCCCCCCCCCCCCCCCCCCCCCCCCCCCCCCCGCCTCTGCGCTTGGGTAGGCAAGATGCCAGAGCCAGCTGTAGCCCATGGGCCGGGCCCTGAATTCCTAGCACACAATCCGTTTCAGCGACCCTAGAAGTGCATGTGGAAGTCGAAGTAACACTAAGTCTTTAAGACCCATTTTGTTTTTTACATTTTGAATGAAACTCTTAAAATTTTAGCTTCATTCCCAGTGGTCTGCCAATCTTTGATAAGAGGCACTGAGACAAAACCCTAAAGAGAAAGTTGGCATTTCCAAACCCACATAAGCAACGTTCCTTCAGAGAGACACCCGCCCTTCCTTCTGGAGCACATTCAGCATTTCCATTTCCACAGCCACAGAAGGCAAGACAGCCTAGGAACTGCTGGGACAGGCACTTGTCCGTGTCTACAAATGTCCACAAGTTCCCTTAAGCCTTCCAAGCCAGCCGTTTTGGATCCCTTGAGCTGGGATCTGCCGAAGCCCCAAGGCCCCACATGTCTGGCACTCAACACCTGCCAACACTCAGTCGGTCTTTCCTGGCATCTGGCATGTCAAGGCTGGCAGCACCGAATCCATAGCACCCAGGAGAGCGTTTTCTAAGGAAACAGCACAGCCAGCTGTTCTGCTGGGGCTCCTCTTGGCTCCCTTATACCCAGGCATGTTTTGCCCAGATCCAACAAAGCTTTTACTTCATTTCCAGGACATCAGAATTTCTAAACCTCATCTGCTTTCTTCATCCCATATTTCTTGTTTATGGTCTCAGAGTGACTTATTTATCACAAGTATTTTCTATGAAGGAAGAATGTGGTCCTGACCCTGTTTGGTGCTGGATCCCAATGGGAAGCAGCCCACCTCTCGGGGTGCACTGATCCTGGCCAACATAAAACCCAGAGCAAAGATGAAGGACGAATCTGTGTTCTGTTCAAAGACAACTTACTGAGTTCACTGCTCTTGGCCATTCTTCCAAGCACTATGGATACAGCTGTGCACACAACAGAAAAAAATAAAAGGCTCTCTAAAAGGTGATTTGCTGTCATCTAGGCGGAATTTCCCAAACGCAGTGATAACACAGTTGCCTGAGGCAGCCCCCAGCCTCCATCCTAGCATGATAGAAGAATATAGCAACCCCTTCCACCCAATGGGATCAAACTGGTGCCATTAACACATGGGCTCCTCAGTTCCCCTCTGGGGACTCGGCTTTACCATCAATAAAAATGCAATCATTGGCTATAACATACAGGCTCAGAATCCCCAGATCCCCAAAACAATACAACAGAATCTTTGTCATGAGTGGAAATTTGGAAGCATATACAGCATCCTCCACCCCAGAGAAAACTCCTTCTTAAACACACCTAGGCCTGACTCTAAAACCCAGAACCCAATAATTAGACAAAGCAGTCCTCAAGGTCAGTCTGAGCTGAGAAACCGAGTCCTGTGCTGTGGCTCACAAATAGCCCAAGAAAGAAAGGCCTGGGTATAAGAACTTTAGCCTAGAGACCACAGGCATCCACAAATGTTTTATTGATGCCACAAGCTGTCCCCTCATCAGGTCACTGGGGATGGGGAGGAACGGAGACAGGTGCATTTCCCAATTCAGCATAGCAGATGAAAGACACGCAGCTCAAGAGCAAGGTCATGGCTAGATAACATCTATTTAGAAAAAAAGAACATTACACTTGAAAGGCACGTGGAAGAATAATTAGGTCACTGTTCCCATCTCACTTGTGCCAGCAGGGGCTTCCCCGTGATGTGGACAGACTAGTACAGGACCACGGGCAGCACAGTGGAGGGAATCCTGGGGAAACCCTGCCACAGAGGGCCTCCCTCTTCTTGGGATGGCTCCCTCTGTCTGGGTACTGGTGAGTCATCCCCTGCCGAAATCCTCCCACTCAGCTACTGCGCCTGAGAGGCACTCCTCACGGGCACCATTTCTCCATTCACCGCCAAAGGAAGAAGCATTCGAGGAAAATGAAGCATCACCCAGGTTGGGAACCAGGAACTCACAGGCTCCTCCACATCCTCAACAACCAGAGGTCCTGGGGTCACTCAGGAAAAGCGGAGGTTGGTTCCATTGTGGGAGGGAAGGGGTATAAGCAGAATGGGGAGGAGAATTCTCAGCTATATCACCACCAGGAGAAGAGTTCCAGTGACCTCTGTCCCAAAAGCCTGTTTTCAGGGGCATCTGGGAAGAGAGCTTCAGAGGGGCTATTCTGAGGCCAGAGCAGCATAGAAATCCTTGAGATGCCCAGCATGGGGGGGGGGGTTAGGGTGGGGGCGAACTCACTCATTGGATCCAGTAGGAGCCGGCTCTGCCAGCCCTGGTACAGCAGCTGAGGAGAGGACCCTAAAGCCCTTTCTTCTTGGGTAGTGCATTGCAGAGACAGAAGATGAGGAGAGCAAATGCTCTCTCTACACTTTAGGCGGCCTCACTGTCCCATTCTGGGATCACTTCAGAGCTGTCTGTGATGGCAGGCCTCAGACAAACAATACCCTTGACCTCTGAACCAATCAGTGGCAAGAACACAGGCACGGATAGCCTGAGTTTAAAGGTTACAAAAGAAAAATAAAGTGAATGCGTTTATCTCTTCTCCCCATAAGAATGAACAGTCTAGGAAGCAAGATAACTGGACTGTTATACCGCTGTTGACAAGGAAAGGGCCCTGACTCCTCTAGCCTGGGGAGAAATCAGGACCAGTCTAGCAAGAGTCCATCTGAATTCACACAGGAGCAGTGCCTGCCATGACTGTGGGCCTTCCTTCAGCCCATGTTCCTTCCCCTCATAAGTCCATCCTACATACGTAAGTGTCGAAATGGATTGCCATGCTTTCACCAGCCAGCAGTTCCGGCGTGAATGCTGCCAGCAAAGCCTCATTTCTACTTAACAGCTGATCATGGAGCCCCAACCCAGCTGGGTCAGGGGATAGTGGCCTCCCTTCCCCTTCATCATTACACCATGCATCCAAGAGATGTGCAAGAAATAGTTCCAGAATCTTCAAATACCACGCTAGTCTTTGTTGTTGTTGTTGATTTTGGTTCTGGGTTTTTTGTTTTGTTTTGTTTTTCAAGTCAGGGTTTCTCTGTGGTTTTGGAGCCTGTCCTGGAAACTAGCTCTTGTAGACCAGGCTGGCCTCAAACTCACGGAGATCCACCTGCCTCTGTCTCCTGAGTGCTGGGATTAAAGGCGTGCGCCACCACTGCCCAACACTGGTCTTTGAGTCTCAGAAAGCTCTCTGTCCAGTCAGAATTCTCAAACCTACAAAAGACCTGTGTCCCTGAAAATGGGCCCTTCTGGCCCACAGGCTCAGCTATTTACTGGTCACTGGGACACACTGTCCATCACTCCGGGATCTTTTGAAAAAGAGATCATTTCAGAATCAAAGAATCCACACTGTTGAAGCCTGCTAGCTTCCTCTACTGGGAGTTATTCCTGGTTCAGACAGCTCCAGACAGAAGGAAGGTGCAGCTAAGGGCACGGGCACTGCCCCCACATTGGGGCATGTGGTGCAAGGCCCAGCATGGCACTCTGCACATGCACGAGATCCAGCATTTCCCTGGTCCTCCCGAGTTAACCTGCATGAGTTCCAGCGCTTCCCTGGTTCTCCCAAGTTCTTCTCCAAGAACCACAGTGTTCCCCAAAAGCTCCTGGATGCTCCACTCCAAGGTCAAGGAACAAAACCACATGAATACCCTGCTTTGCCTACACATGCTGGTCCTCTTGATAAACATGCTGCCTTGTGTGTTTCACCCCTCTGAAATGGGCACATGCAGGCTGGTATGGCCAGCAGGGAAGGTGCCAGTTGCCATATGGAATCTTCCTGGTAGACCCAGAGGCCAGCCAAGGCTGAGTGCGCATGGGCCATCCCTGGCTCTGCAATTCCCACAGGAAGAAGGGCTGTTAAGAGTCTCTTGGATGAACCCAGCTGCATGTTCCTTCTAGTCCAGAGCCAGAAATTCAGGTCACAGAAAGACTCTAGGCTCAGGGGATCTCGAGGCTGTAGGATTTTCAGATGGAGTGGAAAGCAGTCCAGGAAGGCTGGGACAAGACTGCCCAGCCTCGGGCTCTCCAGTCTCTCATGACAGAGCCAGAGAGTCCCAGCTGAAATACTGGAGCAATAGTGAGGAGACCACGAAACAAGCACATTGGGCAGGGTGGCAAGATATCAGCTCAGCAAGCAGATGTGGCACTCCACAGAAAGGGCTTAGAATCAAAGTACATGCCCACCTCACAAGAGAGACCAGAAGGAAGGGAAAACCCGAGCCCCATGTAAGAAATCAGGCTCCTGACCACGGAGAGACCAGGTAGGAAATAAAGCTGCCAGAGAGCACAGGCAGGAAGGGCACCCAGCTTACCAGGCACAAAGCCATTGTGAGTTGCCTGGTACCCCAGTCAGCTGGATCACCCTCCTAACTTTACAGTACACCCTCTGTCTCAGAGCTTCCACCTACAAAGCCTCATTATATCCGAATCAGGTCACACATTAGACCTGGTAAAATATGCATCACCCCCAATGCAGGTAGGGCACTCTGACCCAGCCCCCTCCTACTGCTACCTCAGCCCCTGCAGCCTGAGACAGACGCGCTAACAGTGCAATACTTACGTGATGGTATCGATCATGTCAAGTCCCATCTCCACACAGCAATGGGCGTGATCAGTCTTGGGCTGGGTGAGGCCCGACACACAGTAGTAACAGTCCCCTAGGATCTTGATGCGGCGACAGTGGTTTTCCTTGGGGCAAAACACAGCATAAGATCATTGACAGAGTTGCTACAGGTGAGCATGCGTGCATGTGGCCTTCAGTGGCCAGGGTTAGGTTCATAAGGGTGCTCCCCTGGCGACCCCTAATACCACCACCTCTTTCTACTGAGACTGTTTATCTCTCCCACCTTCTCCATTTAGCCACCTGTTAGATACATACCCCCATCCACTTAACTTACACAGCAACCTCCACCCCAACCATGGTGCAGCCCTCCTGGAAGCCATGCAATCCAGAAGGAAGGGCAAGCCATACTCATAGAGATGTCCCTGCAGCTCTGACCCTCCCACCCTGGAGCACACTTTCTCATTTATATTAAGACGTGAAGAATGCATGCTGAGTCTCCCGTATCTGAAATGCTAAAAGCCAGAGGCAAAGAAGCACTTCAGATCTTTTTCTCTGTTGTCGGCTTTAGAAAGACTGGCATAGACTTTGCTGGCTGAGCATATCCCATCTAAAAGCATCACATTCCTAGTTTTTGAGTGTCACATGATGCTCAAAGTCTTAGTTTTGGAAGCACTTCACAGTTTGGATATTCAGGTTAAGGCTGCTCACACTGTGATGGCCCCTCTGAGGGAAATCATTCACAGCGTCCCTTGAACATCCATGCAGGTGGCATGGACAGCCCCTTAGGAAGATATGAGACACCACCACCCAGGAAGGATGGGTGGATTTCAGTAAGGATCAAGAGAGTCAATCACACACACTCAGAAACCTGACACATGCTGACAGATCCATATATCACTGTGACTGTCGTTTTCATTTCAAGGAAATTCATTAGACTATGCAATTTTAGAGCCAGGGAAGGAAATGACTCAGTGTGTAAAGGCACTTGCCACCAAACCTGACCACTTGAGTTTGAACATTGGGACTCAGGGTGTAAGGAGAGAATTGAATCCCACAAGTGGCCTCGAACCACACACACACACACACACACAACACACACACACACACACACACACACACACACACACACCATGGCACCCTTCCCATACTCATGCAAAACAAAAGTTTAATTCAATCAAACCAGGTGGTGGTGGCGCACACCTTTAATCCCAGCACTCGGGAGGCAGAGGCAGACGGATCTGTGAGTTCGAGGCCAGCCTGGTCTACAAGAGCTAGTTCCAGGACAGACTCCAAAGCTACAGAGAAACCCTGTCACGAAAAAAAAAAGTAATTCAATTAGAAGGGGCAGTAGAACACAGGTTGGTATGAGAGGGGAAAATATTCGGGATTAATGGCTTAAGTAGGGATATGAAAATTCAGGAAAGGATATGGTAGTGGGTGGGTTAGCAAAACTAAGGCTATGTGAGCAAACCATATAAAATCAAATAGTTTCTAATTTAATTTTTAAATATATTATATATTTTTAAATGATTTGAACAGAAGTACACTGTATAGGGGGACAACATGCTTCCAGAAGATATGGGTAATTAAATGAAAATCTCAGTGCCAAGTACTGGATATTCTCTATGAGTTATTGGTCATAGAAGCCCCAAAGGCACCACAGTAACACATGCCATGAGAACTGCTCTTGGTTGCCCACAATAACTATACGGTAACTCTATAGCTGAAGACACCACTCACTTCGGAAGCAGGACATAGAAATCAACTTCACGGAGGAAACGCTCCCTGCTGGCTAGCTGCCACAGTGCCAGAAGGAGCTGTACAGACTGTTGCGGGAGAAAAACATCAATGCTCTCACTCAGTGCCAGATGTACATGCTACAATACTGCGCAAGATGTGCCCACCGGTGCAACAGTGGCACAATGCTTATGCATGGCGCCAACTACTTTCTGATTGGATATGAGCGCCCCCTCCAGGAGGGAATCATGCCTGGTATTCTATACATGGTCAAAAGAGAGACCACAGACCCTAGCAGGGAACTTATTGTAGCTGTTTTCTTAAATGGTCATACTATCAAACTGCACTATCCTAAAAATTTATGTTTATACCATAGCTGTGGGCTTCTCTCAACTCTGGCCAAAGATGCTTCCTTTTACAGTGGGTAGTATTTAGCTAATTACTAGCTAGTGCATAGATTCATAACTGGTCATTAGCTGAGGACATATAGCACTCAGTGTTCAGCTGTGGGTAAGACATCTCATCAGCCTCCACTATCCAAGGCTCAGGAACGTCACAGAAGAGGGGGCAGAAAGAATGTAAAAGTTGCAGGATGGGGAGGAAATCTGTGAAATGCTAACTTGTAGACCACAGTCATGTCCCATCCAGATCAACTAACAGCAGCTATGGTTATCTGTCAGGATCAAGCTGGTCGAAATTCCAGCATGATGGGCCTGGGCCCCAGAGGATGTACCCCTATTGAAAGAGATATAGGCAGTTAACCGTGTTGAGGGAGACTCCCTCTCCTTTGGGACATGGGCTGTTGATAGGTTGGCCATACTGCTGTTGATGGCCTCACACTCAGGCACATGTGGGCAGTACTAATTAGATTTGGAGATATTAATAGCAATGAGAAAGAGGACATGAAATTGGGATGGAAATGGTTTGGGGATCTAGGGGTAGTTGGAGGCAGGTAGCGGTGGGTGGATATGGTCAATATCCATCGTATAAATAAAATTTTCAAAAAATAAAAAACAATTTTAAAAACTTTTAAAAACACTGCAATTCTCAAACAGCTCCATTTCAGATCCCCTTAACATCTGGAAATAATCAAAGCCATATCAAAAAACCTTTGCACAGGTCAGTTACAGCTGTTGACATTTGCCCAGAAGCACTCACACTGAGAAATTCTGAACAAATGTCTTTTAAGATAATACTTGCAAAATAAACCATCTGCAACGCGAGCTAAATTCAAGTGAGAATCTTGCCCCTAGTGACCACTTCTGGGGGGTCTGTGATATCAATTTTCGGAGCAGACAGTCAGAAGATTTGGTCCATGTCTGCATCATGCTAGAACATCCAGGAAGACAATAGCCTCGCCTCCTGCAGGGCACTCAAATGAGGATGGACTTCACAGGCCATAAGACACTTTCACTGTGTCCCACAGCTCCATGGTGTCCATTTAAAAAACAGTGCACCATTTAGACCCAATTTTATGCTTGAACTTACCAACCAACTGTTCCCTGCAACTTCCTCAAATATTGTAAATCAATAAACATTAGGCTAAGCAGGCAATCAGCATTGCATATGGATAGTAAGAGGTCCCAAGGCCTCTCCATGCAAAGATGGTACCAGAGCTGAAGAGAAAGCTAACTCCCACTGCTGTTCAAAGCTGCCCAGGCCCTGAGCTGCAAAGACTTCAAGAGGTATCTCTAGCCACCAATGACAATCTGAGTAGAGAGTACCATGCAAATGGTTCCATGCCTGCTCCTTCCATCTCTGGGTCTCCCTCCACACATGAGGTTTCAAAAGAAATAGAACAACTCCAAGAGGACTGGCTAGTACGGAATCTGCTCCCAGCCAATGCAAGTGTTAAATGGAGAAGACAAAATACATCACACTGTGTAGAACAAAGGGACATCACAGGGATGCTGAATGTGACTGTCACCTCATGGTGCCACCAAGATACATACGGTGAGACTGCCTCAGGGACTGAGTCCTTGAGTACTGAGTACCAAAGATATGCACGCATCCACACATCATGCAAGAGAGCCTTGTGTTCTCTGGGGAAACTGGCAGAATATTCATTTTAGAACAGCCGGTGTCACCTGGAACCTGATGAACATACACAGGTCAGTGTATGATCCCAGTTCATCCAGAATCGCTCTGGAGCATTTTTCTCTCCCGCCTCCCCTGCTCTTCCCTGTCCTTTCCCACCTGGCTCCCACCATGCTGGCAGACATACCCTAAAACAGATATTCACTCACCGGGTACAGTGCTTTATTTTTAACATCAAAGGTCCTAGGCCTTGCCAGCCATCTTAAGGGCTCAAAAAGATGTTTTAGTTGTTATCGATGATTTAGATCTCTAGAAGCTTCTCTATAAGTATGGAAAGTCTCTGTACGGAATCATCGCAAGAAACCCCAAGCGGGGAGCATATATGATACCTCTCAAGCTCTGCAATCTGACTGGGAAAAAAAGGAGGAGCAAAGTGAGGTAGTAGGAGGAGAGAATGGGAGGGACTTGAAGACACATTCAGTTCCTGGGACCAAGAACCAGGGATATGAGATACCGCCTCCTTCCCAAACTGGGAAGGCCAGAAGGAATAAGAAGCCTCATGCATGGCTTTCCAAGGCCTGGAGGGCTCCAGATAGTCTTAACTATGGCCTTGCCTGGATTGATAGCATAAGACAGAATCTAGGCTGTCAGCCCCTCGCCCCCACCATAACCCCTGACAGTGGCTCTGATCCCGCAAGGTCCCATCATAAATAAAGCATGGGGGAAGTCTTGAGGTCACAGCAAAGCTATGGTTCCATGCAGCAATTACCAAATTAAGACCTATCAATTTGCAGGTCTAGGAAGAAACCAGGAGCTGGGAAGCAGATGCTGCTGCTGAGTTCTGAGCCCTAAGAGGCCCAACCTCCACTAGAGCCGATCTTAAAAACAACCTACCAAAGTGGTTCAACTCCAAGATACAGGCAAGCCCAGGGCCACCAACTCCCTGGTGTGGGGAAGGCAAGACAGGATTAATCTAGTTTTTTGACCAAACTGTTGCATTTCAATAAGTCCAAGATGAGGGCTGGAAAAATGACTCAGCAGTTAAGAGTCATGGGCTGCGGGGGACAAGTGCACGTGCCCGCTCAGGAGGAGCGAGAGCAAACCGAGAACAAACACCTAACCACTTCTGTCAGAGGCGGGGGCAGTAGCCTCTTGCAATGCATCTGAAGGGTGTTTTGTATATATACAAAAAAAAAATGGGACAATGAACAAGTGACGTCTAAAAATCCAAACCAAAATGAAATAACCTAACTGTTACTACATGAGAAAGATAGTCACCCGGGGATGAATCATTTCAAAGCACATAAAAACACTATTTCACTATCTCGCTGGTAACCTTAGCCAAAAACAAAAGTACTAGGAAGCGTTAAGGGGAACTCAGTGGTCTTGTTCTTGACAATTGACAATGATGTTCTGAACCTACTACACAGAGAAGAAAGAAACAAATAGAATTATTGCCTCTCTTTATTCGATTTATGCTGTTACAATAGCATACTAAAGACTGAGTAGTTTATAAAGAACTGAAATGTATTTCTTACAGGTCTTCAACCAGCCTAGAGATCCATGTTCCACAAGGGTCTTAATGCTCCCAGGGTAGAAAGTAGGACAAGCGAGTACATGAGACACAGAGGGCAAGAGGGGACCAAATTTGCTTTGTAATAATCTGCTCCTGTGCTAACTAGCACAAAATTAAGCCCTTGTGGTCTAATCACATAAAAGGCCCCAGCTTCCTCTTTTGATGAATAAGACATTGAGTTCCCAACGTATGAACCTTGGGGATATGTTCAAATCAAGGCACTTCATTAGAATCTGCACAAATATATAAATGAAGAGAGGAGGATGAAATGAATTAGAAATAGCAATATAGCTCCTTTTGTTCCCCCAAAGACAAAAACATGGAGCTGCAGAGAACAGCACATTGTCTCTCTTATCTTGGGGGCTGTAAGTCATTCTTCAATGGCACTAACGTCTACGTGTTTGCACTCAGTCACTCTTAAGTTAAAATCCAGGGGGACAATCAAAATCTGTGTCCATCTCACTGACATGCCGATTTGAACAAACCAGACATGAAATAGTCCAGCCCAGAAGCAGTGCTGGGAACAACATGGCCGTCACCGGTTTGGCTGGGTTAGATAATGGAATGATGTTGGTACTGGTTGGACAGGCTCAAATGCCAAATGTCTGTGAAGCTGGGTAATGTCTAGAGAGCAAACAAGATGGCCATGGTCGGCCCTACGTGATGGGTGCACGGGGACTCATTGTACTGTTCCCTCTAGCCTGAAGCACATGTCAATGTTTCCACAAGGTTTCAAACATTCGGATCCTGAGGTATGATGCCATGCCCATTCATACAGCATATTGTAATCTAGAAAAATATGTGCAGTCCACAGTTGGGATTCAGCAGCCATTTTCTGAAGAACACATTGTTAGAAACCTTTTCCTCCCCACGTCCTCACCGATGGACTGAGGGGTGAGAAGCTCTCCTCCTGGGCATGGCAGCCATACCTTCCCTACTGATTCCTCTACTTCTCACTCTGTCCTTGGCACCCACTTCCCAGTCAGCTCCCGAACTCAAATCACAGCTCAGCGATCTCTCCCTGATGTCCAGTCTCCTATCTAATCCCACACTCTCCTCCCAGGTGGCACTTGGAGGCTTCATCTACACACCAACCGTACCCTGCAGCCACCTTATTCCGCAAATGCCAGCCTTGCACAATTACTCGCAGGAGACTCAGAGTTTCTTCCCTGAGTGTCTCTCTACCACAGCCTTGTCTGTACTTGACAATGCATGGACCATGCCAGTTTGCTCTAAGAACACAACCGGAGTGATACCACTGGACATCTTTTTCTGTTTGAACCTCTGTGGTATACTCAGGCTTTAAATGGCTCGCAGAGCCAGCGTGTAGGAGCAGGAAGGACTGTGAAGCTCCTTCTGCTGCCCCCTTCACATTTTATAAGCAGGGAAACTGAGGCATGACAAGTAAAGGCGATTGGACCGAATGCCTGTGGACATACGGTGAGTCCTGCCTCTGAGCTGAAGCCTCTGAAAGGTTGCAGGGGGTCAGAGGCCAGGAAGGGCACAGGACAATGGACAGCCGTGAGCAGACTCCTGATGCCCCTTGACCCTAAGAGACATAGTTCTGGTTAGTCTAGCCTGCATGAGTCCTTCTGGAAATACCCAAGTTGTCACAAAAATGGAGAAGAATAGCTTCAATAGCACAGACCATAGTAACATCAACCCGTAGCAACTAAAAGTTAAACAAAATAGCCATATCGTATACCAGAGCCATGAACCTCTGCCACCACCCTGCAAGAAGATCCCTCAACTTGGTACAAGTGTCTTATTTTGCCCTAAAGCAAAGTAAATGGCCCTAACTCAAACTCTGATATCAATCAACACGCTCACCTCTGCAACAAAACTCCCATAAGAAGGGATGGAATACTCATTTTGATGCACAAGACTCAAAGGTCCAGTGTCTACCAGCTCTGCTGTTTGTGGACCAGTGAAGCATAGTATCATGGTAGGGAAGGCAGGGAGGTGCCATGTTGGCCACTTGTCATGCCAGGAAGCAGGAAAAGAGACAGAAAGGGACCCAAGACATGATCAAGGCCTACTTCTCGGAGATAACTTCCCAGCAAACTGCCAAAATAGCACTGCCAGTTGGAGGTCAAGTCTTCCATTCACGAGCCTTTACAACAGCAGTTCTCAACCTGGGGGTCATGAACTCTTTGGGGGTCGAACCTTTCACAGGGGTCACCTAAGGCCACCAGAAAACACGGATATTTACATTACGATTCATAACAGTGGCAAAATTATAGTTATGAGGTAGCAATGGAAAAAGAGTATAACTGGGGGTCACCACAAGATGAGGAACTGTATTAAGAGATCACAGAATTAGGAAGGATGAGAACCACTGCTTTAGAAGAACAGTTCATATTGGATCTGTAAGAGCATTTATTAAAGTATTGTCTACATATTTCTCTGGAATCCCTGTGGATTAGAAAGTTTCCAAGTACATCTGCGTTTGGGGACAACTTTGACTACAACAAGCCATCAGCAGACCCAGCAGACCCCAAGCACTGCTCAGACCTGAGAGGTAGGGTCCTGGGAGGTGTATCACCTCGATATGCTGTGCAGCTAACTAGTGCATGAGTCAGTCGGTATCTATCAATGCAGCCACTACCTCAACTCTGAATCCACCTTCTAGCCAGTGCCAGTAGCTGGCAACCTACCACACCGTGATAGGCTCCTCTTGGGAGCAAAGGGCTCCAGGAAGGGGTCACACTGAACTGTACCAATTGGCTCAAAATGAGCAGCAGGTGGCCCAGGTGATAAGAGGCCATGCTTAGATTGGTTCTCTCTGCAGATGGTATACTGTGATCTCATTGCGCCACACCCAAACCTACAGGTTCCAGTCAAAGGCCTGGTGTGCATATCCAACCAGCTCTTGTTCCCATTAGGAAAACTAATACCCAGAGAAGAGTCCTAGCCTGTCCACGGCGGGTACAGAGGAACAGTGGGCAGCAGGACACATGTTCTTCCATCATGTCAAAGAGATGTGGCCAGGTACTTAACGACAGAAAGGACCAGTGCACATCCAGCAGTCTTCAATAACTGGGGGAAAGGTAAAAAACAATTGCTCTTTCTGGGAGCATCAACTGTGACTAAGAAGGCAAATAAACCATCAGCTAGTACTGAGATGAAGGCAAACATGCCCTGTGTTTGCGTAACTTCCAGCAGAGACCTTCAGAAAGAGAAGGAAGGTGTTGGGGCTGCAGGTGTGGGCAATTTTCCAAGCCTGCACTGCACAGAGGCCACCCTGTGTCGCAGTGTCAGGGACCCAGAGTCAAGGCAAGTGCCTGTGAGGAAGCCCACAGGCTTCTCCAAAAGGGCTCACACAGATCAGAGCAACCATCCCCTTAAGATCACAGGGTGCTCACAGGGAGCGGACAGGGAGAGACAATTTGTACAGCATGGGGACCATTTCAACTTGAGCTTTCTAGCAGCTACTTCAACAGGGGAAAGGATCAAAATTGATCTTGTTAGCTAAAATCCACAACATAAGAGAGAAACTACACTGAGTGGGAAAAATATGTCAGACACTGCAGAAAAAAAGCAAACGCTGTTCAAAATGAAGTAGCAACAGCAAAAGCATCCCGATTGTTTTAGAAAAATCATCACTGACTGCAGCATCACCTTCCAAGAACCTCATCAGGTAGAAAGAACTGAAGCCACAGAGGAAGAGTATTTGAAATCGGTGACCTGACTACTTCATTGTTTCTAAATTCGCTGTAACTGTTAAAGCCAAAGATTCTACACTAAGGAGAAATACACTGCCCAGAAAAAAAGAGCTCTTCAGAAACACAGGAACCGAGGGAACATAGACCCGGCAGCCCACTGACATGCTAACGGAGAGCCCATAGGAAGGAAAATACAACACACAGAAATCTTGACCACATGAACACACAACCTCAGAAACGATAACTACGTGAGTAAATAGCAAGACTCGGTGTTATTTAAAACTCATTAAAAGAGAATTCAGTGCACGGACAAAATATTAACAACATAAAATGGAGCTGATTCTATACAAGACAAAGTATTATGTATGTATGGATGGATATACATACATGCAATTGTTGCCATGAATTTTACTTTTCATGCCACATTCACAGCAACAATTTCATGAGGACTATAGGGGAACCCCATAACTGTGCCATCCTCAGCCCGACAGCCTGTAAATTATAAGTCACATGATGGGGAGCTGTTAACCAAGTAAATATTCTAATTAAACCCTAAAGTAATGATGAAAAAAGTGGTTAAAACAAACACAGTAAAATGGAGTCATCAAACATATTCAATAAACTTGTAATAAGGCCGGGGAAAGGGGAACAAAGTACAAACGAGGGAAAAGGGAAACGGAAGCAGCAAGGGCCAACCTTTGGCTCGAACAGTGAGAGTGCAGCCTGTACATCCAGTTCAAGTAGGGATTATTACTCAGATTTTAAAAAAAAAGTAAAACCAAACTCGAATCAATCTTCATAAAAAAAGACAGAGTAGACCGAAACTTATGGGGCAGGAAAGGTGACTTCCTGACAGGCACCAGGAGAGTGTCAGCGTGGCAAGGCTAGCAGGCGAATGTGCCAGCGTGGCAGTGCTAGCAGGCGAATGTGTCAGCGTGGCAGTGCTAGCAGGCGAATGTGTCAGCGTGGCAGTGCTAGCAGGCGAATGTGCCAGCGTGGCAAGGCTAGCAGGCGAATGTGTCAGCGTGGCAGTGCTAGGAGGCGAATGTGCCAGCGTGGCAGTGCTAGCAGGCGAATGTGCCAGCGTGGCAAGGCTAGCAGGCGAATGTGTCAGCGTGGCAGTGCTAGCAGGCGAATGTGCCAGCGTGGCAAGGCTAGCAGGCGAATGTGTCAGCGTGGCAGTGCTAGCAGGCGAATGTGTCAGCGTGGCAGTGCTAGCAGGCGAATGTGTCAGCGTGGCAAGGCTAGCAGGCGAATGTGTCAGCGTGGCAAGGCTAGCAGGCGAATGTGCCAGCGTGGCAGTGCTAGCAGGCGAATGTGCCAGCGTGGCAGTGCTAGCAGGCGAATGTGCCAGTGTGGCAGTGCTAGCAGGTGAATGAGGCTGCCAGCCAAGGATTATTTCCAAGCCCGAGAGGGTCATTTCTTAATTGTAGAGAAGTCACTTGATCAAGAGGGAATCACAACTCTATTTGTGAATTAAAAATGGAGTTGCATATGTTAAGAAGGGGCAAAGTGGCACAAGAGGAAAGGTTCTTGGGAATCACTGTGGAGACTTCGATACAGTGCTCCAATGATGAACAGAACACACAGCCAGGACAGACATGGAGTTGTAGAAGAGAAGGCATGATCCCGTCCCATCAGCCCGCAGGCCTGGTGTAGGTATAGAGTACACTGTTGACAGGAATGTCCTACAAGAACAGAGTCTACCTTATGCCCAAGTGTGCATAAGTCCTTTGCCACATAAAACATATTCTGGGCCATTTTTTTTAATCGAAGTCATAAAACGTGTTTTCTGACCTAAAGTGCATCTGAGGAGAGCTCAAACACAGAAACAGTGGACTGGAATTTAGTCAGTGTGTGGAACTTTGGGTTCAATGCTCACCTGGTATTAAGAAAAATTAATAGTCTAAAATAGTCAAAAGGTGTAAGTGGAAGTTTCTTTCCCACCAGCAGCTTCCAAATAAACACACCTCCGAGGCTTATATAAATTACAAATGTTTGGCCAATAGCTCAAGCCTGTTATTAGCCAACTCTTACTTTTAAATTAACCTATATTTCGTATCTACCCTCTGCCACGTGGCTCATGGCTTGTTACCTCAGTTTTTACACAGCCTGCTTCCTCTGCCGAAATCTCCCTCAGACCCCGCCCTTCTTCCTCCCAGCATTCTCAGTTTGGCTCTCCTGCCTATGTTTATCCTGTTCAGCTATTGGCCAGTCAACATCTTTATTAAGCCAATCATAGCAACATTATTCACACAGTGTAAAGAAATAGTTCAAACACAAACAAATAAAATAAAAATTTAAAAGTATTTTGAACTGAATAAAAATAAATACACAACAGGCCAGGCATGGTGGCATACACTTTTAATCCCAATACTCAAGAGGTAGATTGTGGAGGATTTCTGTGAGTCTGATCGCTAGGATAGCTAGGCCTACATAGAGAGACCTTGACCCAATAAACAAACAAACAAGCAAACAAACAAAACACCAGAATATTTGGGATGATGCTAAAACAGCATTTCAGGGGCAACTTACAGCATGAAAAGTTGATATTAAAGTCCCCAAAGTTACCAAATAATGGTCTCAATTGCACCTTAAAAAGTTACAAGAAGTAAATTTTACCCAAAATAAGAAGAAACACAATAGTTAAGTCTAGAAGAAAATTAATGAAACTAAGAGATCAATAAAATTGAAAGTACATCCTTTAAGAAAAAAAATCAACAAAATTGTTCAACCAGAATGATTAGGAAGGAGGGGGGTTTGGGGGAAGGTGGGAAGGGGACAGGAGAGTGAGAGGAAGGGATGAGGGAAGGAGACACACACACACACACACACACACACAGAGGGGGGGGGATATACAAATCACCAAAATCAGGAATAAAAGTGGTGGGGGCTGCAAAAGCGGCCACTGGGGAAGGATGTGGAAGTATGACAAAAGCCTTACCCAGCAACTGTTAACACATGGAATAAGTTAACACCTGGAATAATTCCCTAAAATAAATACAAATCATTAAAATCATTTGAGAAACATAACCTAATCGACCCTTCTGAGTTTGTAAATTTCCCATTCTACTACACATTCAGAAAGAAAGGCACCAACTTTACACAGGCATCTCGAAAGCTGGACAAGAGGAAGCATTAACAAACTCAACCTTGAGTTCGCAATTGATAGCAGGGAGAGATGGAAAAAGAAATGCCACAGATGAAGATCTTAACACAGATGGGGAAAGTTCTAGAGAGATGTCGGCAGATCAAAGCCAAACCCACACAAGGAAGAGAATATAACAAGTGTACGGAGGCCCCAGAAATACACAGGTGTTTTCACAGGCTAACATCAAGCATGCATTCCTCATGTAGTGATGGACACAGGAAACCAAGACCATCCCTATAGATGCATAAGGGGGAAAAACCATCAAAACACAACTGGCATTTCAGATTAAAAAAAATAATAAATCAGAGAAAACTCAGAATAAAGAGAAATTGTTCAGTTCAACAAAAAGCCCCCCAGAAACCACACTGCTAATATGATTCTTAATGATGGAAGAATGCAGAGAGCCTCCCCAGAAATTGAGAAGAAGCCAAGAATTATGCTCTTGCACTTTCGTCTGACATTACTCCAGAGGTTCTAGCCAATAAAATGAAGTAGGAAAATAAAAAACCAAAGGCCTCCCGATGGAAAACAAACTAAGCTAAGCTGCATTCATGTACAAATGTGACCACTGATGTGGGAAGTCCAGTGGAAACTCCACTTTCAAAACAATAAACCAATATAAAAACTTAATTTATATTCTGCTGTTTGTAAAAAAACAATTGTAAGCTAGTATTTAAAACTCAACATGAATTATGCTATCAAAAGTAGGATCTACTTAGAGACATATCTGAAGAAATAAATGAACACACAAAAAGGAAGAAGATATAAAATATTTGTATGTTGTGAAAAAAATCACACATTTCTAAAGGAAAATTAAACAAGTTCTATCAATGCAGAGATGAACTATGTTCACGAATCAGAAGTTTCTACATCTGTAGGTGTTGGTTCTCACCAGATTCAAAGTATAGTTGTAACATCAGCCTTTGTGGTAAAACCAGAGAAATGATTTCAACAGTGTATATTAGAAAGTACAGCGCCTAAAGTCACCAGGATCACGTGAAAAAGAACTTCCCAGTTTGTTGGACCACAACACCTGAGCACAGTCTGCCATGAAGCTATAGGACCGATGGGCAGTTTGGGTGTCAAGGCAGACACATGGAGCAGTGGAACAGAACAGAATGTCCAGAAAGACTCCTGCCCAGCTCTATATGAAAAGTGCAGTCCCTAAAAATTTGATACGGTAAATTAGTGGAGAAAGGTTACTCTCTTCTCAGCAAATGTTGAGGGCCTGCAGGCCAAATAAAAGGCTTTGATCTGTACCTCACCTCATATATAAAAATTAACTCAAAATGTATTATAAACACTATCAGGGAATTTGTAGGCCCTTGATGAGGCAAACAGTTTTATTAGATTTGTTTAGCCCTACTGGACAGCGCAGGCTCGGCTTAGGCAGCTGGCAAACAAAGCAAAGGATAAGATTAGTTGCTCTTCTCTGTCACGTGCGTTTCTCCAAGAACAACATCTTTGTAAAGTTATTAAAAACGTATGCACACGAAGAATGTATAAGAACACATTGGACTTGAGGGTGAATTGGCCTGGGCTCCTGAGGGTGGTTGTTTTCGAGTGTGGACACAGACCTCAGAAAATAAAGAATATATACGTTGCTCTCTGTGCCACAGTCTGAGCCTTAGGAAGCAAGTGTTAGGAACACGTGCTCACCTCGGGGGAGGGGAACAGTGGAGCAATCACAGCTGGTGAGCAGCACACTGAGTGAGCCTCTGCAGGGTGGAGCCTGATTTAATCATCATCGTGGCCATGAGACTGCAGCTAATTGACAGTTCTCTAAAACAGACCCGGCTAGCAAATGGACATTTTCTGCAGCAAGCATTATCTGGTTATGAATTAAAGAACTTGATGGGATTAAAGAAAAATGAGCTAATATCTGGGGAGAGAATACCCTAATTTTTTTCACATTGAACTTCCAGATATTTGTGCCGTTCTGACAGATGGCCTCGCTTGTGCAGGGTTCCCTGGCCAGCGTGGTGATTACTATCTGCATCGCATGGCAACCCAGGGCTAGGCACCAGCCTAGATATTTTAGAGTTTATATTACGGGAGTTTTGTTATGTAGCTTCTTGCTACAGTAATTCCTTGAATTAGTCAGAGCTAGCCTCATTTATTTCAGCAAAAGACCAAAACTCAGAGCGAGTTCAGTGTGTAGTGAGTCATGTATATATGTGTGTGTGTGTGTGTGTGTGTGTGTGTGTGTGTGTATGAACACACACACACACACACACACACACACATATATATACATCCCTCAGAAATATCAATGATATTACCTTAATTAGGCAATAAAAGGATGAATCTCCATAGATATGATTTAGTTAAAGATCTGAAATAAGAAACCTGTCCACTACGGAGTGGGACACGAGGGAGCGGAGGAGGGGAGAGGAGGAAGGAAGGCCTCTTGAGGTAGAGGAGACTTGGGAGACCTAGCAGGAGCCAGCAGAGGGTGTGTGAGGCAGAGGAGAGCCTCTCTGGAGAGCCTGCAGGAAGAACAGCTCTGCCAACAGTACTGATACCGACTGCAGGCTCCAAACCTGTAAAAACAAATTCCTGTTGTTTCAAGCTTCCAGATCTTCATGGGACATTGCAAGCGCGGCCTTAAGAAACAAGCACAATGACAGACACTGGGCAAGGACAGTTCAGACGCAACACAACAATGGCAATCCCATAAGAAAAACAAGCTGATAGACTATTTAAAATGTTCTGCTCTTAAAACAATACTATTAGAAGGAACAAAATATACAAGGGGAAAAACCTGCAAGGCATGCATCTGAAGAAGGGCTTGCTTGTGGACCATTATGAACTCTTAGGCGGGGCACAGTGGCATGCACCTGTGATCTCAGCACTCGGGGCTAAGACGGGGTGATGTGAGTTTGAGGCCAGCTCAGACAACACAGGGCAACCCCAACTAAAACAATTAAAAATAAAATATACATAGTCTCAAAACTCCACAGTTTTGAGATCAACCCAATTTATAAAGAACAATGGTCAAAAAAAAAAAAAAAACAACCCAGAATGGATACTTCTCCAAAGATGATGCATGGATGGCCAACAAGCCATTAAAAGATGTGCATTGCTTGTTACTAGGGAGACCACACAGCCATTTAAAAGCCCAGCCACAGCAGAAGACAAAGATGCAGAGAAACTGGTACCCACACACTATGGTTGGGGACATGAGATGGCAACAGGCAATCTAGAAAGTACTGGATTCATTTCTTAAATCACTAAACATAAATTGAGCAGAAATCAGCAAGCACTCACTGGCACAAAGTTTTAGACACAAAAGCTCTCAGCAGCTTTATTTGGAATAAGCTGGCCCAGAAATAACCCAGATGCCCATCGGGCTGTGGAGAGACAACAAGCTTTGATTCAGCCATACAATGGGATGCTTCTAGGCAATGAGAAGGAATAAAAGTATTTTCTCCATGCCACTAGAACAGCAAGAAACGAGAAGCGAGAACACAGAGCAAGCCTTATTCTGGAGAAGGCATAGCCCAAGAGAAAGCTGCTGCAGGAAGGTGTGGGGTGTAGCCAGCAACCAGAAGCAAACATAGCCTGACGCCTGGCACCCTTTAGTGTGACATCAGTCACGGGCAGGCACTTAGGAGCCAGAGCCCCACTTCGGTCCCTGTTTGTTGCGAGAGTGAAGCACATCAGGCCGAGGAAGATATGCATTGCTTAGATCTTTCCTTTGTTCACAAAGTCATCCACAAAAGACAGACTTTTCTCAACAACCATCTTCCTCCAAAATACCCAAACTCAGCTCACAAGGTACTATGCCTTCCTTGGGTGGGGTGGAAGGGGCTTCATATCTTCTTGTCCCAGCAGGGCATGGCAGGGCTACCCCACGAGCAGCAGGAAAGGCAGCAAGACCAGGAACTGTGCAGGGTGCCTGGAGACTGTGGGACCAGCAGGGGTGCAGGAAACCAGAGTCTTGGGGCAGTGAAAGTGAATCTCAACTAGGTAGGAGGAAGATTCAGGGGGTCAGGGTAGGGGGTAGGAGAACACCCCCAAGCCCAGCATTCTGCATGTAAGCATGTCATTCAGCAAGTTGTTCACTCAGATGCTGGCCACAAAATTCAGTTTGTAAAATGAAGATTTCCAGGTATTTGGGGTGCTGATGATTGGCTCTGGATCAGGCCCTGGAAGCTACAAACCCCTCCTGGGAGGGGAATTGACAGGAATGACTAGAGCTTTCCAAGGACTACCACGCCCTCTGGCAACCTGAGGTTGGGAGCATACCCCACATCCACATGACATCCACTTCGCCCACAAAGGCCAGTCAGAGGTGCGCTTCTTCCCACACATATCTGTGAGCCACATTGCCACTGACTTTCTCTCCAGGTGCTCACCGGGCCAAGGTCCCAAGATCTCACAGTCATAGGGGAAAGAAGGGGTAAACAGGGGCTCTTAGTGTCTGTCACACCTGGGAAGCAGAGCCCTCAGTAAATGCAAACGCAAGCATGCTGGCTCTCATCAGCGCTGGTCTGCTCCCCGCTTGCTCAGCAGCTCTAGAGGAGGCTGCTGCAGCCGTGGATAATGGGCCCAGGCTTTTCTGACTCTCCTCATAAATGGGTACCCTCAGAGGTCTACTTGTTCTCAGAGCCCAGGCCAGTGAGTCCAGAGGCCCATGAAGCACACATCTTGGTGTGGCATTGTCTCACTTGATAAATTCATGTGGCCTCTGCTGTGTGCCAGACTCCTTAGTCATAACGGGGACCTCAGAGCTGACTTGGAAATGAGTGTGGCTTGCCCATAGACAACCCGTCTTAGAGGAAAACAGCCACACAAGGCAATAGGATGAACTGGTGGGCCATCTGTACCTCTACTCCACAGACAGCTCAAAGGTCAGAGGCCAAGCAAGCAAGCCCTCCCTCACAGAGACAGCCTTTGGAACTTTGAAGGATGGGTACCAGTTCTATCTTAGGAAAGAGGCTTTGGAACCACAAGGCCCTGGGGAACTGGCTTCATCATAAGCATCTCCTTAATACGGCATAGTACCTGCCCCGCCTGTCACAGGGTATAACTGGGCCACCATTGCCTACTCACGCTGTCAAGTGCAACCAAATCCAAAGTCCATGCTCTTAAAGTTCTACCTTGATTTTGAGGATCTGTATCCAAGGTGATACATCTGGTCTCTGCCTACCACTGTGAGTCCTGCTACTCAAAAACCGTCCTCAGGGACAAGAGCTGTGGCAGTTCAGCCTGGTGGTCATCTATATGAGGGGTTCCGTGGGCACCCCAACAGTGGCACTGATGTAAATGGTCAGGGGACACTAAAGTCAGGAGGCCACGGGTACAGTCCAACACCAAGCTGTACAGAAGCCCTTAGAGTGCAACCAAAGGTTGCAAAACAAACAGTGCTGGACACGCTAACAAAGAAGGAGCAGCGAGGACAGAGCCCAGGGCTCACGCTGTCCTAAACACAGTTTAGGTGTTTCACAGTTCACACTCAAACTGTGCCCCTAAGGAAAGCCTTAAAGTACATAATTTCCAGAGGTAGGTAGATGCAACACCAATGTGACAATCCTTAAGAGAGTAGTCATGAGAAGCACATTGTCTGTCCTTTGCAAGACACTGGCCCAGGCTGGGCAGGAAGCTTTTCCAGGTTCTGTAGGCCCATGCAGCAGGCACTGAAGCCTGTTTCACTTCTATTGTCCTCAATTCCTATAGGTGCTATTGAAGGCAGGGGACACAAGGCAGGTGCCATGTAGGAGACTACACAAGTTCTGGGAATCCCTAAGTGAGGGAGCAGACATCTGGAGCTGACTGAAAGTGGCTCCTATGGAGGATGATGCTGGCCTCGGGACTTCCTGGATGAACTGCATGATGGGGATGGGAGACCCACCTGCCCCCACACACACCAACTTTAAGGCAGCACAAGCTCAGGGCACAAGGGGGGCCTGGTAGGGTCAACTTTGACCCTCTGATCAGAAGCCTCCAAAGAATGAGCTCCCTAGTAAAGAGGAGAAGTCAGGGACAGACCTAGGAACACCACTGGCTACGCTCCGGCTGCAGTCTCCTCAGAGCTACCCTGTGCCTTGTCAAAATGTGCTTTCTGACCCAGATGCAGAAGGGCTGCAGACCTGCCCTCGCCTTAGTGAGCTGCACGCTGTCCATGCCACCCTCGCCTTAGTGAGCTGCATGCTGTCCAGGGACTCACCTCAGAGCACGAGGGAAGCTCACACAAGGACAGGCACAGCCACACTCAGAGGGACAGACAGGCCACCCAGTGTCCAACAAAAATAGCAGACGGAGGACAAGCCTTTCCCAGTTAGGGGTCCTATTGCACCCTGACTAGGATGTCCTTGGATACCCTAGGAGGGGTTTTCCCAGAAGATCTTTAGATAGACAGCAACTTCACCATTCAATTCCAAGATGTCTGTCTACTCCAGCAACATTCCATGAGACCTCATAAAGGGGGTATGTTGATATTTTTATGTCAGCTTGACCCAAGCTAAAGTCATCTGAAAGGAGGAAAATTCAGTTGAGAAAATGCCTCCATAAGATGGGGCTATAGGCAAGTCTGTAGGACATTTTCTTAATTAGTGATTAATGGGGGAGGGCCCAGCCCACTGTGAGTGGGGCCATCCCTGGACTGGTAGTCCAGGGCTCTACAGAAAAGCAGACTGAGCAAGTCATAAGGAGAAAGCCAGTAAGAAGCACCCCTCCATGTCCTAGGCATCAGTTCCTGCCTCTAGGTTCCTGTCTTGCTTGAGTTCCTGCCCTGACTTCCCCAACTTGCTTTAGGTTCTGGTGTTCATTATAATAATGGTGTCCATAACTAAGATAAGAGAGTACTGTGTAAAATCCTTGCCGCCCTCCATCCCACCTTAATCTCCACTCTGCCCCACTTGGGGCTACTCCCACCTGCAGTCAAACATTAAACCTGCTCTCTGGTGTCTGCCAATGACCTAACCCATGCCCTGAGTCTCCTTACCCAGCCTGCACTGCACCCCACCAGCCCTGGCTGCCCAACTCACTTCACTAAGAAACCCTTCCCTGCTGCCTTCACTGAGGAAATGGCTGCCCATGCCCCTCAGTTTCCCAGCACCCATGCCCCAACCGGGCAAAGGCTGGGAAAAAGAGAATGTGACTTCACACCACAAGCTCCTTCACCACCTTGAAGGGTAAAGATGGTTAGGATGTAAGACAGGCAGCAGCACCCCAATAAATTACATGCCCAAGTGTTCCCACCTCTGCCTCCTGCTCCCCCCTCCCACTCTCAGTGGTTCCCACTCTCAGTGGTTCCCACTCTCAGTGGTTCCCACTCTCCCTCAGGTACAGCTGGTGTGCTGTGGAACTTGCCCCCGCCTACACAGGCTGGGAGCCAGAATCAGTGTAGATCTTCAAGATGGATGAGCTACGGGGATTTCAGCCTACATGGTAAAGTTCCAGAAGTGCAAAGGACTCCTAAGACCATAAACTAGGCTCCCCCCACATGGGGACGTAGAGCCTAAGGACAGAGTGCCACCCTTCAGCAAGGCTTACCTACCACAAGTGCCAAATGTTAAGAATTCCAGCAGGAAACCTAGTGAGCATCCCCAGCATTCCTAGCGTCCGCAGGGGCTGGGGAAGGGGGAGTCTGCAGTAGAATCGCCAGGAGCAGGGGCTTCAGCAGGGACTGGGGGAAGAGGTAGCAAGCATTTTCCAGCTCAGAAGGAAGGCAAACCCAGAGCAAGGCCAGCCCCAGAAGAGACACAGTCAAGGCTGCTTCAGGTAGAGAGAGGGATGTGGTTGTCCCAGGTGCACAGTGCCAGGCTGGCCAGGGCACCTGCAGGACACGGTTCCATCTGAACGCCTCTTGGAAGGAGCCAGTGGAGCTTGTGAAGTGCAGGTGCCGAACTTAGGCCTAATGCAGAACCATTGGCCAGTGAGGCCCCTATACTGCAGATACTGAGGCTGGCTGGGCAGAGCACCACTCCAGAAGCAGTCTGGCTTAATCAAGAGAACAAAAGCAAGCACTGTGCTTACCGTGGCTAACTCGTCGAACTTGCCGAAGAGTTCATTGAGCAGTTTCACCAGCTCCTGGGCCGTGCACTGGGATGCCAGACCTGTGAAACCCACGATGTCTGCAAACAGGATGCTGCAAGAGGAAGCAGATCCAGGTCACCTCTTCTTGGTCCCTTAGGAAATCATGACCTGAGAGTTGCATAGCCTTTTCCATCCATACCCTTGCTTACTCCTCAAAGCTGACTTGTAGACTTCCTTGTACATGGAAGTTTCTATCCTGCCAGGCCCCACAGTCATTCAGTCCCAAAGAAACACACAGAGGCTTATATTAATTATAAACTGTTTGGCCTATTGCTCAGGCTTATTACTAACTAGCTCTTACAACTTAAATTAACCCATAATTCTTATCTATGTTCAGCCACGTGGCTTGGTACCTTTTCTGAGTAAGGCATTCTCATCTTGCTTCCTCTGTGTCTGGCTGCCATCTGTGTCTTTCCTCTTCCCAGAATTCTCCTAGTCTGGCTGCCCTGCCTATGCTTCTTCCCTGGCGACTGGCCAATCAATGTTTTATTAAACCAATATGAATGACAAATCTTTATAGTGTACAAGAGCATTATCCTACAGCACTTCTTATTTCTTTTATAGGCAAGAGGATCTAGGCTTAGGACAGCTGCAAGGCACACCTCTTGGTCACAGAGGGATTCGTTAGTTGCTGGGCCATTTGAGTTTGCTATCCCTCATGCTGATCCCTCACCCCACAGAGGGAGCTCTTACTAGCTTCCCAATAGACCAGCTCCCCTCCCAGAGAGCTCACCAAAGATAATCTACACTGGGGCCAGGGGAAGGAAGTAGAGTGACTAGCTTTTAAGAAAGGAATGGTCCTGACCCACCAACCATCTTCTCCTTCTGCTACCTGGATGCATGTGCCCATCAGAGTGTCAGAGCCAAAACCCTAAATGACTGTGTAGAGCATTGATTCTTAATCTGCGAGTTGTGACTCCTTTGCAGGGGGGTGGTTGTCGAATAACCCTTTCACAAGGCTCACCTAAGACCATCAGAAATATGGATATTTACATTACGATTCATAACAGTAGCAAAATTAAAGTTATGAAGTAGCAATGAAAATAATTTTATGGTTGGGGGTCACCATATATATTAAAGGGTGGCAGCATTTGGAAAGTTGAGAACCACTGGTGTTGAAGGTCCGTAGTCCCACATGTCACCCCCCAAGTATTAGGTGTCTATTTATCGCAGACTGAGGTCAGGCTCTAGACACGGCACTTGCTCAATTTTCTACAGAAGATAAGATTCTAAAAGGTATTTCCTATTATTTTCTCTTTCAAAATAACATATTCTGCAAATATATGAGAGATGAAAAATCATACATTGTTTGTCTTTAAACATTGTTTAGCTTTAAGGTCTGTCTTTAAACATGCTGCTCAAATATTCAGAGCTTGCCCATAATTTCAGGACTTCCAGAAGCTAGATGCTCCACACCCTGCACCCCTCTGTGGGAGCTACAAACATCAGACAAAAAGAAATGAGCGTTCTTGTGGACAACAGAGGGTGTGGCCAAAGATAAGCCAGGCTGGACAGTACCGGAGGGGAGCAGGGGTGAGCGCTGGGCTCTGGCAGAACAGCCCCACTCCACCAGCTACAGCGAGGAGACTGCCCGCCCTTCCTCATGCCCACTTCTCATCTGCGATGCGGAAATGAGCGTGCACATGTCTATAACCATGTACAATATTTTTATTACTTCTGTTTTCAAATTTTTTCATACAGTATATTTTAATCACATTCTTTCCCCTCTCCAAGCTCCTCCCCCAATCCATCTACCTAACTTCATGTCCCTTCTCTAACAAAAAAACCCCACAAAACCCAAAACTAAAAACAAACCAAATTTTTTTAAAAAAATTCAAGCACGAATGCATACACACATACACACACACACGCACACAAAAACAAAAACAAAACAAAACATGGAGTCTATTTTGTGTTGGCCAACTACTTCCAAGCACAAGGCTGGACACTCCACTGAAGAAAGCTGATTTTCCCCCTTGTCCACTTCCCCTCCCGCTGCTAGGATTTTGTGTGGCTTGAACCTGTGCAGGTCTTGCTGTGGTGTCACAGTCTGAGTCCTGTTGTGCCTGGAAAACGGCTACTTCCTCCTGATCCCCCATTCACAATCATCTGAAGTGTTATTTACTTGCCGGCTGCTCACTTGCTAAGGGCTTGCTATGCTGGACAGGTGCTTGGGATGGACCATAGACAGGAGATTCCAATAAATATCTCTGCCCTCGGTATTCTTTCTGGCCAGGGATAGGGGACATTTGAAATATGTCAAGGCATTTCATTTATCTGTGGTGGAAACAGACAAGGAGATGGTTGAGGAGCCCCTACTGCCAGCTATGCGCGGACTAGCTTTGCCTGGCAAGAAGAGAGCAGGGCGCTAAGGAGCCACGGAACGAATGGGGCTGCAGTGGAGGGGCAGTGCTGCTGCTCCCACATCCTGGAGGACACAGAATTCTTCCCTTTTTTACTTCAGCCTTTGAATGTACCTTCCTGCTGGCTTCTGGCCCTCATCTCCATAAACTGGGCTTCATCTCACTCAAGATCATTTCTAGATAACCCTTTCTCTCCTGTTGCTTTCAGATTCTGCCTGCATCTTTGGCTGTCATCACTTTGACCAAGATACACCTTAGTGTGAGTCTCTGAGTTTATCCACTTTAAAACACATCAAGCTTCTGGGATAAACAGATTAATATGGGGCGGGGGTGTTGTTGTTTTAAGGAATATTTTTAGTCATTGCTTTTTCGAAGGTCCTGTCTTCTTCCCTTGTCTAGGGAATCTCAACACATATGTGTTGATAAGCTTGATAGCACCTCACAGCATTCTGAAATCCTTCCTGTTTCTCCATTTTCCCCAACCTCCTGCTGCCTGGCGACGCTCCTTGCTCTGCCATTAAGCTCTCTTATTCTCCCACTGCCTGCTCAAGTCAGCCACTGAACCCCTCCAGAAAATTTTCACTTCACTTGTATATCTTCAATTTAGAAGTTCTATTTGATTTGGTTATTTTTAAAAAGCCTGCACTGTTGGTGTCCTCTGTTTGGTGAGGAAATATCGCCATGGCTTCCTTTAATTGCACAGACAGTTTGTTCTTTGAGCACATTTAAAATCGCTGACTTCAAATGTTCGTCTAAGAATCCCAGTGTCTAGGCTTCCTTGGGGACGGTTTCTGCTGACTGCTTGTTTTGCTCATGTATGAGCCATACATACTTCTCACAGCATATCCAATATATTTGAGAGCACAAGACAGCAACTTCAGAAATCAGTCTCGCCCTTCCCCATCTGAGGGCCTTGGTTACGACTGGTTTGGATGCTCTTTGGTGATTTGCAAACTAATTCTGCATAGGCTCGGTCTTCTGAAATTCCCACATCTGTGCCTAGACCTTCGCATAGGACCCCATGTTCATTCAGTGCCCAGTTGTCCCTTTCATTATTTCCAGTCACCTTGCTGCCTGCCTCAGTTGTCACCACTGCCGGAAGCAGCTGTCATGCTGAAGGATCACCCTGAGCTGTTTCCAACAAAGGTGCTGCGCGGCTGAGGCTGTGGCTAAGGTGGGGCTGAGTCAGGGCTGCTGGCAAAGGCCAATGAGAGGGCTTCCCAGGGAATACCCAAGTCATCAAGCCCTGACGATTCTGACAGCAGAGCTTTATAGGGGCACATTCTCCGCTTCCAGTGGCCGTGGGGCTAAGGAGAAAGAGCAGGGGACGGGTGCTGAAGCCACAAAGTCCCAGTCTCAATGCCTAGCGGTTTCTCCTGAGGACACCCTCCTGGGTGATTGCTGGAGTTTGATGAATCACCAAGCTGGATCTAATTCCAGTTACTCCTGCTCTTGCTGCTATAAAATCATTGCCAAAAACAATGTCATAGAACTTAGCCCATTTTTCTTTCTAGGATTTTATACATTTCAAGTTATAATCAATTTTAGTTGATTTTGTATATGGTATCAAATGAAGGTCCAATTTCATTGTTCCCTGTGTGGATGTTCAGCTTTTCTAGCACTATCTACTGAAGATAACCCTTCCCTTATTTCACTTTTGTCACTCTTGAGGACAGGTTGGGTACATGTAGTCTGGGTTCCTTATTCTACTTCATCCTGTCTAAGTTTCTGCTTTCATGCCATACTGTTTCAGTAATGACAGCTTTCCTGTATAATTTGTAGTCAAGAAATCCAGTGCTTTTAGATCAGAAAATATAGTATGATTTACGCCTCTCTAATTTATTGAGATTTTTTTATGTGACCTTGTGTGTTCTGTGATAGAGAAAGAGCCACAAGCACTTGAGAAGACTATAGATTCTACTGCTGAGTGAGATGGTCCGGTCTGTTTCGTCTACTAGCACCAAATCTACAGTGTTATCGTCTTCCTCTCTCTCTTTACCCATCTGTCTGAATGTTCTGCTCACCATTGGATAAAGTGGATTACTATTGATTTGACGGACAACTCCCCTTTCAGTTCTAAGGATGCTCGCTTTGCATATTTCAGTGCTTTGGGGTATGTGCTTTTATGGTTGTTATTGTAAACTGGCTCCTCAACCATGATGAAATGACATCTCTTCTGACCATTTTGGCATGAGCGTACTTGAGCTGATGAGGACAAGGCCACCCTTGCTCTCCTCTGGTTCTGGTTCACACGGATACTCTTCTCTACCTCTTCCCCTCCAGCTGGAGGTGCAGCTTCATAAAGCAAGTGTCCTGCACACGAGGTATGGTTAGACTGCTCAGTCACTAGTTTGATTCGTGTCTGTTTGACCAATGTTCCCATTCAGCCCTTCTGTCTTTTGAGTTATGGGGGATTTTACTCCATCTACAAGTAGAGTATTGATGGAGAAGGGCTCACACTGCCTTTATGGCTCACACTGCCTCTTGGGCCTGTGGATCTTTCGTTTGTATTCTCTTATGTGTTCAGCTGCTGTTTGTTGGTTTTCTGGACTGGAATGCTGTGATTATTTTCTCTTTTTTGTTTCGGTTAAGTTCTTGATATCATACTGCTGTTCAGTCACACAGAAGAAAATGTACATTTTAACTCCTCTTCCATAACTTGCTCACCACAGTTTACATTTACTTGTATCGTATATTGTTTTCCCATTAAGTTATTTAAAAACCTTAAATAACTTTTTTACATTTGTTTACCTGCTGTGTCACATGTTTACCTGTTTACCACATGTTTCTGGGGGCCTGCAGAAGAATGTGTCAGGCACGGCACCTCTGGTCTATGGAGTTTTTGTCGTGTGCCCTGCACGGTTTCTGCCTAAAGATCCACTGACAATCTGATGGGGATTCTGTTATTTACAGGAAGACACTTTCTGCTGCTGTTTTCAAAATTCTCACTTTGTCTCAACTGTACAGGATTTTATCATGTAAATTTCTTTAAGTCCATCTTATTCAGTATCATACATGTTCCCTATTTCTGGAAGCCCATTTCTGTCTCCACATGTCTATCTAAAAAGATTTTCTAAAAGCTTTATGGTCTGGAAGGTAGTGGGCACAAACCTTTAATCTGATTTCAAGGAAAACCAGGGCTATACAGAGAAACCCTGTCTTTTAAAAGGCGGGGGGGGGGAGAAAAAGAACAAACAACAAAAGCTTTGGTCCCCTCTCCCACTCTTCTCCTTCAGCAGTCCCTATGATGTGTCCAATGCTGACGTCTCAAGTCCCCTTAACCTTCCTCCCTTCCTTCCCATTCTCTTTTCTCTTTCTGACCCTCTTGCCTGGGGCTTCCCAGGGACCTGTCTTCCAGTTCACTGATCTTTTTTCTCTGCCTGAGTCCCTATTCTCCTCTAGGGAATTTTATATTTGGTCGCTATGGTCTTAAGCTTTCTGACTTTGTACTCCTTGATGCTTCTATTTCCCTGCTGAAATTCTCATTTTCCTTGTGCACAGTTCTTTTCTATCTTCATGAGAGTTATTTTTATTCTCTTGTGAAGCAATCCATGTATGTGTATTTTCTCAGATCTATGTCTGCAGGTCTACCTTCCTCCTTTGTTGGGGATGCCTTTGCTTGGCTCTTCACTTCCAACCTTTAGAGAACAGTCTCACATAAGAGAGCTGTCCAGACGCTCAGGCCCTTTATCAGCGCTATGTGTAGGCAGCTGTGGGTCCCATCGGTCCACTCTGTCCTGAGCAGGGGACACACACGTGAGAGCTGTTGCGTCTTCCAGCTCAAACTTCACCTCTGTTTTCCCAGAAAACCAAGGCTATGTCAGACCTTTCGGAAATTCAGGACCGAACTGCAGATGCCGGTTGTTTGGGCAGGCCCCAGAGCAGTAGGGGAACTGGTCACACTAATGAAGTCTCTCCCTCCCAGCATGTGGAGAGGAGAAGGGGAGGGTGGAGGAGGACTTGAGGGAACAGGGATGGTCGAGATGGGGGAAGGACAGAGACGGAGAGCAAGGAAAGAGATATCTTGACTGAGGGAGCCATTGTGGGGCTAGCAAGAAACCCAGCACTAGAGAAATTACCAAGAATCCACAAGGATGACCCCAGCTAAGACCCTAAGCAATAGTGGAGAGGGTGCCTGAACAGGCCTTGCCCTGTAGTCAGATTGATGACTGTCTTAAATGCCACCACAGAACCTTCATCCAGCAACTGATGGAAACAGAGGCGGAGACCGCAGCAGAGCACTGGGCTGAGCTCCCAAAGTCCAGTCGAAAATTGGGAGGAGTGAGAATATGAGCAAAGAGGTCAAGACCATGTTGGGAATATCCACTGAACCAGTTTACCTGAGCTAATGGGAGCTCACCACCTCTGGCCAGACAGGGAAGGAACCAGCAAAGAACCAAACTAGTCCCTCTGAATGTGGTGACAGTTGTATGGCCGGGGCAGACTTTGAGTTGCTAGCAGTGGGACCAGGATTTATTCCTACTGCTTGTACTGGCTTTTTGGAACCCATTCTCTTTGGATGGATACCTAGCTCAGCCTAAATATAATAGGGAGGGCCTTGGTCCTTCCTTAAAGCAATGTGCCTTACCCTCTCTGAGGAGTGGATGGGGGGCGGTGAAGTGGGGGGAAAGGTAGAGGGAATGGGAGGAGGGGAAAGGGAGTGGGAACTGGGATTGGTATGTAAAATAAAAAAAGATAGTTTTTCTAAATAAAACAAAAACAAAAGATGGTTATATGTCAATTTGACCCAAGCTAATGCCATCTGAGAGGAGGGAACCTCAACTAAGAAAATGCTCCCAATAAGATGGGGTTATAGGCATGCCTGTAGGGCATTTTCTTAATTCATGATTAAAGGGGAAGGTCCAACCCTTAGTGGGTAGAGCCACCCCTGGACTGTGGTCTCTGGTTCTATAAGAAAGCAGGTTGAGCAAGTCATGGAGAGCAGGCCAGTAAGCAATGCCCCCCACAGCCTTGGCATCAGCTCCCTGCCCTGACTTCCTTCAGTGATAGATTACAATGTGGAGGTGTAAGCCAAACAAACCCTGTCCTCCACAACTAGCTTCCGGGCACGGCGTTTATCACAGTGATAGAAACTTAACTAAGACACGGGGAGGCCGCAGAGCTAGTTTGTGTATTTGTTCATCTCTCTACTCTGCTGAGCAAGCAGAAGCTAATGCTGCCTACTCCCTCAAGCTACCAGAAGGCTCTCAACTGTCACACCCTCCTACAGTACGCCCTCCAGGTTCTTGCTGAAACATTCTGGTGGTCAGCGCGCCTCCACGGCAAGCAGCTGGGGTACTGAATTATGTCCCTCCCTGCTAACAAGGAGCAGCAGGTGTGATAAGGGAAGAACATCAAATGTGAAAGGCAGCTAATCCTGCATCCAGCCCTCCACCCACTGCCCAGGGCATCCTGCACATTCGTTTCACATGGCTGAATCTCAATTTCCTGATTCCCACAAGGCAGGCAGTGATGCCAGCTGCTCACGGGAGGGAGAGGATAGCAAACAGCCAGGAACTGAGCAAGGAGCTTCTCAGCCCTAATTCTGGAGCCGTCAGAGTTCACATGCTGGCTCTGCGGCTACGCTCCGAACAGCTGGGTCCTCATCCCCACCACTTCAGCATCCTCCTATGCAGAGGGAGAAGGGCACTAGTCCCTAGGAAACCTTGCGACAACAGAGAGTGAAAGAATTCACAGGCATGCACAGAGTAACAGCTGTGAGCTGATTAGCCACAGGGGCTCTGCCTACAGGCTTGTACCTTGATGGATCCTTCACAAGCCTTAACTAATCTGGGATGAGCCAGCCTGTGCTCCCCAACGTAAGAGAGTTTTTCGGCATGGTTTTGTGTCTTCAGGGGCACCAAAACCCAGAAGAGCACAGAAGAACGGAAGAGAAAGTGCTCTGTGTCCACCTCATCTCCTGAGTGCCACTCACACGGTGGCAATCCCAAACAGGTGACAGCTCAGCCATCCTAAGTGCATTAAACTGTCATCCAAAGTATTTTCAAAAGACAGTACAACACACTAAGACAGACGGTTTCAACAGAGTCTTTCTAAGTAGGCAAGCAAACTTAAGCCAACGTATCACACATTGGTTCACATGGAAGGCTTGGGTTCCTTTCCTGTAAAATAGAAACAACACCTCCGACCTCCTAGGGGTGATGAGAAGGAGAAAGGGAGGGGTAAGACCCCATCTCAAGAAACACTCCACCATGATTCGGAAATGGTGAATCCCCAGTCCACGATAAAAACCCATTCTTTGGACAAAGTTCTGTCTCCCTGTCAACGTGGGAAGTGTGAGTACTGGCGGAAAAAATGTGAAAGAGAACTGGCAGGTGCCACCTAAGAAGCCACAGCCTCCTCTACATGGGACCAGCTTCCTTGCTAGACACCCACCCATCGCTTCTCTCCCCCTAAACTACAGAGATATTCTAGTTCTGTCTTCTCTCCCCTCCCTCCCTACCTCTTCATCCACTTCCCAGCCCCCCCCAAACACACCTTATCACCCTCCCAGTAAGTACGCTGCTGAGCTGGGTGGGTACCATCCCTACCTCACGTTGTCATGCCTCTGGATGTAAATCTTGTGGAAAATCCTCTCAGGGGGCTTCAGGAAGTCTTCCTTCATCTCCATGGCGACATTCCGGGGCAAGAGGCTCATGAGCAGCCGCTCCTGAGTAGGAGAAACATCATCTGTTAGACAACAAGGAGTCCCCCATTCCTGCTGGCCCAGGAGAGAAGCTGTTAAGCGGGGGTTGGGGGCTAGGGGGGTGTCTACAGACCCTGCTCAGGCAAGCCACCACACGCCCAGGCCTGCAGGCACTTCCCAGAACCTGGAGCCCCATGAACCGATACTCAAACATGGACTACCACTGAGCAAGCAATTGACTCCAGAAGCCTAACCCAGCAGAGATGGGCCTTACCTCACAGACATGCTTACAGCCTATTCCCTCAGCTTTAGCCTAGTAAATTCCACTGTCTCCTACCAAGGCCCCACTAGGTCCCTCTCCCTTCCCTCTACTGGTCCAACAGGATCCAGAAATAGTCCTTAAGACTGGTGTATATTAAGTCTGACCCCTTGTTACAGGGAAGATTCAGCCTCAGGGACAAGCTAACCCCTTCTCTTGGTCATTGTCTTCTCATGCCTCCCTGATCTGTGTAGGGTAAGCATTTTCTTTCTCTCCCCAAGAGAAAAGGATAAGTGTATGGTTTGTTTCGAAGGGACGAAGCACCCTGGTGAACCCACCAGCACACTCCCTGGCTTCGGATTCCTGTCTGCGAGTTGGCCTCTGTCTCTCATCTTCCAGATGTGACCTTCCCTGATGTCAGTTCCAGCTTGTTCTGACCTTCCAGGCCTGTGCTACTGTGTGCTGGATCTGAAGTGTAAGGGCCCCCATTTTTCCTCAGGCCTCTCATGCCCTATCCCATGTTGCCTTGCAAAGGAAGACCAAAAATGGTCTTTAAATCACAAGAATGGGGAAGAACAATCTATTGACCGTGGAGGACAAGGTTGAGTGGGGGGATGTTCAATCCCTGCTCTGATTGTCTGCAGGCTCTTCCGCAGACCCCCCCCCAACTCATTCAGTCTGGCCCAGTGTCCTGGCCATCCTCTCTCTGGGGAGCTTCAGCAGTCATGCCCGTGGGGTGCATTCCTTCCCTGCCAATCTCTGAGTCTGTCCTGGACCACAGCTTACGGTGACTGTGAGAAACCACGTCTCTGACTATAGGCAACTGCAAGCCTGGTGACTTTCTCAAGGGCCTACGCCTCTGTGTCCACAGAGACTATCAGGGCAATAGCTAAGAGGCAGCCACAGTCCCCGAGAGCCTAAAGATTCCAGGAAGTAATGTAAGAGTTCCACCTTTCTGTTCCACACAATGGACAGTATTGAATTTGCATAGCTCATCCTATGAATACAGAGCACAATGGGCATACTGGGAAAACCCCGGAAAGCTGCTAATATAAGCAAGCTTATGTTAGGCAAAAGGAAGAAAACCAGGTGCATCACTGGAGGATGATTAGGGCTAATCTGTGCATTTGAGGGAAGCCACCAGGGTCCTGCCCCAGAGCCACATGTATAGTCTAGCACGGTCTAGTGTTGTATAGAAACCTACCCACACCAGCCCCACACCAGCCCCACACCAGTTCCCATACATCTCCTTGCTGATGGACCCAGACATAGACAGGGAGGCTGGAGAAGGCAGGATCACCTGTTTACAGGTTGGGTCACAAAGAAAGAAGACACTGCCCGGGCCACTCTAGGGGACAGAAAGGCGTCTTGCTTAGGGAATAGAAGTCAGAGCATGACGAGGAGTCCTTGGGTCCCTTCCTACACTACAGCCCTCTAGGGATGCAGCCAAAGATGAGGCCCTCAAAGGTGGGCAACTGCCAGTCACCAACTGGGCTGGGCCGAAAGGAACTTCCGGGGACCATATTCATTGATATGTCAGAAATTAACAATGCACCAACCTTGGAGCTTCTGGAGAATGTTACAGCCATGAGATCCAAAAGCACAGGCCAAGTGGGAACACAAAGATACCTGCACACTCAGAAGGCCACGGGAAAGGCTACCAAAAAGGGCAGCCTTTTTCTGTTCTCTTTGGGGCACCCCAGAGGCATGGAGGAAATGGGGGGGCTCCTTGAGCTGACGACGCAGAGGCAGGCTGCTTGCTCACATTCACTCCTTCTTTCACAGCTAACCTTCTCCCACATACCCCCTGAAAGTCCCACACAACACTCTCACCACAAACCCACAGGGAGGCCTTAGACCATTGCTAGGCTGCCTGTAGTTGCCGTCAGTACAAGCAAACAGAGTTGCAGGCCGAAGGACTGAAGCAGTCAGACAGGGGGATATCGCCCTCCAGGGAACTGGGTGGACTAGGGCCACAGGTGCTAACCAAGAAGGAAGGAAGAGAGAAAAGATGCTGGAACCGGTACACAGCCTCTAGCATGGAATTCTAAAACCCTTCACATGGAAAGCTGAGCCATAGCATGGTGGCTGCAAGAAGTAATTATGGCAGTCAGTGGTCATTTAGCTGTCCTGTTACACTTGCTCCGCTGCTAGCATTATTTTCATCAGGATTTTTGGTGGCCAGGGTTCTCCAACCTCCCAAGCAGCTAGATGTGGACAAGAAGATATAATTCTGACTCAAAATAAAAACTCTAAGGATAAAGTAGCTCATTCGCATTATAAAGATAATATCTGAAGTTAATTTCCAATCTCAAATGCAACCCTGAAGCCCCAACACAACCAACATCAGAAACGAGTTATAACGGCAATAAAATCTAGCAAATGAAAGATTAAAGGTAGAAATCAAATGGACAGTTATTACAAATGTGGGTAGTACAAAGTATCACAGTATCCCAAGAAAACTACATTAAAACCATAATCCATGTGCCTTGATTGTGACCTACATTGTATATTTATTTACAGTAAAAATTAGATTTACTTGATTGTGTGTATGTGTGCATTATGTGTATACACATGTGCAACCCTATTGCATGTGTGTGCGCTGTGTGTAGAGGCCAGAAGCCAATGAAATGTTTTCTTTGATCATTTTCCACTTAGCTTTTGAGACAGTCTCTCACTGAACGCAGCATCCACCAATGGCAAGATTGGCTGACCAATGAGCTTAAAGATCTGCCTGTTTACTCCCCAGTCCCCAGTGCTAGGGTTACAGAAGCAACTGGACCACACATATGGGTGCTGGGGATCCAAACAGATCTTCATGCTTGTGAAGGAGGCACTTTGTCAACTGCATCTCCATCCCCAAATCCAATTCTTTTATGATGAGAGGGCCTTGTTTCTGAGAAAATGGAGGACTTCTCCTTGTTTCTTGCATGGAATGCCAACAGAAGTCACGGCTATAGCACATCCAACACCATGAGGTTGAAAGCTGGAGGGAAGCAGGTAGAGATCAGGCCATGAGACTTTCTGTTCGCCTCCTGTGTCCCAAATGCAGAGCTGGGGAAGAAGGAACTCAGGGTGTCACTCGCGCAAACCAAAAGAAAGAGCAATGAAAGACCCAGAGCAGGGCAGTTCTCTAGGGGAAACCATTGGATGAGAAGTGTGCTACTCCAGACCAAAGGCTCTGAAAAGCCTACGCTCGGTTCACCCACTCCCAGAAAAGTTAAAACCACCGAGGCCACACTTCCACCTGTCTCTTAATATGGGATAGTGCCAGAGAAGTCACGGAGAGATCTCCTTCCTCATCTGACAGTATCAATACAACTGCCTTTCCCTTGCCAATACGATGTCACAGAAAACCAGCCTAACACAAGATCCCAAATCAGATAGAGTTTCATTCAATCTAACCTTAAAGATTCCAGCAGGACATTATTTATAATACCAAAAACTAGGAAGGATGCAGTCAGTGTTCAGTGGACAAAGACAACCAACACACACTGGCATCAAGAGGACAGGTGTTCAATAACTAACTACAAATACTCTACAGCAGCCACCACAAGGATGACTAGAGAGATACTGGCAGACAGCTCAGTAGGTAAAGGGCTCGCTGCATACACATGAAGATCAGGGTTCAGAGCCCAGCATCCACATAAAAGACAGGCATGGTGACATGGGGAGGGAGAGGAAACATGGTCCTCTGGCCATCCGGAGCTCCAGGTTCAATGACAGCCCTTGTCTCAGAAAATAAGGGGAACCTGATTTAGAGAAAGAGGCCAAAAATACACACTAGAGGGAAGAGAGCATCTTCATCAAATGGTGCTGATCAAACTGAACATCCACATGTACAGGAATGAAACCAGATCTTTATCTCTAGCCCTGTACAATATTCAACACCAGATAGATCAGGGGCCCCACGTGATATCCTGAGCCTGAAAGAGAAAAAGCAGAGCGTACACTTCAGCTTAGAAGCACAGGAAAGGACTTTCTGAACAGGGCTGCACCAGTTCAGGCATCAAGACCAGCAACTGACAAAAGGGACCTTATGGAACTACAAACATTCGCATAGCAGAGGGCACCATTCAAGTGAAGAGCCAGTTACATAACAGGGAAGTGCTTATGAGCACAACACCTAACAGAAGGTTATTAATTATAATATTCAAAGAATTCAAAAAACAATATATCAAGAAAAAACAATAAAAGCAAGGAATGAAACAGTTCTCAAAAGAAAAGTACAAATGTCTAAGAAATATTTTTTAAGTGTCCAACATCCTTAGCCATAAGGGAAATGCAAATTAAAACTACTTTCAGCTATCATTGCCTAAGTTAGAATAACTATGATTAAAAATCCCAAATTCTAACAAATTCTGACGTAGATGGGGCTAAAGAAGAACACAAACTTGTGGAGCACAAACTAATACAGCCGCTGTTGAAATCAGCATGGATGTCCCTCAAAATGTTAAAAATTGATCTACCGTATGATCCAGTTAGACAACTCCCAGGTCTCTTCTCAAAGACACTTGCCCACCCTTGCTCATTCTTGCTGTCTTCCCAAGAGACAGGAAATGGAAAGCCCAGATTCCCGTCAACTAGTGAATGGATGATGAAAACGCCGCACAGATACACAATGGAATGCTATTCAGCTGTAAAGAAAAACGAAACTACGAAATTCTCAGACAAATCTATGGAGCTGGAAATAACCAGTCAGAGCGAAGGAACAGAGGCTCAGAAAGGCAAATGCCATATGTTCTCTCTCCCATGGAGATCCTAGCTGCAAACCTTTAGATATGTGCATTTAAGCTGAAATATCTGCAGAAGTAAAAATAAAAATGGTAAGGGCCCATCATGGTAGATTTCAAGGGTGAGGAGAGAGAACTCAGGTGGCAAGAGGGAGGAAGGAGAATAATGGAGCAGGAAGGATTAAAGGGTGGGGGAGGAGCAGGGGACAAGGGAGTCAAGGGAGGTGTAACTAACAGGAAATCCATTTGAAAAAGCCATAGGGAACCATACTCTGCAGGAGTTTCCTAAAATATATACACATACAAGAACAGTTTAAAGGGAGTTCCCCATAACAGGGAAAAAATACATCATAGGCTGTCAAATGAAAAGCCCAGTGCCAGCTCTAGGATACCTCTTTTGGGGGACAATGAGGTTCCAGATGTCCCCAAACACTATAGGCTAATGCTCTTGTTTTTGGTTAGCCTCCAGAACTTGATGGGGACACCCCATTGCTGAAGATCGCACACACTTGAGTCACATGGAGAAATCAATACATTTCTGAAATGAAAGCTTCATCCTCCATGCTGCCAGGGGAGAAAGGCAATCTCAGCCGGCTTTGAACCCTGAAAGATACAATAATGACTGGCCTGGCAAGATATGCCCACTGGTTCAATAGTGGTATGAATGTCCTGGGAGTAACCAACCATTTTTTTTTTTTTTTTTGCTTGGAGTGAAGTCCTGCTTCACAAGACAAAATTCATATCTGGTACCATTAAGTAGGCCAAGAATCTGTGACTAGTAGATCATAGTCTCTAGGGTAGAGCTTATTGCTATTTGCTAAATGAAAATAGAATTAAACTGCCCCCTAAGTACTTATCTTCATACTTATAGATTAGTGCATCTCTCAGCCTTCATCACAGAAGCCTATCTTTCCAGCATATGGTTATTATTACAGAGATCCATAACTGGTCAGCATGCAAGACTAAGAGACTGCAAAATTCTCAGCCCTAAATGAGACATCTACATCACCCCACCTTCCTCTCAAGTTGGGGGCGATCATCAAGAGGAGGCAGAAAGACAGCAGAACCAGAGGGAGTGGAAGACTGCAGAGAAATAGTGTTTTCTGAACATGAGAAGGTGTTACACACACAGACTTACAGGGGCTATGACTGCATACACAAGACCTACACAGATCAAGCCAACCCAAATCCCAGCATGGATGGAAGAGGGGCCTATGAAGTCCACCCTTAGCTGAGGAACTATTGGCAATCGATGGCTGCTGGGGAGCAAGAGTCAATTTTCTTCAGGGATGTAGACTGAAGACTACCCATGTTTCAGAAGACAGCCCCACCCCCATACACATGCCAGCTGCACCAGACTCAGTGCATTTAAAACAAAAACAAAAAACAATACCAAAAAAAAAAAAAAAGCCAGGCGGTGGTGGTGCACACCTTTAATCCCAGTACTCGGGAGGCAGAGGCAGGTGGATCTCTGTGAGTTCGAGGCCAGCCTGGTCTACAAGAACTAGCTCCAGGAGAGGCTTCAAAAGCTACAGAGAAACCCTGTCTCGAAAAAAAAAATGGAATGCTGGTGAGAGGGATAGGGGAGGAATTGAAGATAAAATAATGAAATTAATAATTTACTTTTTTAAAACATAAAAATCAAAATTGGAAAGCAATAGAGGAAAGACACATTGATCTCTGGCTTCCACATGTACAAACACAGGTGTGTGCAGTATACACACACACACACACAAATGAAAAGAGATGGCAAGAATCCTTACCAAGATGCGAGCAATTTCCAACACATAAATGAATTGCATTTCCTACCAAATGAAATCTAATCCGAGAATGCGATGCTAGCTCAGTACTGAAATATCAATGCTATACTGGGATAAGGAATAAAATAGCAGCAATTAGTACTGATAAAGGAAATAATGAAATGTAGCTCTTACCTACAGTGAAAAGCTTTATAAAGGAGAAGCTAGGAACTTCCTCATATTGACAAAGGAAAGCCCCAGAAAGCCTACAGTTCACACTACACTTAATGGGAGAACTTCAGAGCTTCCACTGAAACAAGGAATGGGACAGTGACTCTCATTCCTTGCATTTGATATCACACCTGACAAGCTAGCCAGTGTGGGGAGGTAAGAAAAGAGCTACAGGATAGAAGAAGGAGCACCAAGTATATGGTGGTCTCATCTATAAAAACAAAACCAATGCACCTAGAACAAATAACCAATCAAAGAGTCACATGGGCAAACCGCCATTCAAGAACCCCCCACATTTCCACACAGTAGCGACAAACACGTGCACACACACCGTTTACAAGTGCTCAAAAGTAAAATACCACAATGTAAAGCTAATTTTAAAGGTGTAAAGTTTGTATTCTGAAAATCAAGGCTCTGAGTAAAGAATCAAAGAAGAGCTAAGTAAGTGCAGCTGCAATCTTCACTCCTGAAGGGAAGACTCAACCCTGTAAGGATGGAAATTCTCTCTAGATGACAGTACCAATGCTGTTGAAAGCCAAGCAACGTTTATAGGAGACAACGGTGAGATTATTCCAAAACTGGTAGGGATGACAAAAGGAAAGTAACCACTAACATTTGAAAAAAAGACCAAGAGGTGGAAGCAGTTAGTCTACCCAATCCCAAGACTTACTACAAAGAAACAATACTCAAGATGAAGTCCAGGAAAGGATGAATACTGACGATGTTGTAATAAAGTCCAAGACCCAGAAGTGAACCTTCACAAATATACTGAGATTATGTTTACAAAAATCCAAAAGATGTTTTCAATAAACCACAAAGCAGCCATCCCATAACCAAGAAAGCCACCCTCATACCTTGTTTAAATATTACCTTAAAATACATGTCACAGATTTATCTATTAACTCTAAAACTGGAAATCTGTTGGAAAAACAGAGACAACCTTCAGGAATCATGGCTAAGCTTAGTGTTCTTAGACTTGACTTAGAGCAATAAAAGAAAAGAAACTTTGATGTAGCCAAGAACTCGAATGGGCCAGAAAACAGGAAAAAAATGATAAATTGAATCTTATCAAAAGGTAAAATGTTTGCTCACTAGCAAAACAAAACAAAAATCTCTTGAGATGATGAGAAAACAAGCCACAGTCTGAGAGAAAATATTTGCAAGTCGTGCATCTAGTGAAGGACCAGTATGCAGACAACTTAGAGTTACCTCAGAATCCATCAGTTCTATGGAAAACAGTTTTAGTTATATTTCAGTATTTTTGCAAATACTACATCCCTCAGCACTATTTCTAGGCATCCAGGCTGGAGAAATTAATATTTATGCTCACATGAAACTTGTACATGTGTTGAAGAATTAGGTCGGTACAATAAATACCCAAGCCAGCTCAAGAAGAACAGTTATATTTTAATGGTTAAAAAGGGGAAACTCAGGCTACAAGAGTGGGAGGTCCGACATCCTATCTGTCCGGCGGGCGCCGCACAGAGAGAGTGGGCACCTGGATCCTCCAGGTTTTTCTACCTGAGCCCCAGGTAGCCACACCCTAACTAGACGTGATTGGTTGATAGAGTTTCCCCATCATACATGGTGTTCAAAACAGCTTTATTTATAATCATCATAAACTGGATGCTACCAGGATGTCCTTCACAGACAGAATGGTTAAACACACTGTGACAACTGCCACACTGTGGAATACCACTTAGCAATAAACTACTGATATAATCAACAATGTGAATGAATCTCCAGAGAATTACGTTCAGTATAAAAAAAATACATAAACCAGATGCTTCCTTTTTTATGATATTACAAATTTACAGAAATAGAGAATAGGTTCCCGGCAGCAGCTTGAGAATGTGGGTGGTGTGGTTCTGGAGGGGTCCTTGAGCCTGTGGCTGAAAACACATCTTCACTGTAACACTGTACTAGTTCAGTAAGACAGTATCATTGGGAAACAAGGGAAAACCCACGTAAGATCTCTGTCTTCTGTCTTGATTACACATGAATCTACAAGCAGCTTTCAAAGGACAACAAAGCAAAACAAAGCACTAAACTAAAACAGGGCGGGAGAGATGGCTCAGTAGCAAAGAGCTCACGTGGCTCTTTCAGAGGAGCTGGATTCACATGGTGGTCACAGTCATCTGTAACTACAGTTCCAGGGCAGCCAATGTGCTCTTCTGACCTCTCCAGGCACCAGGCACATACGTGGTACACATACACACACGCAAGCAAAACACTCACGATAATAAAATGAGACAAACCAGATTCTAGTTTGGAGGAAGTGGTGTACTCACTCACACATTCCTGGTGGGAAAAGGAAATGACCGGGGACTCTAGAAAAGAATTTGGCAGTCCCTCAAAATGCTAGTTAGCACAGGGCCAGAAATTCCACCCCTAGAGTTTCCCTACCACTTTCCCAAGAGAAATAACAAGGTGTGTCTACACAAAGGTCTAAACAGTGTGCACAGAACTATTATTCACAATACAGCCAAAGCATGGAAACAACCCAACTATTTGTCAAATATGAATGGACAAACGAAACGGCCAGGCATAGGGACACACACCTGCAATCTAAGCATTCAAGAGGTTGAGGCAGGAGGATCAGGAGTTCAAAGCCAGTCTCAGTTACATAATGAGTTTAAGTCTAGCCTGAGCTACATGAGACCCTATCTCAATTTTTTTAATTAAATTCAATAAAAATGTGCTCTATCCTCCCACCCCCTCCCCACTAAAATGTGGTTCATTGATTCAAAGGACTAGCACTTGGCCCATGAAAAGGAATGTAGTACTAGTAAGATACCACCAACTATAAATGCCTTGAAAACCTCACACTGGGGTAAGCAGTCATTCACATAGGGTTGTAGGGGCCGAATTACCTCCCTATACGTTGTGTAAACTGTGCCTCATTTATCCCCACACCTCCACTCTGGTACCGGAAAAGGTTTACGTCCGGGCTGGTCCCTGACAAAGGGTCATATTCTATACAGCTCCATTTGTATGAAATACCCAGAATAGTTAAATCCATAAAGACAGAAAGTAGAATCATATGTATCTACATCTGGTGGAGGGACAGGTGCACTGGAACAGGTGTGACTGCTAATGGGCAGAAAGGTATTTTGAGAAGAAAAAAATTTCAAAATTAAATTGTATAATAATTTTATACTAATACTATTGAGGCTAATTTAATTCATACTTAATGCACATGTCAAGTAAAGTTAATATATAAGGTTAAGGTTATATAAACATATTAAATAACATTAACCTACAGCATTAAGACATAATTCCATGTAACAAAAATAATTGTATGAATACTGAAGAAACCATTTAATTGTTTTTAACTTTCAGTTAGTCTTCATAGTTCACCAAATAACAACTGTGGTGGTTTGAGAAGTGCAGTGAGACTAAAGCAGCCTATTTAAAACTCTGTCTGAGGCCTGGGGATGCCGCTCAGTGGGCAAAGGGCTTGTCTAGTAGCTACAGAGTCCTGGGTTCCACCCCCAGAATCACATAATACTGCAGGCCTGTGACTCTAGCTCTCAGGAAGTGGAGGCAGGAGGATCACAAGTTCAAGGTTATCCTCAACCACATAGCAAATTTAAGGTGAGCCTAGCATGTATGAAACATCATCTCAATAAAAAGAAATTGACTAAATTAAACTAAACTCCAGACTATAATATTTAAAAGAAAGTCTCCTTTTTCTTGATAAATTTTCCCACACACCAAGAACTCGATTGTTCCATTTACCTTGTTAAGATAACAAATTGAATGTGCTTTAAATAGCTACACGTTTCTGGAGGGTTCTGATTGAGTAGTGGCATCTGAGGAGCAAGAAGGGCCCTTGGGAACCAGCGGCTACATCTCAGAAGGGAAGCTGGGCTCGAGAGTGCCTTCCTGGGTGGGTTGTATGGGCACCAGGAAGAAGACCCAGGAGATGACAGTGACCTTCAGATGCCTCTTGTCCTGTGTTCTCCAGCTATGACTGGTAGAAACGCCAAGGTTCTGGTCCAGAGGAAGGCTGTAAGCTCAAAGCTCCCTTGAAGCTGGAAGGAAGGTGATGCTAGAGGCAAGAACCAGATGCAGAGAAATAAGGGACATGGGCTCAGGACACAGCTTCTCTGCCACCACAGGTCAGCAGTACAACACGGCCTGTCTTCCCTTCCAATGATCTCATGTGCTGGGCACTTGGCCCTCTGTCCACTGAGTCCCTTGAGCCGACTGGCCACCTATGTGCTCAAGGGCTGCCCACACACCATACACATCCTACAAACGGGACTGACTTTTCTCCCTGGTACAGTGAGAGTCTTTCTGAGCTCCACAACTGGTCGTTTGTGGAAGCAACCAGCCAGTGCCCTCCACACTGCCCAGGCCTGGAGACCACCTTCAGCAGTTATGCCCCACTCACCCCACTACCTGAAACCATGCCCATCCCTTCTTGTTGCATTAACCCAAAGTCAGATTCCCCGGTCTACAATTCAAGGTCTGTCTCCCACTGTCCTCACCCTGAGCATCTCAGGTTCACTGCTGAGGTAGAATCTGAAAGCAGAGAGGACAAAGGAGACAAAGGAGACCAGACGAAGAACCCTCTTCCTTATCATCATATCTGTTTACAGCCTGTTTCAGGACCAGAGATGCCACCTCTGCCAGTCATTATATGAGGGTAGTAGAATCTATACTAAGAAATATCAAAGACTCATCTTTTCTGCAGTCATGAGAGTGCTGAGAAAGACCAGTGTCCCCAGTGGGGATGGATCACCCTTAGAATGACCACTGATGGCATGCAACATCTGGCTGAGAGGAGGGCCCACTACATCTGACCTGCAATTATCCTGAAGGGACCCCCCCCTAGATGTGGTGCATCCCAAGCCAGAGATAGCTAATGAACTACCTGCAGCCACTATGAGCCAGAGTGGGTGGAGAGCCTGCTTGGGTTCTGCTCCTAGGCTGCTGTGCAACACTGACCAGAACCAAAGGAGAGGCAAGAACCAGCATGGAGAGGCCAATTTCCAGTCCAGGCTGCTTCTCCACCAGCTCCATGGGAGCCTAGGCTTGCTTCTTCTTATGCCTGGCCTTCTGGAGGGGGAAAGATGGGTACACACCCACCCAGGCTCACAGCCACCCTTTCCCCATCCTGGGATCATGCACTTGATTTGTTCTTGGTGCAGAGTATGGATGGAGCTGTGTCCCCCACAACATTCATAGATAAAATCCCAACCCCTTATGGGACTTTACTTTAATATCAGGCTCTACAAAGCTGAGAATCTCTATCTTCTATATAGGATCAGGAAGCTGCACCTATGAAATCTCAACATTAGGGCCACCTAAGCAAGACCTGAACAAAACACCAGTTAGCATGCCAACGTGGAAGGGGGGATGTCACAAGACCCTACTCCTAGATGAAGGGCTACAGTGAATGGCTGCCGAGAGAGGGAGAACTAGTATTTCCCCGGGATGAGCTCCCTAACTGACTGCCCAATACCAAGTGGTCAACCCTAAACACATATACATATGGAAAACACTCAATGGACTCAGAAGGTTGTGTTTACATTTTTATACATATGTATATATGTAACAATAAGACTAAAGGAAAAGAAACAATCAAGATGATACATGAAAGTGGAAGGAGGGCTTGGAGTCAGGAAGGGAAACTCTGGGGCACTGGGAAGGGATGCTGATAATAGGGGCGAAAGATGATCAAAACATATACATGTATGAGAAGTCATAATGAAATCTATTATTTTGTAATAAATGCTAGTAAAAATGAAAAAATAAAAAGCTCTATTTTTTAAAAGAAAAAAAAGAGTGATTAAGTTAAAACAAAGTCATTGGGGTGGGTCCTACTTTACTCTGACTGGCTTCTTAGAAGAGATTTGAGAATATAAGACACCAGAGTTGTTTACACAGATGGACAGCCACAGCAGGACACAGCTAGAAGGCAGCTATTTTCAGCCCTGTTTCTAATTCCTATTCCTATTTCTGAAGCTCTTTCCTAATCCTGGTGAAACTGCAGCCAAGCCCAGAAGCTGTGTTACCTACTCCTTACCTGCCAGTAGTGTCTCAACCCCACGCCCCTGCCACAAGTTACTTCACATAGCACTGAACACAGCCGGGGCTGGTTGTCCAGTCTCTGCAAGTCATGCAGCAGACACTAGGCTTGCAGCCACAGACCTGACAACTCCCTCTAAATCACAGGGTACTCTCAAAACAACAGACCCAATTTCTCGCCTACAGGGCAGGACGTCCCAGTGGGATCCAGAGTCCCTTCCTCACCAGACACACCTGAGTTCTACAATATGCTTTCAGTGGCTCTCATGCATAGATACTATCATCAGGAAAACCAAGGTGACTAGCTTGTCCAGGGATTGCACATTGGTCAGAATCACCAACTGTCACACAGACTTAAGGCAGATGAGGAACAAAACAGCCGAGTCAGGAATCTAAGGTCCACATAAATCTCTTGCAATCCCTGGGCTATGCTGTGAAGCTTCTGCCCAGAGAGAGGCTCTTCCTGTCAGTGCTGAGAACCACCACAGAAAAACAAACAGGTGACACTAGACCCTGTGGGTCCTGCTGCCCAAATGCTGGAGCACGTGGGGACAAACAGCATGGGTGGACTTGATCACAGAGCTAGGTAGTGCTAGGAGTCTGGTAGAGCCCCATATAACATGCCTGCCACATGTGCACAAACAGGCAGCATCCAGGCTAGAGCAGGTATCCACCACACCCCTGCTGACTATCCAAGTCTGGGGCTGGAAGGGAGGGAGGGAGGCAGAGAGGGAGAGAGGGAGGGAGGGAGGGAAATGATCACTTCCCCTGCCCAGCATCTGACCCAAGCCAGGCTAACCACCCAGGTCTCTGTTCCATTTGCAAGGTGCCCTGGCTACTGTTAAACTCTTAAGAGTCAGGTCACATCAACAATACGCATACTAGCCTCCTGCCTAGAACCCCATGTAGTAACAACAATACCACAAAAGGACAAGCAGCCAATAAAGGCCTTCCCAGTCTACTAAGGAACCAGAATCACAAAGACCCCTAAAGAGTCGCTAATGAAAACTAGACAGGGAAACAGGCTTCCACAGTCACCCCAACCCACTTGTCCTAGCTGAGCCTCCTAGCTTGGCCCAGAGAAATCAGCAGGAAGGGCTAATCCCAAAGAACACACTCTTGCCAGTGTCAGGTTCAGCTGTTAGCTTCCCGGCTGATATAGAGAACTCATCTGCAAACCTCTGCACTCGCTTGGGGATTAGGGCACAGCTCAGTGGTGGAGCACTTCCCTGCCATGTGCAGTCCTGGCTTCAATCCTCAGCCTTGCAAGGTAAGAAAAACACAATGTGACAATATAATGATAAATAAATACATTTCTGATGGGTATTTTTCATGGCTGTATGGGTTTCAGCTTTCTTTCTAGGATCACCTTTGGTTACTGATGCTCTTCTAGGAATTGCCCTGTTTCATCTATTGAAGTTTTCAAGTTCTCACAGGCATCAAACGAGCCCTGCATGCCCCAACTTTCTATTTTGGTTGGCTGTTTTATCTGTAACCACCTTTCCAGGCCTCACAGGCCTCATGGGTGTCTTTCTTCTTGCTCCATCTCTCTCGGGTTTTTCTACTTCAAAGAATAAACTTTGACACCCCTGTTCTAGCCTCAGAGCAATTCAACTCGGTCCTCTGTGAACATACACTTCTGTGAACACGTGAGCAAGCCAAAAGTGACATGAAGGAGGGAATGGCCACAGCTCCTCGGGTAAGAGATGCTCTGTTTAGCCAGGGTTCTGCCCTCATCCCCGAGTTATTTAAAATCTCGAGCCCCAGGTCTCAGGCTGATCAAACAGAAGCAGCACTACAGGCTGATGCAGCTGAGGCCACTCTGCAGACAGCTCTGAATTTTAAAGGGATTTAACTCCTGTTTTCTCTACAGGATGAATACATGTGCAGCAGGCTTCCTATTCCTTGCAGATCCCACGGACGAGACTTCCTCTTGTTTTGGTCCCAGTTTGTTTTTTAAGGAAGATGGATCATTTACTACATCTGAAATCCTGCCCAAAGAATAAACTTCAGGCATACTACACACACACACACACACACACACACACACACACACACACACACACACACTCATACATACACACTCTCACACACATGTTCTCTCTTACACACATGTTCATACATACACTCTCACACGTACATGCTCTCACACACATCTACACACACATACATATTTTCACGTACACACATGCTCTCTATCTCTCTCACACACACGCACACACATGCATGCAGTCACATACACACATGCTTTCATACATGTGCATGCACACAGTCATACATACACACTCTCACACACATGCTCTCTCTCCCTCACACACACATATGTATGTATGCACATGCATGTGTGTGCGCACGTACACACACACACACACACACACACACACACACACACACACATGCCCCAAAGAGGATTCAGAGAAGGCAGAAATAGCTCTTGGCACATTCTTCCATGTGGGCTGAAGCTTTCCAGAGATGGCTGCTTCTCTGTTAGAGACTACAGAGCATTGTGATGGGGAGCTGGAATGCTGCAGAATGAAAGCCAAATTACTCTGGACTATCAGGTTCTTTAGATAAATGGCAGCTTACCTTTAACCCTTGTGTATGAACTAACACACTCATGATTGTTAGGGAAACCTCTCAGAAGGTATTGCTAAGTTTAGCAGCTTAGCTTCCATCAACCCGAAAGCTAAGAGTACTCTATGAATGTCTGAAACCTCTGGAAAGACTTCCCCATTTGCCTGCTGCCCACCTACCTCACAGTCCACAACTGATTTTGCTGAATCACTGATGTATGGCTCTCTGTTGCCCTTTGGCAATACCAGTGCATGTACTCTCTCTCATGATGGAGCAGGTCATTCCATATTGAATCCCATCCTGACCTTGGTCACTCACCTTTGCCCCAAAATAAACTATGTTCTTACACCCTTTAAAGCAAGAGTGAAATACGTTCTGCTGATTCAGGTGATGGAGGCCTCATAACCTAAAATAACGTGAGGAGGAGTCAAGTTTGATGAAGCATCAGCAGAAGCATAACTAGATGCCAGTACAACCCGTCACAATGGGCACAGGTTTCCAGTGGTTGTATTTTAACAGTCGTACTTCATGAAGTTGGTACCAAAACACATTGTAAGTGGTACTGAATACCTCAGTGGTCTCAAATGGCAAATTCTCACATGGTACCAATACCCAGGACATTCAGAGGCTTTTGTAAGATACAGGGGCCACACACACTGCCAGAACAGCAGAACATAACTTAACTTGGACAAGAACAGCTATGGCAACAGGGTCAAAGCCACCAAACTCAAACAGTGGAAATGGAATGGGGCACTGCAGCCCTGAACATTCTGCTGGGGCATGGTTGCTACTGTCTGTGATTTCTGTCTGTTCCAGGAGTCCCTGGGACAAAATGGAGAGAGGATGGTGATGGGGGGAGAGTCACGTAGAGGTTCGTGTCTTAGATCAGCCCACTGCTCTGCCCTTTACAGACCCAGAGGGCCAGGGTGGACCTCAGACACACAGTACATCTGTCAGCCACATGCCTGGGTCTCCTGAGTGCAGCTCCTTCTCTGAGAACTGAGCCCAGGCTCCCCCTTGCCTGGCACCCTCACTTACAGCCTCTTCCCCAGGGAAGAGAGAAACCGAGATCTCCAAATCCCTGGTAGCTCACCCCACTGCATCCAGAACTTGCCTGGACACTGATATCCCCTTACCCAAACCATGTCTCCTACTTGTGCCAGAGACCTTGGCTTGGTCCTCATGTTTGCCATGGCTCAAGACCCTCCCCGAGCAGCCATGCAGGAACATGCTACTGATCTACCCTGAGCTGAGAACACAGGAGATCTTAACAAGCTGTACACACTGAGGTGATCCACTGCTGTCCTTGCCTACGCCCCGCCCCTGAGGTTCCACCAGCCCAGACCTTCTGAACGATCTTCTACCATTCCCTACAGATGATGCTGAACCACCTACCACCACCGCTGCCATCCAGTCCATGGGGACTGGATGTTCCCTCGTCTGCCTTCCTCACCCATAGGGCTGCAAACGGCCTTGATCCTGAGGCTGCTACAAAACCAAGAGAGGTGATACACTCATGTAGCGACACTAGTCACAAGAGCTGAAACAGGAAAGCAACCTCAGTGACTGCCAGTGGCTGGAGGGATAAGGAATATGAATATTATTCGGCCATGGAGTAGGACACATCATGCCATCTGCAAAATGAATGGAACCAGAGGACATGAGGTTGAGTTAAACAGACCTGTGTCAGACACCGGAAGACTATATATTGTATGTTCGCTCTCATACACAGAAGCTAAAACAAGCCAACACAGTGTAGACTAGTGATGGCCAGAGTGTGGAAGCGGGTTTACAGCTGAAGGTTGGGTAATAGGTGCTGAAGCACAGTGGGGAGTATAATCTGGTGTTCCCAGCTTGGTGGAGTGGCTTTATCACAACCTACTGCCCATTTTAGGAAAAACTAGCAGAAAAGAGTGCAAGGGGCTATGGGATAAAAAATGGCCAGGAAGGAAATGTTAATTGTCCTGACTTGATTGGTGCAAACTGCATGTGCATGCTGAAATAACATACTGCACCTCTTAAATCAGCATACCTGATTAATACATACTAATCAAAATAAAATTAAATTATGGATAAGTAAAAATAAAATTACCTCCACAGCCTTAAAGAAAAACTAGGAAAGGAAAAAGGCTATAAGCACGGAGATCAATAGAAAAGGCAGGAAAGATAAGAGAGACATGAAATCAGACAAAAGCCAAGGACGTAGTAAAATACTGAGCAGAAGATAAAAACGAAAGTCAGCCATGAGCTTCTTCACAAACACACACGAGCACAGCCCACACTGAAGCCTGCTGCTCCAGCCCTGCAGGATACTTCTAGCTCTAAGACAAGAAGATTTCCTGAAGATTCACTTCTCGACCTTGTGAAGCTAATAAAGCCAAGGGCAAGCTGGGCACAGTGGTGCATGACTACACTTCCAGCATCTGGGAGGCTGAAGCTGGGAGATCGAGAGCTCAAGACTGGCTTGGGATACAGGATAGCAAGATCCTGTATCCAAGATAAAAAGAAAAGCCACATTCAAGAAATTCTTAGAAAGTACCATGGAAATATCAATACCAGTATGATGACTCTAGAAGCCAAGGAAAACGCCTGTGAAGATGTCTGATCCACACATTCATACATATGGTATACAGCAATATATGTGTGCACATGGACATGTACACATGCATGCACAAATGCCTACCCTTTGATATACACACAAGCACATATACACATACAGACATTCCCACAGCTCCATATGTACCCATGTGTACAAATGTAAATGCAGACATCTACCTATGCATTTCTACAGGTATGGACAAACCCATGCACACAAACACATACCACCCTCCACATGCCCATCCATGTATCCACGCGCTCATTAGCGCACAGGGCCTAAAAATACTTATATGATTTATTCTTCAATTAGATCCAAACTTTGCTATAAATATTACATTGCATTACAGTGTCTAGACATTCGAAGAAATGGTTTAAAATTAACAGTGGGTGTAATAATATCTTTTATTGATAAGGAAGGGTAAAAACAGCTGTGAAACGAATCCTCTGTCCATAGCCTGAACAACCACTATGAAACTTTAGCAAGAGGTACACAGAGTGCCTGTGCACCCCAGGCCGAGATAAGATTCTGCATTCTTCTAGCAAAGGCACCCATGGTGTACCAAGCCTCACCCCTAGGTTTCCTTGAGTCACTTTTACTCACCCAATGGGCTCAGTTTCCTCCCTACACCAGACAAGGACACACAGGTGACGAACCACAGGGGACAAAGGGGCTGATGGGGGGTGCCCTTCTAGCCTATATCATCTGCAGAATAGGGTGACAGTTACACTGTCTCACAGGCAAAGGGAGCTGAATGCCTAAGAGCAGAGGGTCAGGGCCAGCTGCACATTCATATTCAGCTGAGGTGTGCCCAGGACCCATCTCACCCGCCCAAGCCTGGCTCAACAAACTACAGGCGCATCAGAAAGATAAGAGGCGCCCACATGCCACCCCATGGCCATCCACGGCTTACGAGTAGTTCAGCTGCTTCAGAGGAGCAAGCCCAGGCTGTCTGCCCATCACATCTTCTCTTCCCCAGATACCACCATGAAACACTGAGCATTACAGCCTTGCCACGAAAGGGTAGACTGAGGCTCACGGAGAGAAGAGGTAGGCACCCTACAGCCACAACTGCCCTTCATTAGGTAAGATCGAAATCCAGCACAGCTGGGAGAGAGGCAGAGGTGACCGAAGCACCACCTCACACTGGACACACTGACCTGCTTCTCGTTCTCATCCTCCAGCCGCAGTCGGTCCTCAATGCAGCTCCGAGCCTGCAGAAAGGCCTTCCTCTGTGAGCGCTCTGTCAAGATCCGCACGAAGACGCCATACATGTTCACGCCCACAAAGAGCAGGGCATTGGCACCGAGCTGCAGGGAGAGACAGTGACAGAGTGTAGAGTTCAGACTAGTCAGGGGCAGGAGGGCCTGGGCCACCATGGAAGCCACCAAAGGACTCTCCAGCAACCCCCCAGCCAGCTCCAGACTCACAGCCACCCAGGGACATTCAAGCACTGCCCAGACCCGCAGTGAAACACAGTAGGAGCCACATGTGGCAGAAACACACCTCTGCCCTCCCAACAGACAGCGATGCCACAGCATGTCATGGGATTGAGGGAGAGCTGCATCTAGTACCCTCGGCTGAATTTTATTCCCTCCCAATTTTATATGTCAAAACATTGAGCCTGGAAGACCTCAGGATGTAATTGTATTTAGAAACAGGTTATTAAAAGAGGTAATTAAAGTAAAATGAGATCATTAGGGTGAGCTCCGATCCAGCCTGGCTAATAAGAAGAGACCAGGATGCAGGACTGTGAGAGACCCGGAGGAGCCAGCCCTGCCCCCACCCAGATTGTAGATCCCAGCCTCCAGCACCGCGAGAAAAGACATTTCTGTTATATAAACCATCATCCCCGATTCTGTGGCACTCTGTTATGACAGTCCCGTAAAAACAACACACCTACAACATAAGAATATGAAATGGCTGCTTTCAACACTACATGGAACACCCTAGAAAGATTCAGAGGAGGTAAGGAGACAAAAATAAAACTTGAGTCACTGATTCAGGCACAGAGTAAACTGTAGCACAAGAAGAGTAGGCGCTGCTCTGTAAACAACCCCTTCCACCACACCTGCCAGGGGCCTGCGGGGAACCCAGACTCTTAGGCCTTCTCTGAAGGCCAGAAGGACGCTACCTGTTTGGTTAGATAGAATCATGGGAACTTAGCTTATGGGCCTGATCCAGTTCTAGTCAAGACCCCACAGGAAAAGCAGACTTCACAGAGATTGGCCATGGCCAAAGAACTCAGCTCAGACCCCAGACATCAGCTGTGAGTACTTCCTCCTGAAGGTCTCTACCCCCTGCCTGTCCCAGAGCCTAGCGGACCACAGGACCAGAGTTGGACAGAGGTGTTTATCATGAGTCACATCATGGTAGCCCCCCAGAACAGGGGACACTCATCTAACCCGAGGGCATCTTTCAGGACAACATAGCACGCTGGGCACTAATGGAAGATCTGACCAGTCCCTGGACAGTATGGGGGTCTGCAATAGACCAAGGCCAGAAGAATGAGCCATGCTATCAGCTGAGCTGGTGAGCCCCAGAGAAGGACCTGAACAAGAGGCTACGTCTACCTTTTAAAGGAAGTGAAAGTCAGGGAGACACACCCCTTAAAGTAAAAACTACAGCTAAACCCTCCCTGCTGAGATCTGCCCACATCAGATCTTCTTTCCTCCCGAGACAAACGTGTGGGCCCAGATTGAGGGTGTGATTGGGAGTGGATGGAAGAGGCAAGAACCGGTGCATTCACCTGTCAGCGTGCTAGGCCTCATGAAGCACCCCTTCCTCCCCACACGCACAAGAGCCATTGTATATGGAATGGGAAGGCTGGCTGCCCATCTCCACGAAGCACAGGGATAGCCCTGGGAGCCCCCGGCTTCTCGGTATCCCTGGTCAGAAGTGAGAAGCTCCCCTCTCCATGTCCACTAGCTAAAAATCTGCCGGCTCCAGAAGAGAAGTATATCCAGCTACCCTGAGGACATCTAAAAAGGCTACGTCCTCAGTGAAGTCGAAATTCTACAAGATGTCGTCCTCCTGTGAGCCCCTCCAAGGGAAAGAGGTCAGTGGATCAAACCAGCCTGTCCCCCACAGACAGCAATGTGGAAAAGGGTTTGTGGGGGGGGAGTGACCCCTCAGAAAGACAAGGGAACATCTGATATACCTCTCACCTGCCCAGGTCTCCCTTGAACTCCTGCCTTTTACCGGCAAGTGCTACAAAAACATTCAACTGACTGACGCAAACCCACCACCCATGTTATCCATGGGCTAATGATTCTCAATTCTCCCCATGAAGTTCTCTCAACTTCGGGCCAAAGCGGACACACTCTCCAGTACATGAAGCTGACAATGTGGCTGAGTGCCTGCTCATAATGGTAAGAGGAAGGTGGTTTAGGGTCATCATGAGCTGACCAGAGACCGAGGAGCCACAGGCTACCGGATCTCCACAGGGGAGAAGCCCAGCTCCCATTCTACCTCTATACTCCCGAAGGCATCCTGGCCTACCGCCGCCACTGACCACGGTGGTCTGAGGCAGCGTATGGCCCAGGCTCCTGGTCTTTGTGTGTCCTCTCTGGCCTTCCTCCCAGTCTTGTGTGCCCTTTTAAGTTATCCCTTTTCTCCTCTTCAGCTGTAACTGTTTCCCTCCTGATCCCTTCTAAGATTCTGAGTCTTGACAGTGGGCTCCACAGCCCTTTCAGGAGTGGGTGTGGCAAGGATGGGTGCTGTGCTCAAGGCCTCACAACTAGTCTCGTGTTTCTAAAAGCCCCAATCTCGCCATACACACATGCACACTCCACACCACATACAATGACCATGCTAATCTCACAGAATGTCACCAGTATTCCTCACGAACCCCACCCTGTCAGGCAGACATTTGTGCATGGCACGGCAGAGCTAACACATTGTCCTTGCATCCCCAGCTCACTCTGTGCCACTGACCCCGTTCTTCAGTCAGAAACAATAAGGGCAAGGAAGAAAACAGGGCTTCCCAGGGACAACAACACGTGCACAATCCCCTGCAGTGGCCCCTGCCTGAATGACGTCCCAGTGTTGGGGCCAGACCCTGCATCCAAACCAGTGTCCACCTCACAGAAGTCAGAAGCATACTAGCAGCAAGGAATCACAAGATGCAGGGCAGACTGGCATCAAACCCAGAGGACCAGCTGCAAATCAGTTCATGGCCCCTCTATGGTCCCTGATTGGTCAGGTGGAACCCAAAGCAGAAGGATCTCCCAGGGACCCAGGATCCCTTGAACATTCCACACACGCAGCAGGTTCCAAGAAAGAGACCAGGAGCAACATCTCCATATTCTTGCCCAGCATACTCAAAACATCACCAGAGCCAGCTCTCAGTACAGGAGGGGATTATGGCTCAGCAAAAGAGTTGGGACTGTCCATGGGATGACACACTGGAGTCAGACGTATCGGGATGAACTTGTGTTCAGCTTAACTCAGAAGCAGATGGGCTTGAATATAATATTTATAGGAATGTGTACACTTGTGAATCCACTAGCACTGCTGACAGAAGCAATGGGGTCCCAGGAACAACAAGGGTACCCAGAGCCCAGACGGTGGTTTCTAATGAGAACCTCTGAGAAAAACTAGGCCTTGGCCAGGTGTGGTGGTATACACCTGTGATCCCAGCATTCAGGAGACTGAGGCAGGAGGATGGTAATTCAAGGCCAATCCGGGCTATAGTGAGACCCTATGTCAAACAACAAGAAAGGACCCCTGGAGGAAAAGGCTGATTCTCAGACTGGGACAGAATATATATTAATGAGTCTGGAGCATCCTACATGTCACAGAGTAAGAAAGAGGTGTGTTAAGGGTCAGAGAGGTGGGGCTACATCACACACAAAAAGCACGTGAAAAGGCTGCAAGTAGCCATGCCAGGACCACTTGAGCATCAAAACCAAGTGGTACTGAGTTGCAAGCCAAGTGTAAAAAGAGTCATACTGACAGAAATCAATGGCTACATAAAACAGGATGGGGAACAGCAGACACTGGCAACATTCCCAGCCACTCACGGCTACCCTGCACTTTGGAAGGTAAATTCCCCACTCCCCAGATAAGGGAGGAAGCAGCCCCCGCCCAAGAGTACAAGGACAAAGAATACAGAAAAGGGTAACTTGATGGGGAGACTGAGGAGGGCGCTCGGCAACATCTGTCAGCAAGACAGTAACAGCAGCTCAGCAGTGACAAGCCACGCCCCCCTCCCCAGAGGTGAAGCACTTGCTGTTGAAAACTCAGTACCTCAAAGAGATGAAAAAAATCATCAGAGCTGGATGGGTACAGGACAGATGCTGGGAAGTCACTATAGTCACACCTGGGAAAGTCCTGGCCTGGGCCACCCCCTCATCCCACCATCCTGAAGAAAGGACCTATCCCAACCTGACATCATTATCCCAGGCACCTGCCTCTCTCCTCTGTGCCACATAAAGGGACAGGTGGCCCTGTCAAGGCCAGAGGCTGTGAGTCCCCTCTCTTGCCCCTCATCTCATGAATTCCTGTCCCTTAGGGCTCTGGACCTTCCATCTCTATCTGCCCTCACCACCTATGCTGAATGGAACCACTCTCCTTAAAATGCCATCATGCTGGAGGCTGACCTGGCCCAGGCCTACCTCCCAGTGTCCTGCCCTCATACAGCGAGCACCATAGACACAATGCATGTGCACAATGCATGGCACACGGGCAGCATACGGCTCTAGGCAGCTCGCGTTCTCAGGACTGCTCCCCTAGCTGCAGCCATGACCTGGAGGCTTTTCTGACCCCTAGATGGGGTTGAGTGACCCTCTGTCATCCTGTAGTCCCCATATTTACCCTCATCCCTATTTAGTATGCAAACCTGTCCATTGAATTTGCCCCAGCTGTCAACCTATGATGTTCTGGGCTGCCCTGCAGCAAGTACCAAGCCCAGGCATCAGTCAAACTGTCTGTCAGGGAAGAAGAGTCCTGCAGACAGCCTGGACCACAAGGACGTGTGAGGCATGAGCTGGCTCTGCATTTTCTCTCACTTTAGTTTGTGGCATCTTTGCCATTCCAGAGAAGAAACTAAATCCCCACACTGCTTCCCACACAGCCCAAGGCACAGTTAGTGGCAAATCCACAGGCAGCCATCACCTTGTACAGCACCCCCACAGATCAGACTTCGGGGACAGGTCAGCCTCTAGGTGCCTGCTTTCTGGAGCTCCTTAGCTAGACACTGTTCCATCCCTGCCTATGGGTATCCACAGGGCCTGGGTGGGGATTGCATGCCACTTTCTTCCAACCGTGGTTGCTTTTTCAACACCACACACAAATGTGTTTTTAAATTAATGTAATTGCTTGTTCGCTCTCTGGTTCTGAATTAGTAAACGCTTCAGAATTAGCATCATTTGAAAGGGAACCAGCAGAATGCTGATCTCGGCTGGAGGTGGTGATGGCAATCTAGGAATCATGGTACTGGTCTCTACTTCTGGGCATGTCTGAATTTTCCATGATTAAAATAAAAACAAGTTTAAAAACAAGGATATGGTGACTCCGCACAAGTTCCATTCACTAGTTTCCAACTAATGAAGCCATCGTCACCAGGCCTGGAAATGGCTCTCGCTGGGATCTCAGAAGCATGATCCTTGGTGTTTCCTGTTTAACTCTTTGTCTCTCAATGCCAAAAGGCTCTCAGGGGTCTTAGGGACCCACATAGAAGCTGCACTTAGCCACCCTCACATTCCCCATCTCCAAGCGAGTGGGGCCTCTCCTCTACACCATGTGACGAGAAGGAAGACAAGAAGGACCAATGCAGGGACACCAAGAACACTGTGAGTGAAAGGTGGGAGGTAAGGAGCCAGATGTGAGGCCCTAGCTGACATGGCACCTCAGTGACAGCTCTCACCAGAGATAGCACCCAGCTCCAGACACCCTGCCTAGAGGATCAGGGTGCAACACCGCAGTGGCCATCTAAGCCTTCCAGAGGGGAGGCTCAAGTTCAGCCACTGGATCCCCAGACAGCCCCACTTCAGGCTTGCCCATTCCCCACCCCTAGTAGCTGGAATGTCTCTGCACCCCTTCAGGCACCTGAACATCAGCAGAAGTCATTCAGAGAGAATATGGCTGGCTGAGTGCCCAGTCGTGATCTTTGGATGAGACCCTGCCTGGCACTCTACAGTTCTCAGGAAACATTCTGACTATATACCAGTGAAGTTGTTTTTTTTTTAGGCTCAGCCAATGATTCCTAATACACGATCACTCAATTAACCCCTCATACCACAGGGAATATAATGCTGGAGAAAACAGCTGCCATGGTTCAAGGGATGAGCTTTCCAGCCCTTTTGGGGTTGCATTGCTTCAGACAGCAACCAACCATCCTCCCAAACAGACATAGCTCCCTCCTGTGAGAAGGGCATGGCTGAAGACACAACACGAAGCACACTAAGCATTCCCGGAATGACATGCCTCATGTGACCTCAACGCACCATCCTCATGCTGACAGGTGCCCAGCACACCTCCAACATGACCAATCAGAAGGCTGATGACATATTTTTTCCCTACAGGAGTAGAACGTTCTGGAGTGGGGCAATCACTGCATCTGGTTCTCGTCCACCTGCTACTTTCCAGAGTCCTGAACTTGCCCATACCCTCTTGAGGAGACTCCACCAAATGCACAGCCAGCAAGAGAAAGCTTCCTCTAGGGTTGCACGGTCATTCGGAGGATCCCACAGATGACCCTGGGCCGCACAGGCAGGTGGACAGGGCAGTATCTTACAGTAATAATTCTCATGGAAGAGCTGGCTGCCAGCCATAGGCTAAGAGCTCTATATTAGCTCTGTATCATGCTGATGAGTGGGGAAGGGGAGACACCTTCCAAAGAATTAAAATATATATAGATTTATGAAGAGCACTCAGGTCTGTTGCTGGGGAACAGCACCAAAAGGACTCTATGCAGGGTCAAGAGGTCAAGTGGACCATGGGGACTGATGGTCTAGAGCTGGCCTAGGACCATGATAATGTTCAGACAGCAGGAGGTGACCAGGTGCTGTGAACTGGCCATGTTCCCTGTGCAAGATGCACACGCCACACCTCCTCATGGAGACTACTGTGTGAGCAAAAACGTCCCTCCTGTCCATCAGAGGCATCATCGGTGCTCCACGAAAGCAGAGAACAAAACAGCAGGCGAGCGAGCGCCACACAGCATGTGCCCTGAAGGCAATCAGATGAGGCACGATGCTGAGAAGAGGACACTCGAGTGGTGCAAGCACTGGGGAGCCAGGCCAGCCACGCACTGCGTATGAGCACGGCCACTTCCGAAGGCCAGAGCATCTCTTTCAGAAATACTGTACTAGGTCTATGAGCAATCCCGTGCTCTTGGAGTAAAAGTAAACTCTGTATTCAGATCCACAACATGTTGCTCAGAGGATCTGCAGCTCAGAGGCTGAAATAGGGACACCACAGGGCCCTATTATACTACAGGTGGCTTCCTGTTCCCCTGACTCATTTTCTGGATGCTGCCAACTCTTCTGCACCCACATGCACACCCAAGCATGGATACATGCACAGACACGAGTGTGCACCTGTGAGTGACCTATATACACACAGACATGAATACACACCTGAGTGTGCACACACATGAAGGTGGCCACATTGGGGTTGACCCCCATAGTGTGGCATCCAGGATCTCCTCCGTTCTGAAAATCCTGGGATTCAAGCAACATGACTCCAAGCTTTCTTCTTATTCCCAACTAAAGGCAGCGCAAACACCCAACTTGGACATCGAATCAGGCCCTGCCTTTCTCCAATTCAAGGGCAGATCATTCAGGGTCTACACTGCCTTCAGTCAGGCCCTCCTCCTGAGGTTGGTTTCTCAGCACAGCACGTGGTAAGAGGGTGGGGCCCCTTAGCATAAGAACTCAGTAGGTCCCAGAGAAGAGGGCAGGGGAATGTAGATGGTTAAAAAGATCAGAGGACAGCTGGGCGGTGGTGGCGCACAGCTTTAATCCCAGAACTCAGGAGACAGAGGCAGGAGGATCTCTGTGAATTCAAGGCCAGCCTGGTCTACAAGGACTCATTCCAGGACAGGCACCAAAGCTACACAGAGAAACCCCGTTTCAGAAAAAAAAAATCGGAGGACAAGCCCAGGGAGGGAAGGTGACAGGAAGAACACGCTGAAGGGGCTATATGAGTGGGGAACACAGGACACAAGCCCATACTGGCCTGGGTTCAGTGGTGGGAGGCCCACTCATCTCACTGAGTGCTCGGAAATCCCGGACCTAGTCACTGTCCTTGGGGCACGTTGGCCTGACTCGGACACACATAATCCCACTGATCCAGACCAGGTCTGAGTTTGAACTCCTCATTCTATAGTCCAGACCATGAAGTGACCCGAGGTCATGGAAGCAGGGGTGCAGGACACTGTCCAGGTACTGCTGGGACTCTGTCCAGACTACTGTCCTTGAGGCTACATCCCCCCCCCAACTGATGCATCTACCCCAAAGAAAATACACAGGAACATCCCTGTGGCCTGAATGTCCATGAGCTTGCACAAATGAGTGTCGCGTGTGTGTACAAGAGTATATCTATTCCTAAAGGTGTGTATGCTTTGTGTGTGCACAAGAAGACATGAGGTTCTAAGTGCGGGTGAACATGTTATGTACTGGTGTGTGGGCATAGGTGCACAAGCATGAAAATGGGTGTAAGAGTATATACAGGCGAATGTGAACGTCCATCAAGTGTCTTAAGTGTGTGAGTGTGCACTGATTTGTGTTGGTGTTTCCATGTGCACATGCACAGATATAAAGGCGACAGCGAGCTTGAGCATGCGTGGAGGTGTATTTGTGTGGATGTGTGGGAGGGCATATAGGTTCGTGGGTGTGTCTACACGCAAACACAAGTGAGTAAGTGGGAGAATATGGCAGGATGCACGTGAAGCATTTGTGTAGGTGCCTGCACAGGAGTGGGAGAGTGTGCTTCTGAGCGGACATGTGTGCTTGCACGTGAGGGTGAACAGAGGAGGGGCAGGTATGACTCATGTCCCCAGACACAGTAAAACAGTGTCCTACAGAACAGAGGTTCTTTCCTTGCTTCATTCATCCTGAGATGAAGACAAGAGCCCACAGCTATGAGAGCAGTCTCTGTGCCCCGCCCCCCTGCTAGTCCTGTCCATACTGAGGCCTGGGTCCCACTCCTGCAACCTCTTAGGCTACCAATCCTGGCTCCATAGGGCCTGCCAAGCAAGGGCAAGGCACAAGGCCCCGGGTTGCAGAGACACCACCCCACCACAGCCACAGAGCCCTCTGGCCACACTCGGCTCGGGCCATTGCAGTTGGTAGAGACCAGGCAGTGTCCTGTCATCACATCCTAGGAGTCCCTTTCCATGCACCTCAGTCCAAAATGTGGCTCGCACAGCTTGAGACAAACTAGCAGATCACTGACGTCACACATCTGTCTAATGTGGCAGCATCCATGTCACTGATTTCAGAAGGTTGACAGGACAGGGAATGCCTGCCAGACACAGTCCACACATGGTACCCAGAAATCGCAGCTGTCCTATGACACTGTTCCCATTGACAGTGGGGGAAACCGAGGCATAGAGATCCTCCAGCACCCCAGCTCGCAGGACTTTGCAAGCACCCCTGAAGTGCTGGAAACCCCTCACTCACAAGCCTACCTGCACCCATATAGGTAGCACCTGAGCCACCCTGCTCCGTGAGCACCCAAGGAGCTCAGCCCTTACCCCAGAGACATCAAGGATGCTAAAGGAAAGAGAGTACATCGGAAACCCAGAGAGCACTGCCCACAGCTTGGGTGATAGACAGAAACAAGAGTACACATATTCCTTAACAACCCTGATCTCCATCACAGGCAACCAACAGAAACTGAAGTCCATTCCCTCTACCCTGATAGGCAGCCTAGTTGAAAACACACAGTGTACGCAAGTTCAATACACCTGGGCTACTTCAAAGAGAAAAAAAGATAATAACAGTAATACGGACTCATCTGGGGCAAAAAGCAAGCGCACGGGGTCTATGAAGAACACTAGGTAAAGCTCAGAGCCAGTGGGCACAAGCCTGTCTGCCTCCTCTACCCCAGGCTCAGAAAAGGATGGCAGGAGACCACTGTGGGTGGAGGCCTTGAGCCAGTGGCTAGATCAGCCCAGGCCCACTTTCCCCAAGAACCTCCTCCCCTCAGTAGCACTCCAAGGCAGTGGCCTTCTGCTCTTCCACCTTACTTCCCCACAGCTCTCGGAACCTCCCTGAAGATGACCAGTGGTTCTGGAAGGGACCTTCTCCCCTGCACAGGACAGGATCTGGAGCCCAAACCTCCGTGCAAAATGTAGGTCTGCTCGGAGTCTCTACCCTTGACAGGAAGGTCTGAAGTGGGGGTGCACACCTGACTCTGGGGCTTTCATAGGACCCAGCTCCAAAGGACTCCCGTGCAGAACTAACACCCCAAAGCAGCATCCCCAGTGTGTGCAGCAAGGGCCACCCTGCAGGGTTTCCACCGTGACTCATTCTCTCAGATTCTCCTGCATAACTGCTCCAAGTCTTCTCCATTACCGCCTGCCTAGAGTTAGGAGGCAGCGCCATCAGAGAAGGCTGCACAGCAGGGGTAACAGGGTCTGAAGGGAGGTGGCAGAAAGGCAGCCAAGTACACCAGCACTTCCTAAAGCAAGTGCCACCTTCTTCAGGCATCTCAAACGCTAAGGGGCAGAGTTCACTGACAGACTGCAGGGTGCTTGGAATTCTGTAACGGAAAGACGGGAAGACGTCTGAAACCCTTGAGGACTACCGGCTTCCCTTCACTACAGGTTTCCCTACCTTGATCCCCATTTAGGCGTCAATATGAGACTTGAATACAAATATTATAGAGGATAAAATGTTTTCAAAATGGCAGAAGATTTTCAACACATGCTTTCGTTATGGACATTTTACCTTCACACTGCCTCTGTGGAAGCATCATCTTCCCCTGTGGGCAGGGGCATGGCTGAGTTTAGTGGGGGGTGGGGGACTTACATCAAATTGGAGGTCAGTCACTGGGAAACCTGGGTACCAGCTACCTAAGAATCCTTGTTTTCACGTGAGCTTCCTTCTGGCACTGGAGTAACAAGGGCTCCTCTATCCCAGAGGGAGGGGCGCTGGCACCTTCACAGACTCCTCCCTCTCGCCTTTTACATCTTTGCTCTAAAAGGAATGCCTAGGGGCTGTGTAGGGGGGAAAATTTACCAGTTTAAAAAGATAACAACACAGCCTTTTAAGGCACCTAGGGAACCCACCATGGACCTGAGCCCATGTCTCTCACTAGCCCTACAATGCATGCTGACCATGAGACCTACCATCATGGCCTCTGGGACCATGTACTGCTCCCTGACATCAGATTCTGGGTGTGCATCCTATAGTCGCCAGGTACACCTGACTGACACCTCTCTCTCTCTCTCTCTCTCTCTCTCTCTCTCTCTCTCTCTCTCTCTCTCTCACACACACACACACACACACACACACACACACATACACACACCAGCTATCCTCCCCCAATTTGGATCCTTGGCGCAGCCCAGCCCCCCACAACTTCCCATGTGCTCCCAAGGCTACCATCTTTCCTTATATGGGCTTCCCCACCTATCTGCCTCTCATCTTCCTCCTGCTGCTCAATAGCTAGACCTAGAAACACAACCCTCCCTCAGTTGCCAATCCTGGGCAGGACCAGTGCAGGCGAAGGTACCAAACTCCTGGGAACTGTCTCCTGGTCCACCATCCCCACCCCCACGTGTCTGGGTATGGTGGTCTGGGAGAACAGGTACCTCCGGAGTCCAGGAGGAGCCTCAAGAGAAATGCTATGCCCTTGTCCCAGCAGCCACCTCACCCGCCCAAGTTGAAAGAGACAAAGTTCCAGGCTTTGTGGAGCAAGGGTCAAGGCTTGTAGGAGCAGAGATGGTGAAGATCAGATTGTGCGTGACCTTGGCAAACTCCTTTTCTTTGGGGCAGGTGTTAGGATGGCTAGAGATATAGGCGGGGTTCAAAGTCCATTCCCTCCCACTGACTGCTCCCTCGGGTCCGCGGAATTGAGAAGCAAGTCCCAGACGACGCCGCTCTAGGGGAACTGGAGAGGAGCCCAGGGACTGAGCGCTCCGCCAGACTAGAAGCCTGGCCTTGAGACCGCGCATCCGCGCATCCTCCCACTTTTCATCCCTCAACGGAGATGGGTGCAACCCAAAGCAGTGGGTCAGGCTTGGGCCCCTGCTTGGCCACACAACTACTGCCTGACCTTGGGCGTTACCAACACACACACACACACACACACACACACACACACACACGGTCTCGCGTCTCCACCCTAAAGACGCTGTGGACTCTTATCTCGGAAGAAACCCCAAGTACTAACCCTGACTGCATTCCCAGCTTGCTGAGTGACCTTGAACACGCATACCCCTCTTCAGAACCTCAGTTTCCCCACCCTCCCCATAGAAACAAGAATTTTAAACTCCTGGCACCACCAGTCCCGCTGGCAGGTGTGTCTCCAAACCAATGGGGGGGCGCGTGATGGCACTTACCGTCCTCCAGAGACGTGGGCGCTTGGCAGGGACCAAGGCGGCTGTGACCAGTAAGTGAGAGGCAGCCACCACAAGCCCGAAGCCGATGACCAGCAGGCTGCGCACGGGCAGCAAGGCATAGGACACGAAGGTGATCAAAAGGAGTTGCCAAACCCCCTGCTCAGCAACCGCGGCTCCCACTGCGCCTCCCGCAGAACCCCTCGCCGGGCCACCCAGCGCGAAGGGGCAGCAGAGTAGCGCGAAGGTGAGGCTGAAGAACAGCGCCAGCTGACCGACCTGCTGCAGCTGGGACACCTGCAGGGATCGGACATTGGTGACCACGAACAGCGCCAGAAAGAGGATGCAGTGCACGGGGTGAGACCCCTTGGCGAGGCCAGGAGCGGGACCCGGCGCGCCCAGCAGTTCAGCCAGCGCCAGGGCGCCTGCCAGCAGGCTAAGCACCGCCAGCGCCTTCAGCGTAGCCGCCTGCTCCAACCGCAGCGTGTAGCCGCGGAACAGCGCCTCCAGCTCGGGGCACGCGAACTCCTCGCCACACGCCCGGAGCCCGCGCCGGCCGCCCGGCCCGGCCGCCCGCTCTGCGCCCCCGGGCTCGCCCGCGCCTCCGCCGCCGCCTTGGCCGCGCGGCGCCCCCGCCATCTCAGCGCCATGCAGCGGCCGCGGCCACGGGCGCGCCCCTCGCCGGCCCGGGGCGCCGGGGCGCGGGCGGCGGCGCCGGGGCGGGCGGGCGGCGGGCGGCGAGGCGCCGGGGCGCGGGGCGGGCGGAGTTGGGGCGCCGGCTGCCCAGCGCGCGCGCCCCGAGCGCGTCCCCTCCCGCCCGCCGCGCCTGCGCACTGGCGCCCGCCCGCGCCCCGGCAGTGGTCCTCCGCGGCGACCGCGCTGCGACAAGCGAGCTCCACGAGCCCCGGTCCTGGGCTGGCAGAGTCCGCGCCCAACTCTGCGCCCCACGTCTCACTCGCCCGAGGGGCCACGTGACCTTGAGTACAGCTCTTGCCTCTCCGAGCCTCGATTTCCCCACCTATGCACAGTGGAGCCCACCCATCCCCACACCCCCAGGAGTCTCTTGAGGCGTTAAAAAAAAAAAAAAAGCCGAAATTCCCAGTAGAGAGGAACAGCCCTGCCAGGTGTATGTCCCCTCCCCAAACAGAACCAGGTCACCGGAGAGGAGCCCTCACTCTGCTTTAGACTCAGTCAATGCCCACCGAGAAGCCCGTGGATCCCTGGTCACACATGCAGGGAGCTCTAAGTGTCTGGTTTGCCCACCGCCTAGGTGGGTGGTGGGAGCTCTGTCTGTTGACCTAAACAAGATAGAGAGCTGCAACGTCCAGTGAAGCTGTGAGGTATAGGTGCAGGGAGGGGTGAGGGCAGGAAGGAGAGAGAAAACAGCTCGGCTGACTCCCTAAATAGGAGCTAGCCATGCAAATGTTGGCAAGACGTTTTCTTCCAGCGAACAAGTGGCGGGGACAGATCCGCCGCTGATGCCTAGTTTGCACCCTGGTGACATCCATTCACTAACCGAAGGGACCTTACAGAATTTCCTCTGGTGCTCAGGATGGACTCCTGAGGTCGCTGCCTCTGCTCCCCTTTAGAGAGGGTCCCAGAGGATCCAGACAGTAGAAAGGATGAGAGGAGCCCTTGCCACCTCTGGATCCCATGGGTGCACAGGAGCTATGTCCCTCACAAAATTTTGCAACCCAGATATTGTTCTTCCTACAGGAAGCCCTACTTCCAAATACTCAGTTTCAATCTATCCTGCCCTAACTCTACTCTGTTTCAGAAGACCCCAGGGATTCTCAGGGTAAGAGCCACTGCCCTCCTGTCCTATAGGTGCAAGGATTAGAATTTGAGGCGTTCCGGTTTTCATTTGGAATTAGTATTAGTTTGAGCCACATGAAACCATCATTTTCACATGTTCCACTCAACCTTTTCAATAGTTCACAGCCAAGGTCTTCTGGAACCACTTGATAGCCTGCTAATCCCTCTGCTTGGAGCAGACTCCCCAGCAAGACACTCCCAGTGCAGAGCCTGCCTGGCACCAGCCTGCACCCAGGCTGTTTTCACCCCAGTCCCTGCTCCTTTCATGAAGGTTCACACCTAGTGCTCTGCAGCCTCATTTTCTGGTCATTTTTCTCTCTGTGTTCTTTTGACTGAAACTCACAGAGAGCATCAGCTGATGCTGAAAAGACGGTCCGGCTCTATCCTTAGGTCACTGCGTAGAAAAGCACCACTGTGACCACCTGATTCCCGGTTGTCTTTACTAATAAGTCTGCAAGGTTTCTCAAGTATCTGCACCAGGTAGAATCTCTTGTTACTTAGTGTTGCATGGTTTCATATCCTAATGGTTTTATTAAAGCAAACCTGAGCAATATCCAGAAGTGTTCCTACTACATAAAATATGAAAGACATATGGTGAAGTCATTGAAATGCAAAGTTCATAAGTAAGGTGCACCTGCTTGCTTCTGTGTCGACTTGCAATTCCAATTCCTTCTTCACTCTTTTTTTTTTTTGAGTCAGCATCAACTGCTTTCAAGAGAACCTGGAGGAACCTATATTCGGGTTTGGAAAGAAGTTGGGTCATAGCATGACCCTTTTGCTCACTGCCACAGCTACCCTTCTTCTTATGTCTGTCTGTCACACCTTACTTAGCATCTTGGAAAACAGCCTTTGTCACCTGTGTTTTGTTGGTGAAGAACCAGACTCCAGAGATGCTCAGTTGCTGGCTCGGTCTCACAGTCTAGAGGGAGCATGGCGTTCCTTCAAGCCCTGTTGAAAACCCTTAGATGGCACAAGAGCCCATAATTGCTATTGTCAGTATGGGCTTGTACACTAGTGTGCTAATGCTCTCGCATCATGTTCCAGGCTGGAAGAAGGGCTTCAGTGGACAGTCTACAGCCACAGACAAACAGGGAAGTTATCTATAATACAGCGGGAGCAGGGGTGGTGTGTACTTCCCATATGTCTGCTGTCCTTATCAAAGGGGGAAGTCTGGGCAGTTTCACACACATAGTACCATGAATGACACTGTCAGAAGCCAAGGATCTACTGGAAAGTCCAGAGAAAGGCCTAGAACAAATCTTCCCTAGCAGGGTCACAAATAGAAACTCTCATCTCCTATGGAGTATCTGCCGCTCCAAAAGATGTGAACAAATAGAGGGGCAGCATAGCCGTAGATAGGTATACATGTCTGAGAAGCCAGAATCTCGGTCGCTTCCCAGTCCCTACAGCATCTCCTCTCTCTATCATCCACCCCAGCCTCTCTCTAATAAATAACTAAATTTAATTAAAAAACGTACAGTGCATCTTGAGCACTTTTGTCCAATGGGTGGATTTCAGGCGCAGCCTCCTCCTCCGTCCACAAGGAAGAATGTCGCCCATCATCTGCTGGCCCACTCTTACAGAACCTTCCCGTCTGTTTTTTGTATCGATGCTTCGAGACTGCATAGGATAGGATCATTCAGGTGATGCAGAGAGGTCTGGCCTGAGCCTCAGCCCATCTGACCCAGTCCCAGTTCATGTCTACCTGGCCTGAAGCCTCAGCCCATCTGACCCAGTCCCAGTTCATGTCTACCTAGCTAGCAGGTTGTGAGACATCACGGCTAAAAGAATGTGAATGCCTGAGCTAATATCTCAGGGACACCCGTGCCAGCTGTGTGACTTTAAGCAAGCTATTCATCCTGTCTGTGTTCTGACTGTAAATTGTGGATTTAGTTTCTCTAGCAAAATGTGGGAAGAAGGAGCCACAGTCGCACCGACTACGCTTTCTATGCATAAAATAAACATGATTTTGCTTTACCAATTCAGTGCTCTATATACACCCAAGTGGATCACTCAAACTCTTGATTCCGCTGTCTAGACAGTGGCCCTAGTAGCCAGAGAACTCACATGATCCTGCTTTAGCTCACTGATTTTCCGTGGACTGCAGTCAGGGATCAGCATTTAGAAGACTGTGTACCATAGTTTATTCCCACTCCATATTTGGAGACCACGTTTCCCTGTGAACCTGCAGGGAGATGACTGTCTACTTTAATAGCCTTTGGGCCACTGCCAACATTAGGATAGCGGTTGCCAGCCCTGTGACTATAGGATGCTCAGTAAAGTTAATATTGCCGTGCTCTTTTTTAAGAGATCAAATGCACATATGAAGGTCTCATAATAGTGGAGCAATCAAAGCATTTGATGTGCTAGGCTCAGCCTTAAGCAAGCTGATCCCTGCTGTGGGTCCAATATGGTTTGTCTTCACCAAAATTCATGTTGGGGCTTAATTCGTCCATGTGGCAGCATTCAGAGGTGGGTTCTAGTGGGAGATGTATGGGTCAAGGGGGCGAAGCCCTCATAAGTGACTACAGGGACAGTTAGCAGTTCTGTCCCCTTTCCAGCCCTCATGTACCCCTTGCCCATCCCCTCTTCCACTTTATGCCCATGTATAATTCTGCACGAGGCCTCCAGAAGCTGAGCCGAGTCTGGCGTTGTGTTCTTAGACTCTCAGCTTTCAGAACTGTGAGTCAAATGACCCCTTTTTCTTTATAAAGTCCCCATCCTTGGCACACTGGCATAGCAACAAAAAATGGACAAGGACAGGTCCTGGCTTGCTGCTGCCATCCCATTTACCCCCAGCTTCAGACACTGCACACACTGTGTCTCCGCCATTTTCAGTCTTTTCCGTGTGCTGCCTTGGAGCATCTGGGCACAGGAAAGGGATTTCTGCTTCACTTGATGACCATCAGAAACCATCTCAAGCATCTGTTTAGGACTCTTCCTTTCAAAAGGACAAAGAGCCTCAGGCTGTCCTAATCCAAAACAGAAAAGGGCTGGCTCTTGTGACTGAAGGTCTGAGCTGATAGCAGCTGTGTCCATTCCAGAACTCCAGAGCCTAGGAATGCTACAGGTGGGGCTCCCATTGCCGCCTGCCAGGCTTGGACATGGCCACACGAGCAGGTGGGAGGTGTGGGCTCTTCTTTCTTTGCTCCTGGGCCTGGGGACAGTGCCCAAACAGCTGGAGCTGAGCTCAGCGGGCAAGATCTGGGCTCATTGTTTTGGCCACTTCAAGCATCAGTGTCTTGTGGGGTTCCCTGCGGCATGGAACGAGAGAAAAGCGGCTGTTGGACATTCAAGTTGTCTTTAGTGTATCCCTAGAACTTGTTATCTATTTCATGACCCTTCCATGGGAGACACAAATAAGCACCCATTCACTGTGACAGGGCACCAATTTCAGACCAAAGAAACAACAGTCCCACACAAACTCCGGTTGGTTAGCCAGTGAATTTATTGGGCTTGCTTACAGGAGCCACTGCAAAGTCTCCTCCAGCGTGAATGATGACTTTCCCATGGCTGCAATGGATGGAGTCCCCACTTTAGCTAACCTCCCACCCTCTCCATACTCAAGCACCAGACAGCTACAGCTAAGACAGAACCTCATGCAGGAGTAGGGCCGTGTAGAAGGAGGGGTGAGAGCTCAGGTGAAGAGGGGAACGACCTTCTCCATCCCCTCCTCCTAGAAGGGAACATGGATAGACCCTTATTTTAAGGGTCTCTTGCAGGCCATCGGAGGGTTGTTCTGCTCAGAGGACAGAGCTCCACACTAGCCTAGGATCCACGGTTCCCACCATTCCTTCAAGAGTTATCGTTCTCTGCTTAAAAGTTTGAAATCACCGTATCTCGAGCATTTCCTTAGATTTCAGTGTAGTGATTGTCCCTATGTCCATGAAAACCTCAATCGGACATGGTTTTCATTGTTCTTAAACATGATCAAGGAGCCCAAGAGAAAACTGAAGGGGACGAAGGAGTCTCCATCCCCTCTACAATGCCCTAGACTTCACTTGTCGTGACTCCCTAGGCCCCACTGTGAAATCTCCCACACGCTGCCCTGTGACTCTTCCGTCTCCTTTTCAGACCAGCTGAGTTCCTAGCTTCTCAGCCAAGCAGCAAAACTTCAGCCTCCCTTGTTATCCGTACACAGTATTGTGGCCTGTCTGTCCCATCCTGCCCATGCTCCCAGATAGAGACAGTGAGTCACTCCAGACACCTACACACACTAACTCAGATTTTCCTAAGGAAGAGCCATCTTTCTGAATGCACATCACACACCCCATAAGGCCCAAAGCTAGCAGTGCATCCAAATCCTGCATTTTTATTACAATCTATTTTGGCCGAATTCAAAGGCAGTTAGAGCCATCGAAGTGTACCAGGAGCCTTAGATCGTCACTCCCTCTTCTAACAGCAAAGGCCAGCTTCTGTGTGGTAGGCCTGGTGGAGAGTACATGCTCCATCTTTGCTAAGCCCTCTGGAGCTCTTCGGCATATCCCAGGGGTGATGGGCATTACTCTCCCAGAGGTTTTGCTGGCTACTGTTGTCCAGGTCTGTCCTGATGTGCTCCCGGCAGCTTACCCTCAGGGGTCATGGCCTTCTGTCCTTGATCCAGATTACTTTGAGGGTGACTGCCAACTTCACAAAAGGTGACTAGTTTTTTTCAACGTGTCCTCATTGGTAGGTCATTGGTAGTTTTTGGTAGGTTGGCAGTACAGGATGTTCCTAGACTGTAGAATTTGGAGACCAGAAGCAGCTGTCTCCAGGCTCCTCCCATGATGAATGCAGCCGGGAATGTTTGCATCCACACTGCACCTGCCCTGCTTCCTTCCATCCCTGCCTACCCTCTTAAGAAAGCCAGTATGTGGCAGTATCTCAAGTTCACTGGAAGGAGGAGTATGAGTCAGGACTTTCCAGAGAAACAGAAGCAACAGGATATGTGTATTGCCTAGAAAGAGGGAGGGAAAAGGAGAGAGAGAGAAAGAGAGAGAGAGAGAGAGCGATAGTACGCTCATGAAGAAAGGCATGTTTTACTCATGCAACAACGGAGGCTGTTAAGTTCAGAATCTGCAGAACCGATGGGCAGCGAGGGACCCAGAGAAGAGCTTATACTGTAGTACAAATCTGATGGCCATCGGCTAGAGAGGTCTTTATTCCTGAATGAAGGCCAGTCTTTTTTGCCTTTTCTATCCAGGCTTAGCTGATTGAAGAGGCTTAACAAATTGAATGAGGACCAGTCGCCTTACAGAGAATGATCTGTTTGACTCAGAAGCCACTGGTGTGAATGTAAATTCTACCCCCAAATCACCCTTGTAGATGTAGATTCAAAATAATATCAGGTTACCTCTCTAGGCACTGTGATCCAGCCAAGATGACACATGAAATCACCCTCACTGAGAGGTTGGCCCAGGTGACCCGTAAGGAAAGGACAGAGTGTGTTTATTTGTGGGAATCAGTAGCAGGCCACATGTTCTGCAAGTGGACAAATTAGAACTTAGGACTCAAAACTTGGAAGGCACATTTGATGCTGGGCCAGATTTCTTTCTTTTAGGTGTTCTGCAAGTGCAAGAAGAAAAACAGACCCTTCTAGAACAGAGTCTCATTGTGGGAAAGGTACATATTGCCTTGTAAAGATGGAGACTTTAGACAAGAGCCTGAACAGGAAGCATCAAACCCCAGGAGGTCCCACTCTGCTCTCCTCTGTCAACATCCTTGCTTTGAAGGAAAGGGAACTGGTATTTGCTAGTCACAAATTGCCAGGTGATTGCAAAGGGCAGGGAGACTCCAGAAGCTGGGCATCCACAGCACACTGGCTCTACCTGTGGGCACTGACTTCCTTGTCCCTTCCCCCAGATGAAATGAGATGTGTATTCTTCAAACAATGGGAGGGTCAAGATCTTCTCATTAGAAGCCCCTGTAAGAAACATCCTCCTATTTCCCTGAGGCATCCTGTGTGTTTTCTGGGGTTACGAGAGTAAAGAGTCCCACCCTGCTCCCAGGAGATCAATCCTGTACTTGACCTGGGGACAGGAGGGAAGGAGAGCAGGAAATCTCTGAGGTTACTAGACCCTCATGGATCCAAAGATGAAAAAAAAAGAAGGACCTCTCCCACCAGGAGGCATCTAGGAGAGTGGAGGGCAGGACAGGAACATCCTAAGACCAGCCACCTCCCCTGGCTGAATGAGGACAGCAGGAAGGGATTCTCTAAATCCCCCTAGTGACTGTTGGGGTCAGTATGTGCCCCTGCCTGCCTGCACCCAGGTGATTGATTGTCTTCACTAGAGCCTAGGTACTTCCCCAAAGCCACCAGGAAGGACCCGATTTATTTATAGTGACCCTGGAGACCTAAGCTGATAAGCGCTAAATGGATTTGTGTAAACCACCCTGGAGCTGCAGATAGGGAGGAGGGTAGAGGGCTGGGTGGGCAGGCTGGTCCTGAAGTGAATAGGGAAAATATGGAAAATCAAGTCTGGCTCCGGAGAGTGGAGTGTGGTGAGAGTAGGCGCTGACAGCTGCGCTTGAAAGGCCCAAGGAGCTTCAGCCTGAGGATTTGTGCTAAAAATAGCATTGCTGGCTTGTGGGTAGAGAATTTGACCCAATTAGAGATTACCAGTTTCAGGAATTACTGGAAAAGAAATCTCATTAAATAGGTTAAATATAGGAGCCAGAAGCTTAAAAGGCCATTTGGGACTAAAAGGAAACCCAAAACTCCAGAAAGATTTAAAAATAAATTGTGTTTCTCCTTTAAGAGCAGGGGGTCTCAGTGGGCTGCCTAAACACAACCTCTGTCTGGAAGGTCCAGAGATGATCTCTCGAGACTCAGAGTCACAGACAGGGCCGGAGGCTCAGTCAGAGCCACCCTGTAGCCCTGGACCTGAGCCCAGAACCATCCCCGCTAGCCACCGCTGGAGTGCTCGCTGTTAAATGGCCATGCTCAAGAGCCAGGAGTGGAGCAGGGGCTCTGATCACACTTGACACACATACATGTTAATACTGTCAGCGTACAGTGGATATGTGCCAGACCCCACCCTCCCGGAATCTCCCCATTTCCACGCACCACCTAACCCCAGCCAGAAACCCAGCAGCACGCTCCTCACCTCCCTCTCCTCCCCACAGCCAATCTGTCACCAAGTCCTAGGGATCCTGTCCCCAAAATAGCTCCCTCCTGTACATCTCCACACCAGATCTGTCACTGCTTGAATTCAGGTCCTCGGAGATTGCTGCCAGGACTCCTAGAGCTACCTCCCTCTGTTCTCTTCCTGCAGCCCCCACGTGCACCTGCTCAGGCCCCGGCACAGTGTCTTCTCTGCAATGTGAAGGGAATCTTCTGTCGTTTTCTGGCTCTGCAAAACTCGGCAGCTTCCTAGTGCCTCAAAACATCATGTCCAGTGTGCTTTCACAGTGCCACATCCCGAGGGAAGAGCTAAAACAATAAATCAAATTTAAAAATTAAAAAAGGAAAACCTATCATCTTTGAACCCACTTCGAGGTGATAAGCCAGAGCAGGCACATCCTCACTGAAGGTGGAATCGCCAGTCGCTCACCAGAGAAAACCCGAGGCACCCCAAGGACAGCACTCTAGCCCTGGGGCTCTTCTAGCTGTAATTCCCATCCTCCCATCACAGCTTGCTGCAAGGCCCCTTCGAGGCTCCCAGGGAGTTTTGACCTGTTCCTGTGTTCTACTTCTGTAGCTTGCCACCATCCTGTTAGACCCTACCCCAATCTTGGTTCCTTTCTGTGGAGAACAAGAAGAAGGCCAAATCAACTATCTTTCCAGTTCACACTTCACACAGGAAACTTTCAGTCACCCAAAGGGGAGGGATTTCCCACAGTAGCCGAAACTGACAGAAGCTGGGTGTCCGACAGTGTCACTCAGTCCTGACACTGCTACCAAAGACTGTCTCTGCTTCAGATGCCAGCTGCAGGAAGTCCCCAGGTCACCCACAACTTCTGCTAGACATAGCGGCAAATCAGACGGTCTTGTAACCCTGGTCTAAGTTTCTACCATTGTTAAGAACACCTCAGAAACCTCCAGAAAGTTGCCTTGGTGGGTTAGCAGTTCATTACAAAGGACATTAAAGGACACAGTTGAACAGCCACAGAAAGAGATACACAGAGGTCTAATAAGGCCCCAAAGCACTGATACTTCCAACCTTCTGAAGTTTTGGGGTGTACTACCAACCCAGCAGCTGAATGTGTTGTTGTTTACTAATATATAAGCCTAAGTTCCACCGTCTGAGGTATTCAAATCGTTGATTATTGGTGACCAGTTTAAACATTGTCTCATTCTTCCTCTCCAAATGTCCACAGGTAAGGCTGAAAATTTTAACCCTAGCCATCTCAAAACTGATTCCCCCATCCTGAACCTGGGCACTCACAATAGCAATCAGTCAGCTCACCGACGTACACAAATGCTTCACTTTGGAGACTTGGAGATTTTTAGGGACTGCTTGCTATGGAATGTGGGCAGAGACCACTTATCCATATCATTCCATCCTGTTCTGCCCACCAGGCAGGAAACAACCTGAAGTCCATAGCCTCAACTTCATTCCCAGTATTGAAAAGGAGAAAATCTCTTCCTGCATATGGCTCCGATCTGCAAAGGTCTCCCTGGCCCTGCTCTGGTTACATGCCTTCCATGGGAGTAGCACTCCTCAGGGGCTCAATGTCCTCCCTCTGGCAAGGAAGTGATAGGAACTCCAGTCCATGAAAGCGTGTTGGTTGGGGAAGACAAGATGCCGCTACAGTAAACCAGGGGCAGTACTCGGCAACTGAGAAGCAACCCAACAGCCTCTACCCTCAAGTCCCTCATTGCCCAGACAGACCCTCTGCCTTTCCCCTCCCTTCAACCTTGTTCCTTGTGCTAGTTAGTTTTTCTTCAACTTGACAAAAGCTGGAGTTATTTGGGAAGAGGGACTCTCAATTGAGAAAATGCTTCCATCAGATTTGACTGTAGGCAAGTCTGTGGAGCATTTTGTGATTGATGATTGATGTGAGAAAGCCCAGCTCATTGGGAGGGGTAAAGGTGGGGATCCTGAAGGGTGGCAGTCCCATTCCTGGTTCTGGATGGTATAAGAAAGCTGGTTGAGCAAGCCAGAATGAGTAAGCCAGTAGGTTGTGTTCCTCCATGGCCTCTACTTCAGGCCTGCCCTGACTTCCCTCAGTGATGGACTGTTAGCTAGAAGTATAAGTTTACATAAACCCTTTCTCTCCAGCCCCCACCAAGTTGCTATTAGTTGTGGCATTTCACCACAGCAACAGACACCTAAGACAGAATTTGTTACTGGGTTCATGAGGTTTTGCTTATGACAGACCTGACCATGTTGTCAGGAGGAAGATTATGGACGTGATTGGAACTTTGGTTGGAAGAAGACATTGATGCTTGAAGCTCAAGGGGTTGCAATGGGAACTTATGAGAAAAAGCTCAGAGCAATGATGATGGCCTGGCTTATAAAGTTTCAGAGGGAAGTTTAAGAGTCTCTCAAAAATTGTATCAGGGCCATGTGTATGATACTTTGAATTACATACCACCAAAGTGAAACATTTGGTTTTCTGAGACAGCCAATACTGATCAACTAGGGCTGAAAAGTAAGCTGTGGTTAAAAGAGATCAACATCAGTGAGGCAACATCCTCTGTGAAGTATTTCCTCAGGGTCAGCACAGAGAAGCTGTGGTGGAGGGGCCAAGGATGTAGTGTGTGCTGGAAGCTGAACGTGTAATGTGAAGAGTTTCCCAGTACTTGTTTTGAAGCATAAAGGATTCATGGAGAGCAGCTACAGCTGGGCACTATGGAAGACAGCAGAAACCATTAATGAAGGTGCAGCCTCAGCTGCAGGAGAAATCCCAGGATTGAAGGGGTCATAGAGAGAAGTCGAGGGTTGGCACCATGTAGCAGAGTTAGACTCCCTGAAGAGATACCAGAGGAGGATATTGGTGAAGACACAGTCCAGGTGCAGCGGAGATACCAGTATACTGGAGGTGCCAGTACAATGGGGCAATTGCCAAGGACAGCAGCAGCTGTGAGGCCAAGACCTGCACCTACAAGACAAGCTGTGTGTGCTGTGGATCGCAAAGCAGAGAAATGGAGAGCTTTGGAGGAGCCCAGAAGACTTCTGCTTAGAATCCCAGGTGGGTCTTTTCTTTCTCCTTTTTTCTTATTTTCCTAACTTTGATATTAAAACTTTCAAGTATAAAGAGGAATGGAAATTGTCTTTGGTTCAGTTAAAGTACAGTTACAGACACTATAGAACTTGATCCATTTCATAAGAATGAAGGTTCTAGGTTTTGTTTGTTTGTTTTGTTTTGTTTTTGTTACAGCTCTTACAAAAATCAAGCCAGCTGGCCAATTAGTTATTTTCTTCCTATCAAGACAGCCCCAACTACTTTACATTTGGGTATTTGTTCTAAACAAGATTCACATGTTGCAACCAATCACTTTTTTTTAATTCTAGAATAGCCCTCCTACTTTTGGTTTGTAAAAAAATTTTTTACAAACATAATCACCCAAAGGATCTGAGTGCACTAGAACCATATCGTCTAGTTACTGTTTTTCTGGGCCATCAGAGTGGAAGACTGACTTTACCCCTAAAGACATAACCTCTTCTCCTCCCCCTGCCTCCCTTTGGGTGGGGCAGACCATCTTCTTCTCTTCAACCTTTTCCAGCAGAGAAATCTCTCAGCGCCTTTTAAAAGGCAATCCCTCTATTTTTTTAGTTATCTCTTCTATACAAATGAAAATGTGAACTGGCACCCCTGCAGGAGATTGCACCTACATAGCTGGAGCTAAGACTGGCCAAAGGCAAACAAACAAACAAAAACCTGAAGAGTGTGTCCAGCAAGGTACTGAGCTTGGCAAGATTTTGCAAAGTGAACACTGCCACCATATCATATGACTTATTCTACGGAGACGTGAACGAAGTCTATTTTTCCAGATGTGGGACCTGGGCAAGCAGCTCTGACAGCTGGAAAGCCTCTTCTCAGAACTCGTTGCTGTTACATCACCCTGGGAAGGAGCCTTATGAATCTTGCTAGGTTCAGGAACTTTCAGAGCCTTGTGAAGTTTTTTTACTTCCCAAGTATTGATTGGCAAAGCTCTTTCCATTGTGAGACATTCCAGTTTGGAAGGAATAGCTACATAAAACAACCATCCATTTTTCCAGTTCTTTCTGAAACCTCTTCTGCAATGTTTCCTGAGCCTTGGCGATGGAGGTTGCTATGGATGTCCGACCCACGGCAAGTCACTTAGTCTCAGGAGCTGGACCAGTTATGAATCTTCGCAGTATACCTCTCACTGCAAAAAGAAGAGAAAGAAGTTTCCTTTCATAACCAACTGAGGCCAATAGCAATGGTGATCTACAGGCTAAAAGAGAAATGGCCAGAAGGCATTTTGACAAGTACATCACATCCACTTAACAAAACAATAGCATTAGCCTCCATGTTGAAGTCTATGGGCTTTTGAATTGGCTTACAGTACCAAATGTAAGGTTCTATCTGTGGCACGGGTTGTATCTATAACAGCCATGCCACAATTGCAACCACGGGCACATCTTACCTGGCATGTAGGTACTGTAGCATTCAGGTTCCATGCCTGAACAGGACTGTTAGTGACAACCCCCCCTCCTAGAAGCCCATATAATACCTTCTAGCACTGTGTGAAATAGCCAGCAGGGAGAGGAATTTCCAGTTCAGTCCCAGCCTGGTTCCCCCATGTCCTGTAATCAATGAATTCAATGCCTTCAAAAGTAGGGATACACTGTCTAGTTTTGACATTCAACTGACAGCACTGGCAATGGCTTCTATGATTTGAGGGCCTTCCTGGCCAATAACTCGTAAGGAATGAACATACCCTGGTCCTGGAATTTTTTCCTCAGCAACTATATGGCTCTGGGTGGATTTTTCCCACTCGTGATATTCAGACAACTTACCTATTACCTTCATTGTTCTTTCAAATACTTTTCCATGCCCGTAAGACACTCAAGAGTTAGCATTATATAACAATACCTTTTAACAGATGGTGGGTAGGATCTCTGAATGTTCACTGCCAACCCAGCCCAAGTGCCAGCTTGGTCTTGGATAGTTAAAACACAACAACAAAAACAAATTAAAAAAACAACCTGTTATCAAGGTCCAATATACTGTGAAAAGATTTCATAACTGTGAGCAATTCTTTCATCAGAAGCTCAGCATTCGCAATATCAGCATATATGAGGACCACCATCTTATTTAGTTTTCCACAGACATTGTCCATAACCACTGACACCCTCATGCTGGGGTAACGATGCTACCACAGGACCACCGTGTATCTCACACCTTGGTGGTCTCAGTGGTACTGATTTGTGCTTAGCTCATGTCTTCAGTGCCTGTCCCTAGAGCCAGTTCTTCATTTCCATCTTACTCTGAGCTGGTTGACTGTCACTGGAGGACTTCAGACAGAGCTCTGGGATGGTAGAACAATCCTTACCACTAGAATACTTCATATCACGCCCATCTCTTGTCAAGCCTAATCTGTTTATTATGTATGGTAATAATACTGTGAACTACTGCTCAGATTTGAAAGTCTTCCAGAAGCCCACTAGTACAGCATTTGGCTTTTCACCAGGTCTTCCCTGGGTACTCCAGCTAGATCCAATTCTTGTCATATTTATCTTTGAGTAGCCCAAACAACATCTTGTGTCTTCTTTGTCTGCCTTCATCCCCTTTTGATTGCTTTTGCGCTTTATGGCCCTGGTTTGGATACCAGTCATTCAGATTGACTAGAATCTCTCCTACCTTATAAAGATGCTGAGCTGCCATGGGGCTCAGCCAAACCATGAACACCCCCCTCTACTAGTCCTGAGGTTCCTGCTGAATCAACCTCTTTTTTAGGTCTCCTGTGAAATCGGTCCTACATGTCCCAGGGAGCTGGGCATCAAACATTGCCTCTCTTGTGGCCAATCCCCTTAGAAATGCCCCTCCTGCGTCTGCTTGTCTTCTGGTCCCTGATAGTCACAGGCACATTGGTCAGCAATAACCAAGTGTCCCTAATGGCTTTTATAAGCCAGTCTGCAAGGGACTGCTTCCCCTCATGTTGCCTCAGGTTGTTCAGCCTTTGCCTCAAGAAGGGATGGGATTTTATTTATCAGTTTCTCGGCTTCCACAGCACTCAGCCAGTTCCCACCCCATCTGCCATTTCCACAGCCTCGTGAGCCAGACTGGGAGAAGATCGTTCACATCTTGCTTTAAAGTTCTTCTCAACTCAAGTAGTTTAGAGACAGAATACTTCCTGACTATAATAGTTTCCTATGTGGGGCCATTATTTTGATTTTAAACTTTCTTTTTATTTATTTTTTTATGTCTTTCACATTCATTTGCCTGTCTCTTTGTATCCACCTTCTGCCTTTGCAACACGCTCCCATAAATCAATCAACCAATCAATCAATAAATAAAATTTAAGAGAAAAAAGAAAAGGAAAAATCTTGTCATGGAATCTATAGTGTGACTCAGTGAGTCATACAGTGACTGTATATATTTATTTTACTTGCAAGCATTCATCGCAAAGAACACTGGTTCGAGGCCACTGGTTTCACCTACACTATCAATACTGGGGCCCTCATTGGGACTCCTTCTGAATATCCTGTCATTGTCCTGTGTCACAGAGGTCTTGCAGCCTTGGGTCTGCAGGACTGGCCCCTTCATGTGCTCTCACAGATTTTGGATAGGGTGGGTATTGGGGTGGGCCAATTCAGAACCCTGGTTCTGGGTAGTTGCAGGGTTGGTCAGCCTGCTAGCTCTCCCTTGTCCTCAACATCAGGGTGAGCTCCCCAGCATTGCATTGCTAGTTCAGCCCTTGCAGCGATGAGCAATGGGCAGGCCAGTATTCCCATTTTCCTGGCCTCAGGGTGGGCTCTCCCTCACCTGGACCATCAGGGTCAGCTCTATATTGTGCTGCCCAGGTGAGGTGCTGGGGCTGCTCTCCCTAGTGTCACAGCTGGTGAGTGGGGACAGGGACAGCTTTCCCACTCTTATGACTTCAGCCTCAGGCAGCGAGGGGCACGGATGGGAGATGGAGGGCATCTCTCCCAGCATGTTGGGCCCTCTATCTGAATGCTGGATTTTCCCTTCTTCTCTGTTAAAGGCTATAATGTTTTAGCTAAGGGTGCTCCTCAGTTGATGGCACTGTTTGGGGAGGTTGTAAAACCTTTGAGAGGTGGAGTCTTCCTGGAGGGAGAACATCACTGGGGATGAGGGTGGTTTTTCAGTGCTTCTAGTTTCTCTCTGCTTTCATTCTTTCTCTGCTTTGTGGGTGTGGCTCCAGATGTGAGCTCTCAGCTTCCTGCTCAGCTAGTCTTGTCCACTGCTTCCTGCCTTGCCCCCCAAATGTGATAGACTCTTATCCGTCTGGATCTAGGAGTGAATATAAACTCTTTCTGACAAAAATCGCTTTGGGTCATGGCATTTCATCACAGAAGCAGAAAAATAAGTAGCACAAAGGTTAAGCCTAGCCAGGCATGACAGTGCACACCTTTAATCCCAGCACTAGGGAAGCAGAGGCAGGTGGATTTCTATGAGTTCAAGGCCAGCCTGGTGGTCTACAATGCAAGTTCCAGGACAGCCAGGACTGTTACACAGAGAAATTCTGTCTTGAAAAAGTAGAAAAAAAGCAAGCAAAGGTTAAACTCTTCTACCAAGTTCTCTTCTTCCTTGTTCTTCCCATAGGTTCTGAGTTTCTGGATCATGGGAAAGGCTCTAGCACAAACCTAACCTTCACTCTTTCTCTTATATTCTGTCTGTTGTAAATAATTGCAAGCCAACGTATCCATCCCCTTCTCCGCCTTTCTCCTCTTTCTTTCCAAATCATCGGCTAATGTAGACTATGGCATCCATATGTATTTCTCCCACTGTATTTACAAGGAGTAAATGCACAAGCATTCTTTGGAGACAGATAGCTGAGTCTCCATCTCCTGCCTTATTAGCAACAACCAAAGCCATGAAAAAGCTGTCATAGACCGCTTACAATCCCAACCAGAATGATTTACTGTCAGGAACTGCAGTACACCCTCTAGTCCATCAGTAGTTCGGGTCATGCCCGTGCTCGTGGAATGGGTACCATCCATCAAGAAGGCACACTGCACCATACCAAATAGAAGAATATGCCCACCTTCCCATTCTCCCCAAGGATGCTCCATGCTTAGCACATCATTGGCTACAGATCCTATAACCCATCTTAGGAAGCATGCAGCCATCATTACGTCAAGGAGCCACAACATCAGGCCATGCTACATAGGGAAAAGTAGCCGTATTAGAATTTGCCAACATGGGTATTCTGTACTCACATAGATCAACTTAAGTTACATAACTCGACACCCACCCATTGCAGGAGCCAGGCAACAACCCCTCCCAACTCATCTTTGATCCCATCAGTCCTTGTTCAGGTGCGATTCTTTTCCTGGGAAGACATGAACAAATGTCTATTCACCCCAGCTAGAGCACCAATAACAGACCAAAGAAACTGTCCTACTCACTTAGTAAACTAGCAGGTTTGTTGGGTTACTCGCAGTATTACAGATGAGAGGCTGCATACAGGAGCTTGGAGGACACAAAGGCAGCTGTGTCACGAAAAGGCCCACTCCAGCATGGGTACGAGTCACCAAAACTGTTTACCTGGAACACTTCCAACAAGGCAACTCAGCTGACTGGAGAGTCTTCTTCCCCAGCAACTGCGACGGGCATACAACCTTGGGGGAGTGGCCTTGGGAGTCATGTTAGTTTCAACATCTTCTGGAGACTTGCAAATTTCTGAGTCTAGTTCATTTACTTCCTTCACCTTAATAGCCTTTCCCCCCTCAAGAATAGAATGTTGCAGCTGGGAGGAAATTGCTGAGCCAATGTCCATCGCCACCAAGTAACTCTTTCCAAAATGTCGATACAGTATCCTGAAGCACCCCAAGGGCTGAGGAGCAGATGTGGGCTGGGCTTGGGAGTCTGGAGCAAAGGTCAGTGGGGTGTGAGTTGATTTGAGATACTCTCTTAGATGCACAGCAGCATCTCTTGGAGCTTTAATCCACTCTTCCACGATGACTTCAGGAGCATTTTCACTCTGCTTCTCCCTGTGAATGATGGTCCAGTGAGCAATAATTAAGCATTTGCTCCCCACCTGTGTAAAGCTCCAGACGCTAGCTGGTGGGGTGGGGGTGGGGCGAGAGACAAAGGTTTTCTGGAGAAAGAGCTTGTCTGAAACATTCCTGTTTTCTCTTCTTAAAGGAGCATCTAGCAAAATAAGACGTGCATGGTGAGACCCACTAGGGTGGGAGCGGAAGGCCCTGGTTTGCAGAAATATCTGACTAGCCCTAGAGGGCTAAGTCCCAGTCGATTAATAATTGCATCTTCCTCCAGCGGGCTAGCAGCAGGGACTTAGTGATTGTGAGCTGAGTAAATTACCTGGCTTGCTTTTCTCTGTGGGTTTATAATTCACCCTGCTCTGTAAAAGAGACAGCTCACAGTTCTAACATAGACGCCTCACCCTGCACCTCCACCACAGCCCCTTAGTATTCCCATTATTCGCTGGGGTGCAGAGTAACCTTCCATGTGTCAGATTTCAAACCTTACCATATTAGGTTCCCTTTTTTTCCTGACTATAAAAATAGGTCTAGAGAATTTGTAAGTCACAGGAGCATGTGTTAAAGAGGACAGTGATCAGTATTCCCACACCTGAAGCTTCCGTGTCCAAATGGCTGCGTTCCTTACCATTCCCACTGCTGCTGTCCTTGGCACCTTTGGGTACAGGTGACACGCTGGTGCCTCCTGTCTCACAGACGAGAAGACGCTTGAGGAAGTAGCTCTCTTGTGCTTAGGGGCCATCTCTGCTTGGAAACACTGGGCTAGCCCTTGTTGGACACACCCACGCTCTCTAATCCCATTCACTTGCTTGAGTTCCTGCACCATAGGCTGAGTGCTGGGGTAGCATGTAAACAGAGGTAAAGGTAGCTGAGTTCTCTAGGAACCACAATAATGGAAGCCCAATGGTTGCCATGAATGGTGGTTAGCTCTCTCTCTTTCTCTCTCTCTCTCTCTCTCCCTTCCCTCCCTCCCTCTGGTTTGGTTTTTGTTAACTTAACACAAATTAGAGTCATTTGAGAAGAGAGCATCTTAATTGAGGGATTAACTCCATTAGATTGTCTGTAGGCAAGTCTATGGGGCATTTTCTTCATTAATGATTGATGTGAGAGGACCCGGCCACAGTGGGCAGTGCCTTCCCTGGGCAGGTGGTTCTGGGTGGTATAAGAAAGGGAGCTAAACATGAGCCAGAGTAACAAGCCTCTGCTTCAGCTCCTGCCTCCAGGCTCCTGCCCTGCTTGAGCTCCTGCTTTGGATGCCGTCAGTGATAGGCTGTGATTGGGACTATTAAGTCAAATAAACCCCTTCATTCCTAGTTGCTTTTGGTCACAGACTTTATCTCAGCAATAGAAAGCAAACTAGGACACCACTGGTGGCCATTTTACAACAGAAACACATCTTCTCATAGTCTAGAAGCCAGAGCTTCAAACTCAAGGTTTCAGCAAGACCAAGTTCTCCCTGGAGCATGAGGAGGGGATCCTCCCTGCGTCTCTCTCTAGAACCCATGAAAGGGAATCCTCCTTGCCTCTTGCAACTCTTGGGTATGGGATGAGGATATATGGTCTCAAAATATCCCTGGGGAGATGGTTCAGCTGATAAGATGTCTACTGAGCAAGCATGCCAACCTGAGTTTACATCCTCAACCCCCATATAACAGTCTGGTGCAGCAATACCTACCTTAGGTAGGGTTTCTACTGCTGTGAAGAGACACCATGACCACAGCAACTCTTATAAAGGAAAACAATTTTTACATTTGATATTTTTTTGCTTCTTTGTCAAAAATCGGGTGTGTAGATTAATATCTGGGTCTTTGATTCAGTTCCATTGGTCCTCCTGTCTGTTCTTATGCCAATACCAGGCTGTTTTCAGTACTGTGGCTCTGTAGTAGAGTTTGAAGTCAGGAATTGTGATGCCTCCAGAAGTTCTTTTATTATACAGAATTGTTTTGGCTAACCTAGGTTTTTTGCTTGAAGTTGAGTACCATTCTTTCGAGGTCTGTGAAGAATTTTGCTGTGATTTTGATGGGCATTGCATTGAATCTGTAGACTGCTTTTGGTAAGATTGCCATTTTTACTATGTTAATTCTACCTACCCAAGAGCATGGGAGATCTTTCTACTTTCTGGTGTCTTCTTCAATTTCTTTCTTCAAAAATTTTAAGTTTTTGTCATGCAAGTCTTCCACTTATTTGGTTAAAGTTACTCCGAGACGTTTTATGCTATTTGTGGCTATTGTGAAGGGTGATGTTTCTCTGATTTCTTTCCCAGCCCTTTTATCATCTGTGTACAGGAGGGCTACTGATTTTTTTGAGTTAATCTTGTATCCTACTACATTACTGAAAGTGTTTATGAGTTGTCGAAGTTCCTTGGTAGAATTTTTTTGGGTTGCTTATGTAAAAAGAAAACATATTTAACAAATGGTGCTGGCATAACTGGATATCAACATATAGAAGGATGAAAATAGACCCATATCTATCACCATGCACAAAACTCAAGTCCAAATGGATCAAAGACCTCATCATAAAGCCAGCTACACTGAACTTCATAGAAGAGAAAGTGGGAAGTGCACTTGAACGCATTGGCACAGGAGGCCACTTCCTAAATAGAACCCCAGCAGCACAGACACTGAGAGAAACAATTAATAAATGGGACCTCATGAAACTGAAAAGCTTCTGTAAAGCAAAGGACATGGTCAACAAGACAAAATGACAGCCTACAGAATGGGAAAAAATCTTCACTAACCCCACATCAGACAGAGGTCTGATCTGCAAAATATACAAAGAACTCAATAAATTGGTCATCAAAAGAACAAATAATCCAATAAAAAATGGAGTACAGACCTAAACAGAGAACTCTCAACAAAGAAATCTAAAATGGCTGAACGACACTTAAGGAAATGTTCAACATCCTTAGTCATCAGAGAAATGCAAATCAAAACAACTCTGAGATTCCATCTTACACCTGTAAGAATGGCCAAGATCAAAAACACTGATGACAACTTATGCTGGGGAGGTTGTGCATTGCTGGTGGGAATGCAAGCTGGTACAACCCCTATGGATGTCAGTGTGGCGATTTCTCAGAAATTAGGAAACACCCTTCCTCAAGACCCAGTAATACCACTTTTGGGTATATATCCAAAGGATGCTCAATTGTGCCACAAGGACATGTGCTCAGCTATGTTCATAGCAGCATTGTTTGTCATAGCCAGAACCTGGAAACAACCTAAATGCCCCTTGACTGAAGAATGGATAAGGAAAATGTTGTACATTTACACAATGGAGTACTACACAGCAGAAAAAAATAATGACGTCTTGAATTTTGCAGGAAAATGAATGGAGCTAGAAAACATCATACTGAGTGAGGTAACCCAGACACAGAAAGACAATTATCACATGTACTCACTCATAAGTGGTTTTTAAACATAAAACAAAGAAAACCAGCCCACAAATCACAATCCCAGAGAACTTAGACAGCAATGAGGACCCTAAGAGAGACATACATAGATCTAATCTACATGGGAAGTAGAAAAAGACAAGATCTCCTGAGTAAATTGGGAGCATGGGGACTTTGGGGGAGGGTTGAAGGGGAGGGGAGAAGCAGGGAGGGGAGCAGATAAAAATGTAGAGCTCAATAAAAATCAATAAAAAATAAATAAAGGAAAACATTTAATGGGGGTGGTTCATTTACAGTTCAGAGGTTCAGTTCATTATCATCATGATGGGACATGGGGCATGTAGGCAAACCTGGTGCTGGAGAAGTAGCTGAGAGTCCTACATCTTGCAGGCAACAGGGAGTGGTATGAAACACTGGGCCGTATCTTGAGCAAAAGAGATCTCAAAGGCCACTCTCACAGTGATACTCCTCCTCCAATCCCTCACCTCCATATCTGCCCCTCACCACTGCAGTTTCCTCTTCCAAAAGGAACCTTCCCCCAAAAAATTAATTAAAAGCAAAACAAAGCAAACAAAAAACCACCTCGCTCCTCCATCTTTCTCGGCTCTCCAACATCTCTTCATTCGTCCCCAGTGGCATTGGGAACTGTGGTATGTCACGCAGTGGACCCTTTGGTCCAATCAGCCCCTACCCACAAACGTTCATTGCAGTGAGTCAGTGGTCTGGTTCAAGACCTCTGGGACGCCATCATCACTGGAGCCTCACCAAAACATACTGCTCCCCTTAGACATACTGCTGTTGTCCCAGGTCATGGAGAGCCTGTGGCTAAGGTTCCACAGGACCAGTCCCTTCACACACTCCAGCAGGTCACAGATGGAACACATGTTAGGGTGGGTCAACCCAAGGCCCAGGATGTGCATCGGGTGGTTGCTGAGCTGGTCAGTCTGGGCCACTGGGACTACCTCCCTTCAGGCAGGGTGTGGAGCCAGCCCTCCTAGGCCCATTCCATTGGGGCCAGCTGCCCCACTCCCATGGTGAGGGGGGAGCCAGTTTTCCTGTGGCAGTGTCTAGAGACAGGCTGGGCCAGCTATCCCAGGGCTAGTGAGGGACAGGGCTGGCTCAGCACAGCCCTCAGACTTCCATGCACATGGTTCCTACGGCCCCCTGTGGTAACATGGGTCATGGTCATTCAACACAGACCCAGCTGCAGCAGGACTACAGACCCAGACATGGCCCATGGCAGCAGTCCTGGCCCAGGCAGCACCGTGGCCCTGGGTGTCAGCGCAGGCCACTCAGATCTTCACGGCCCCCAGTCTCACATTCTTAACGGCTGCACTAACTTAAAGCTGGGAGGTTGATAAGGAGGATGCAGTCATGAGCATATACTATAAATTAAGAAACAAGCTGACCCAGGAGGAATTGTTTGCCAAATAGTAATTTTACAGCTTTCTGTAATGGTGCTTTCTTGCCTAATTTTACCTTTTGATAGAGAAGAGCACGTTTCTTTTACGTTTCCCACACGGCAAGCAGGGAAATCTCTACTCTGGGGGTCAGGGGCTGTCTGGTGGCATTCTCAGCTCTTGGCTTGGCAGAAGCTACTGGGCTGCTAAGTTAATCCTTCAAGAGTCAAAGGCGGCTAGGTCAGATTCAGATGTGATTGGCAAATGGTTATTAAGGGAAGTGAAGGGAAGCCAAGAGAAGTTTGACTGTCATTCCAACCCTCCACAAAGGAGAAAACTAATTAGCCGTTTGTAGGTGAGGCTTTTCGGGGAACATCATTCTCACCTCACATCTCTATGTGACAGAAGTAGCCTTTACTGTCTTACGCTAGGGACTCATTGGGGCCGCCATTCTTCACAGATCAGTTGTTCTTTGTCTAAGAAACATCAGCGCATCATATTTTGGTGCAGTTTTTAGACTTCAGTTTTCTTGGCCCCCTCATATGTGTAAAAGTAATAAAACCTGTATACTTTTAATTTGTTATTTAGCCTTGTATTAATTTGGTTCCTAGATCTAGCCAAAGAGCATGCATGAAGGCCTAAGGGATGAGCTAGACCAGAGCATCCTTTTTCTCCAAGCAAACTTTAGAACACTCAAAAGACTCATATTCATACAGAAGGGTTATCCAGCATCAAGAAAGTTAAGATGCATGCACTTTTGAAAAAGATGCTAAAATTTCCCCACATATGTGCTACTTCAAAAGCATTTGAGGAGTTGACTGTGTAGCTCAGTTGTCGAGGATTTGCATAGGTAAGCCAAGAAGATTACCCTATAAAGGCTTGGTGGACCAACCCTAGTGCCATCAAACAAATAAACATGCATTTCTAACTATAGCAGGACACCAGATGAAACCATAGCAACATTTAAAATCCCTAAAAGTAGACAGTGAAAATACAGCAGATCCGTATTTACAAGATGCAAAGGCAGCAATCAGAAAGTTAGGGCTATAAATTCTTAAATGGAACAAGAGGAGGAGGAGGAAGAGGAAGAAGAAAGAAAGAAAAAAGAAAGAAAGACTACTACAAGCAAAGAACCCAACCAACTGTAAACTAGACTCAAATATCACATGTAGATTGTGCTAGCAAAGGCAAGTCTAGGCATGCTGGCCCAGGCATACAATCTCAGGAGGAGGCAGCAGAGTCACAAGGCCAGCCTGGGCCTCACAGCAAAGGCTGCTTCAAAAAAAAAAAAAAAAAAACGGAGAGGAAGAAAGATGCCAGTGTGACTGGTGGAGCAGCTGGGCAGTCCAGTGGTAAAGTGTGTGCCATCTGGATTCCATCCTTCTATAAATATACAATCTCCTCCTCCAACTTCACTGAAAAGTAAATGGCAAAAAAACTATCTTCAAAATGTGCGGGTATTATCCTGGAATTTAGATATGTCAGGAAATGATGGCCACCAGCTTGGTGACATGCCCACCACCTCAGACAGATTCCACTGAGCTTAGCTTGCTTAGCTAATGGCAAGTATGTAAGACATCATTATTGCCAGTTGTGGTGATGCTGAGTGGATGCTCGTTTGTTCCCAGCTGCTTAGACCCAAAATAATCACACAGAAACTATATTATTTAAATCACTGCTTGGCTTATTAGCTCTAGCTTCTCACTGGCTATCTCTTATGTCTTAATTTAACCCATCTCTATTAATCTGCGTATTGCCACAAAGCTGTGGCTTACCAGTAAGGTTCCAGCTGGCAGATTGCATCTTTCTCCTCTGGTGGCTCCATGGCATCTTCCTGACTCCGCCTTTTTTCTCCCAGCATTCAGTTTAGTTTTCTCCACCTACCTCTATTCTGCCCTGATAGGTCCAAGACAGATTCTTTATTCATTAACCAATAAAAAAAGGACTTCCTACATCAGCCCAGTACTTGAGAAACTGAGGAAGGAGGATGGCTGTGAGTCTAAGCTCAGTCCAAGCTCCACGGTGAGACCCTGTCGTAAAAGAGTGCCATTGCTAATGACAGTTACCCAGTGCACATCAGGACTCTGTTATTCATCTACAGAATCACAAATTCTCTCTTAGACTGGAAACAGACAGAATTCTCCACGGCTTTTTTATGAGCTGGTTTGCTTTGTAAGCATTAGAAAAACCTGTAAATACCTTTCTGCAAATTAAGAGATTAATGAGGGGGATACAACATATGCATTTCAAATGATGTGGTGAAATTGTTTGATGACACATTCATGATAAGTCTTCTAATCAAATGCAAATGGAAGAGAACTTGGTAAGCTGATAGCATCTATCTGTCAGACCTTCAGGGAGCCAGTGGTAGTGGCACATTCCTCGAATCCCCACACTGAAAAGGTTCCAGACAGGAGAATCATGAGTTAAAAGGCCAGCCTGTGATACAGTGATATTGAGGGATGCTATGCTGGAGGAATGGGGATGAAAGATGCCATTGACAGTCAGCTCCTTCCAGGGCTTATATAAGTGATCTCTCTGTGGTTCAGATGGCATGATCTGTGGCCAGCATCTTTTCCGAGGTATACAGCAGTCTCTCCCTTATTAGGGTTCCCTTTGGATCATACAAAGAGCATCTGATATCCCTAGACACAAACAGCATGGTCAATGGCAAGTAGCCCCCTTCAGGAACAGTTTGGTCAGTAGCTGGCACTGCCCTCTTGCTGTGAGCAGCAGGTGCTTCCCTGGCTGAGCCAAGGCCTGAGCTCTCCTGCTGTAAGAAAACAATCCTGTTTTGAAACTTAAAGACCGCCTGAAGCCAGAAGGCAACAAGAAATATGGTATTCCAAGACATAATAAGAAAATGGGAAGAGGGACTGTGCCCTTAAGAATATCTGCACCCAACACCTCCAAAGCCCCTCCCTCCAGGCAGAGGCTTGCAGACTCACTGCTGAGCCTGCCTGCTTCCTGAGTTCTAAACTTTTCTCTTTTCCCCCTCTTTCCATATCCCTGTCTGGACACCACCTAAACTCCCAAGATGCTTGTCCTGACAGTCACACTCTGCAGCCACCTCAGCGGCTGGCAGACTCCCACCACTCAGTCAGCTTCTTGCTTCAGGCGCAGACAATGTAACCATCCATTTCTCCTTTTCTAGCTCCTTCTGTGCAGCTGCTGAAATCTCCTGCTAGTCTACTCTGTTGTTTTCCTTCAAATTCCACTAAAGTCACCCTGGAGTTCTCTCTGTTTTCAAAGTTTTTGTCAATGAGATCAAGAACGTGAAAAATGGACTTTGTGATATTGTCACACACTATCGATGTCAAAAACTACAGATTGTTGCCGGCTGGATAGATGGAAGGATAGATAAAGCTCACAGTAAATCTTTAGAAAAAATTTTTTTAAAATCAGGAATATGGCAAAGAAGCCAATTTCACATTTAGAATCACTGGAGGTCCTCATACAGTATAAGACGTGATTTACAATATAAAAAATTAGATACTATATTGCTTTCTTTATAGAAATTACAGAAAAATCATCAGGCATTGTAGTAAAGAGGAGAGGGCTGCGTTCCCGGTACCCGGCTCCCAGCGCAGGGCCCCTTGTTCTGTCCCGCCCGGCTCCCGGTGTCCAAAATAATTACACGGAAATTGTATTCATTGAAATGCTGCCTGGCCCATTAGCTCTAGCCTCTTATTGGCTAACTCTTACATATTCGTTTAACCCATTTCTAATAATCTGTGTGTCACCACGGGGTCATGGCTTACCGGAAAGATTCTAACCTACGTCCACCTCAGTCCGGAGAAACATGGCGTCTGCCACACTTCCCTTCTCCCCAGCATTCCGTCCTGTCTACTACGCCCACCTGAGGGCTGCCCTATCAAAAGGCCAAGGCAGTCTCTTTATTTAACCAATGAAAGCAACAGAAATACAGAAGGACTTCCTACACCAAGGCATCAGAGGCTGCGACTTTAACAATATAAGTAAATAAGATCAACATCACAGCCTGAAAAATTAGTAGGCATAGAAATTTCTAAAAGATTTCACTTATAATAAAAGTATACATTGCAAAGTATCTAAAAAATAAACCTAACTAAAGATTAGAGGTTTGTGCCCTATAGAGATAAAAATTATGAAGTTTTCCATATGTAACTGAAGAAAATCCAAATAAACAAAAAGATTTTCTAATAGTAAAAGAAAAATCCAATATATGCATAGATATATAGATATAGACATTGAAACTGCAGCAGGTGTTCCAGGGACTTTCTAAAAAGTTATCAAGCTGATTCTAAGCTTCTATACAGAAACAGAGACCTGAGGAGGTGTAAGATGTCCTAGGAACTCCGGCCACGGAGGCAATTGAGTGCCTTGTTCAGCCTTCATCACAGATGCTTCCTCCTGCAGCAGATGGGATCAAATACAGAAACCCAAAGCCAGACATTATGCAGAGTGAGAGACCTTGGAACACACAACCCTAAATGAGACATCTCCATCAAATCCTTCCCCTCCGGGCTCAGGGAAGGCAAGCAGAGAAAGTATAAGGGCCAGAGGGGTCGAGGACACCAAGAAAATGAGGCCCTTTGAATCAGCAGGATCACAGCTCACACGAACTCACAGAGACGGAGGCAGCATGCACAGGCCTCCATGGGTCCGCACCAGCTGTGGTCCAGAGCTGAAAGGAGAAGTGTACACTGGCCCCACCCCTAACCCAGAAGCTACCTCCAATTGATAATCACTGGCAAATGAAAATTTACCTTCCTCCAAGGGATTCACATTGGGGAAACAAACTACTCTTAATGGCAGGTTGCAAGCCCAGCACTAGATTGTCAGTCAGCAGGAATGAACAGAAGATCATCACTGGGGTGTCCTCACCCCATAAAGCCGCGTAAGAGCTCTTCCTTAAAAAATGACACATTGTTTAGTTTATATTTTTTTTCTGTACTCTTTCCCCCCCACAGGTCCTTTGGTTATGTATATATTATGGAATCCAATTTAGTGATTTTACGGGATTCCTGAGTGTGTGAATGAGTTGGTCTTCATTTCTGGTGCCTCCTCTTTGGGTCTTTTCCTCCTGTTTATTTTGTGCAGTTTTTAATGTGTTAGTTTTGGTTTATCTTATTATGTTTTCTATTATTGTCTCATTGAAGTCTTGGAAAGGAGGTAGAGAAGCTGGGAGAAATGGAGGGAGGAAAGACAGTAATAAGGATATATTGTGTGAGAAAAATATATTTTAAATAAAAGGCTTTTTTTTGGTTTTTGGAGACAGGATTTATTTGTAGCTTTGTAGCCTATCCTGGAACTCACTCTGCAGACCAGGTTGGCCTTGAACTCACAGAGATCTGCCTGCCTCTGCCTCCCGAGTGCTGGGATTAAAGGCATACACCACCACCATCTGGCTATTTTAAATAAAAGGAAAAAGAAAAGATATAATAGGAGAGGGAAGTGGAAGAGAAGAAGAAGAGGAGGAGAAATTAAACAATGAGACAAAATAATCTAAAAATAGATCCACATGTATATGAAATTTGTTAGAGATGGCTGAGAAAATGACAGATGTTCAATAGGAAAAATACTGCAAAACAAGAAACTGGAGTCTGGCTTGATACCAGACCTCAGTTAAAGGTGATGTTGACTCATATATATGGAGGAGGAAACCCATCTGGACCTCGAGGCAAGAAAGAACACCTCCGTAAGATACCAAAGACACCAGGCAATGGTGGTATACACCTGTAAGTCCAACACTTGGAGGCAGAGGCAGGCAAATCTCTGAGTTCAAGGTCAGCTTTGTTTACAAAGTGAGTTCCAGGACAGCCAGGGTTGTGCGATAAAACTGTCTTTAAAAATAAAATAAAACAAACAAACAAAGGCACCAAAGGCAAGACATTCCCACGATAGATTTACCACAGTGGAGACTTCCTGTGTGCTAAGACATCCTGAACGTAAAAAGACAAGCCACAAAAGAAACAAAACTCCACTCCAAAGCTGAGAGTGGATCCACTTCCAGCTCATATAAACTTGCCCTTCTGTGCCCACAGGCTGCTCATCAACAGAATTAACTGAAGATCAAACACATTCATAGGAAAAGATTATATCTGAACTGACCGTGTAGAGACGACCCGCTCCACTGTTGCTGCTGAACTGTAAGAATCAACATCTACATACATGTTAGGTGTTATGATGCATGTAGGTTCCATGCAAATACAATTTTCCATGCAAAGGACTTGAGGGTCTGTGGATTTGGGCATCTGTAGGGATTATGGGATAAGCTCATCTCACTGACACTGGAGAATGGCTGTAAAGATTTTTATATATATTTGTCCTGATTAGTTTTTGGTTTTGGTTTTTGTTTTAATCAACTTGACACAGCTAGAGTTATATGGGAAGAAGAACCTCAATTGAGAAAATGCCTCCACCAGATTGGCCTGTGGGGTATTGTATTGATTGACGGTGGATGTGGGAGGGCTCAGCCCACTGATGGTGGTACCATCCCTAGGCAAATGTTTCTGGATGGTACAAGAAAGCAACCTGAGCAAGCCAGCAGGCAGTGGTCTTTTCTGCCATTCCTATCTCCAGTGAGTTCCTTCCCTGGCTTCCTTCATGATGAACTGTATAATAAAATAAACCCTTTCCTTTCCTCCCCAGTTTGCTTTTGGTCATGGCGTTTATCACAACGATTGAAACCCAAAAATATCTCCTTTCCCTAAAATAGGGCAAAGGGAGGCCAGGCATTTAAAGAGTAGACCTACTCACACACACACGGTGCACAGACATACTTGTCTTTCTTTTAAGGAAGACATTCTGCCAGACTAATGAGCGAGCAGATGTAGGTCTGAAGACATTCCCCATTAGCGATAACAAACATGCTAACATTGTAGGCCACGGCAGTCTGCACCTTCCTCAGATAAAGAGGACATTGAAGAGGAGTCAAGGGATAGGAGCCAGGCACATTAGCCCATCTTAGAAGGAGACAGTTGGCAACTCTTATCAATTTAAATGCTTGAATGTCCTGCCATTTAAAATAGGGGCCCTATTTTTTTCAGAGCCTTGAGATGTCATTGCACGCCATCACAGGGGGAGGGAGACTTCTTGTACATGGACATAGAATAGAATGTTATAAAGCACTGAAGGTAAATGCACCAGACACATGCAGCAGGATGTATGGCTCAGAGATGGTGATCCTTCTGGTAAAACTTATCAATGAGCACATCGAAGCTCTTTTATTTAGGATGTCCACGCATTTCTTTTCTTTTTAATTTTTATTGATTTTTTTGTGGATTTCATATCATACATTCCCATCACGCTTATCTCCCTGTCCCCTCGCATCCACCCTCTGTCCTGGCAACCTCCCCCCACCAAACAAAACCGGATTTAAAAGAAAAACCAAACTCCTAACAAAACAAAGAAACAAAATGAACGAGAGAGAGAGAGAGAGAGAGAGAGAGAGAGAGAGAGAGAGAGAGGGAGTCTTGTCTTGGAAGTTGTAGTGTGGCCCTTTTTAGTCCATTCTTTATTTCTAAGTGTTCATTGCCACGAGTCATTGGTCTGCCTCCAGGTCTCTGGGTTCTGCTACACCATCAATAATGGGCTCTCGCTGGGGCTCCTCTTGAATATTCTGTTGTTCTGTGTTGTGGAGATCCTGTTGTTTTGGTTCTACATGTTCATCCGGCTCACCTATGTCCCTGACCACAGGGTCAGCTCTAGTGTGCTGCCCAGACAGGGTGTACACCTGTAATGAGGAGTGGGGTCATCCTTCCTGATGTACACATATTTCTTAAACCCCCTTTTCCTGCAAGAGCTGGAACCCAGTAGCATATAGTTCAGACAGCAGTGGCCTCAGGCCTAGAAGTGGGATGCTGAGACGGGGAATACAATGACTTTGGGAATGGCCCTGTTCTTGAGTTGGGCCGCTGGATCAGGATAATAGTTTTTGCTGTTAATGATTTGTCTTAGGGTTGCTTTTATATCAATCAGATGTTATGTAATTTGAAACATCAAAAAAACAGAGCTGCAGGATACTTCCTTGACAAAATGTCCACATGGCAGCAAGTGTTCTGTGAGGAAGGCATGAATAGGCTATGTCTGTGGATGTGCCGGGAGCTCAAGGAGCGCCAAACAGGACCCAAGCCTGTCACTCATAAGCCATGCCACTAGGTAGGAGAGTCTCCCAGAGATCCCAGCTCCCACTCAGCTCAGGCCTTATCTCGGAATGCCAGAAACAGACTTTGCTAGGGGGTAGACCAGATAACCTGTGGTGTCTGACCCTAAGAGTCTATCATGTCTGATTCAAACTCCAGGCAAATCTAACTTTTAAAAGACAGCCAAATTAGCTTTGCCCTCTTTTTACAGACTGACAAACCTATGGGCTGCAGAGCAAATAAGGTTTTCCTTGACAGATCAAAGCTGCTCTCTGCTCGCTTGCCACATTTTTTATGCGATGGTCATAAGAAGAGAAGGTCATAAGAGAGCGTTAAACTATTTTTGTATGTGTGCTTGTATTTAGGTTGAAGACTTTAGGTATTCATTATATGCATGTGACATTTTGTTTTGCTTATGTATTATAAATGTTGCATATTGTGCATGTAAGTCTGTGCATATTGTCTATATGTATATACATATATTATGTGTCTGTGTGTGTTGTGTATGTCTCTTATAAGTATGTATGTGTGTATTGTTAAGTATATATTGTATATATGTGTGTATACATGTATGTGTTGAGTATATTATGCATGATATGTGTTATGTGTCCTCATCTGTTGTTTGTGAACAATTAAATATGTGTATTATTGTGTGTGCACATATGTGTTGCTATGTGTACATGTATGTATGCGTTTGCAAGTAATTAAGAATGTGTATTATTATGTGTGTGCACATTTATATATATGTTGTGTATACATGTGTTTGTGTTAATGAACTAAGTGTGACTCTTTTGTATATGCAGCCTTGTGTATATGTATATAGGGGTACATGGATACATGTATGTAAGTGTGTATTATATTGTAGTTGTATGTGGATGTTTTGTTGCTTGTATAAATAGAAATATTTTGTACATTTTTGCTATAAATTAGGGATTCTCCAAGTTATGACTGTATTGCAATCACCTTGAGAAATTAGGAAAGCTGGGATTGCTGTTCCCCATCTCCAGATCCTCTCTTTAGCTCCACGGGCCCAGAGAATGTGTGCTTTAGGTAACTGCCCAAGTGACACAGCTGCCACTCAGCTCAGCCCCACTGTAAGGACACCTGCTGTGCTGTTAGAAAGCCCACCCATAAGCACTCCTCCTAAGAAAAGGGCCTGTGTCTTACCTAGATCCTCACTTTTTAAAAAAATTAGGCATTATCGGACTAGAACTATGGTTGAGTGGTTAAGAGCACTAGCTACTTTTTTCAGAGGACCTGGGTTCAATTCCCAGGACCTCATAGCAACTGACAACCACCTGTAATCCCAGTTCCAGAGACTCCAATGCCCTCTGCTGGCTTCTGAGGACACTGCATGCGTATGGCACACAGATGCCCATGCAGGCAAAACATCCAAGTACTCAAAATAATAAATTAATTTTGTATTAAAAAATAAAAAGAAAAGATGCTCAAGTCTAATTGAAAAATTAGGGAACGAAGTTTAAATTATCAAGCTTTGCATTTCCCGCTTGGTCAACAGGAAGAGGTTAACAATGCTGTTTGAGCGGGGCAGTGGTGTGCGAACGCCTTTAATCCCAGCACTAGGGAAGCAGAGGCAGGTGGACCTTTGTGAGTTCAAGGTCAGCCTGGTCTACAGAGCTAGTTCCAAGACAACCAGGGCTACACAGAGAAACCCTGGCTGGAAACAAACAAACAAAAATGCTGGTTGACAGACATGATCTGTTCTCTGTAAGCTATAATACAGAAACAGAATCTCTCTTCTGATTAACACCGCCAGGTAACCTATGTGCGTACTCCCTTTCAGAGAAGCCCACCTGGCTGCGACTATGAGGCTATCACCATTTTGATCCCATCCTCACACAGCCACCAGCGAATAGACAGCTCGGAGTTTACGACAAAGCCAACTTAAAAGCTAGAGTGAAGCTTGTCCAGTTTCTCTAAGCGCTCAGGGAACTCGTTAAAGAGCCCAGTTGATGGCTCAAGTGTTTCCTCCCGAGAGCTGCCCGATGAATCTCCAGGGCAAAGAGCCAGTCACTGCACTTTTTACCTCAGCTTTCAGCGTCAAGAGCCTTAAAACTAGCGATGGTGCCAACAGGCTCTTACGAACTGATGCTAAGTGGAAAAATCAAACATCAAAGTTACGGCCAGCGGGACTGTAGAGCTTTCCTCTATGTGGGTACAGAGAGGGTACCGTTTCCTCTGTGTGGGTACAGAGAGGGTACCGTTTCCTCTATGTGGGTACAGAGAGGGTACCGTTTCCTCTGTGTGGGTACAGAGAGGGTACCGTTTCCTCTATGTGGGTACAGAGAGGGTACCGTTTCCTCTATGTGGGTCCACGGTTCCCAGAACACACACATCAACCATGGTCCCTGGTGCCTAGCCCAGAGCAGTGCGTGTGTTTTGTTCATGAAGTCAGGTGGGAACACGGAGACAGCACTACAAGCGGCTTGCCAAGCTTGAAGCAGAGCACTGGCCTCTTCCTAACTTAGGAGATTTTTTAAAAAGCAAGTAACGTGTAAGAACCCCTCCATTGCCTGGAGGGTGAAAGGTCACATTGTCCGTCTGTACACCCGCCCCCCCTCTCTTTCTCTCTCTCTCTCTCTCTCTCTCTCTCTCTCTCTCTCTCTCTCTCTCTCTCACACACACACACACACACAAGCTCGGCCCCAGATTGCAACTATATGCTTTCCTGAGCTGTCTCCCTTCTCAGATTTAGCCTCCACTCCTTCCCAACTTCCCTGCACTCAGGTAGGGTCCCACATGTCACGTCTCTGCTGAAACACACTGTTACCATGTTTTTCTGCTCCTAGTTGGAACTGGTGGCCCTGTCCTTCATTTGTCCCCTGAGCCAAACCTGTTGTTCCTGCCCTATCCTAGACTCTTCCACCCCTAACACTCCCTAGAGGGCACACGTGAGGAATGTATCAGCACGGATCTAGATGGTGCCTACTCTGCTTTCCACCACAGTGGCTGTCTGAGTCTTCACCCACCCTGAAGCCAGGTTTGGGCTTCACCTGAGCCTTCTCCTAGCAGCCTCTGTACCTGTCCGGACTCGGCTCAGGGGGCTTCTGCAATGGCCGGATTCAGGGCATGGCTGCTGTCAACAGGAATATTCTGTCTGGAGAAGGGGTTCTGGTGCCTCCTGAGGTAGGAGTTTGGGGTCCTGGTGCTTCCTAGGCAGGAGTTTAGGGTCCTGGTTGAAACTGCTTGTATGTTATTTCCCAGGTATTGGCCACGTGGTCTTGGTGAGCTACATCATGAGCTAGGCCTTAGATTCTTCTCCTCTGTTGTATGATTGCAGGGAGCTTCCTCTTAAGGGACTGCCAGTATGTGTGCAGTCAGGGGCATCAGAAATTCAAAGGTTCCTACCTACTGAGGCATAAGTTTCCAGACTATTCTCTAAGAGCTTAGTTATTAAATATATATTAGCTATTATGTGTGTATATATATATACATATATATAATCTATCATGTATTTTGGCATTATGTTGTTTGTTTGCTTATAATTTGTCTTTTGAGATTTCATACATATATGCAAAGTGTTTTTATCAAATCTACCGCAGATGCCTCCTGTTCCAACTCATCGCATATCCCTGCTTCCAACCTCAGGCTCTGCTTGGAACCCGCTGAATCTACTTTGTGCTGCTGGTGTCTACACGGGTGTGTGGCCATCCACTGGAGAATGGGCAGTCTCATCAAGGGTAGCATGTTTTTGGCATAAGATTTTATTCCAAAAATAAAAAATGAATACACTTGATAAAATATTAAAAACACATAGAACCGTAAGTCTATAACCACTAACGCCCTTTGAATTTGAACCATTTAATAGTTGGATAGATGAAAGTCTGCTCCTTTTCCCTTTATGCTTCATCTTACATAGGCAGCTCTGTGTGGCCATGTCATGTGATGATATTTCCAAGGGTATTTTTAAGATGGGTTTCAGTGGTTCTTTTTTATTTTATTTTATTGAGCTCTACATTTTTCTCTGCTCCCCTCCCTGCTTCTCCCCTCTCCTTCAACCCTTTCCCATGGTCCCCATGCTCCCAATTTACTCAGAAGATTTTGTCTTTTTCTACTTCCCATGTAGATTAGATTCATGTATGTCTCTCTTAGGGTCCTCATTGTTATCTAGGTTCTTTGGGATTGTGATTTGTAGGCTGATTTTCTTTGCTTTGTGTTTAAAAACCACTTATGAGTGAGTACATATGATAATTGTCTTTTTGGGTCTGGGTTACCTCACTCAATACGATGTTTTCTAGCTCCATCCATTTGCCTGCAAATTTCAAGATGTCATTATTTTTTTCTGCCGTGTAGTACTCCATTGTGTAAATGTACCACATTTTCCTTATCCATTCTTCAGTCAAGGGGCATTTAGGTTGTTTACAGGTTCTGGTTATGACAAACAATGCTGCTATGAACATAGTTGAGCACATATCCTTGTGACACAATTGAGCATCCTTTGGATATATACCCAAAAGTGGTATTGCTGGGTCTTGAGGAAGGTTGTTTCCTAATTGCCATACTGATATGCAAAGGTGCTGTACCAGCTTGCATTCCCACCAGCATTGCAGGAGTATTCCCTTTACCCCACAACCTGTCCAGCATAAGTTGTCATCAGTGTTTTTGATCTTGGCCATTCTTACAGGTGTTAGATGGAATCTCAGAGTTGTTTTGATTTGCCTTTCTCTGATGACTAAGGATGTTGAGCATTTCCTTAAGTGTCTTTTAGCCATTTTAGAGATTTCAGCAGTTCTAAACGTACTTAAGAACGCTAGCTTTTTGTTTGTTGTGGGTGTTGAGAATAACTTTCTGTTTATTTGCCTGTTAATTTTACTTTGCCCTCATTTTCTTAAAAGACAAATATAAAATTTGTTATTTTAAGGTACACAATTTGGGGTGTTAGTCCATTCATAAGACTGATTGTACATTTACCCCTCACACTGTATTTGTGTCGTCCCCTCTCCACCCAGTGCCCAACCAGTCTTCTCTATTCTCTCTACTCTGAGTCCCTAATGACCACTGATGTACTTTTTGTCTCTTAGGACATTTCCTAGAAATTAAATAACTATTTTGACATCTTTAGTGTCAGGCTTCTTTCATTAAGATTTTCAAACTTCATCCAGACTGTCTGGTGTATTTTGTAGATGGTGTCAGGTAGAGCTCCAGATTACCCATGGGTCTCTAATTATCCCAGCAGCACTCCCTGAGAAGACTGTTAGCCTGAAAGAACTGCCCTGATACCCTGTTGGAATTGATTAGTCATGGGCCACGGCCCTGGCTTTAGGCTTTCAATTCCACCCCCATTGATCTATGTATCTCCGTGCTGGTGTCAGGATGTGCGAGAGCCATTGACTTTAGCGAGCTTTTGATGTGTGAAAATGTGTGTCAACCTTGTTCTTTTCACAGACTTCTGTGGAGCTATTTTGAGTCCTTGCATTTCCATATGAAATTTCAGACGGGACTACATCAAGTCTGCAGAGTGCTTGGAAATAATTACCATCTTAGCACCATTAAGACTTCTAATCCCTGAACATGAGAATGCTTCCCACTTACTTAAGCTGGGTTTTGTATACTGTATCCTACTGACTTCATAATTACTTTTAGCTGTTGTAGTTTGTTCTTTCTTTGCTTTGCTGTGTGCCTAGGTCTTCCTTGGGAATGTCCACATACAAGATCATGTTGTCTAAAACTAAAGATAGTTGAAATTCTTTTTTTTCCAATGAGAGTATCTTTTACTTGCTTGCTTTCTTTTTGTATAATTATCCTGACTAGACGCTCTGGCAGTTATGATGTTAGACAGAAGTAAGAACACACATTCTGGTTTTGTTTCTGTGCTTAGAGAAAAACATTTGGTTTCCAATGTCATGTACACTGGCAGTGCTGAGTTTCTCATGGACAGCCTTGGCTCTGCTGAGGCACCCTGCTAGTTCTCACCTATCTTTACTGTAAAAGGGTCTGAATTTGGTCAAATGCTTTTTCACTGTCTTTGATATGATTTTGTGTATCCCTCCTTTCTCCTATTAATATATACTTCACCCCATGTGGTTTCGGTCCCAGAAACCTGACTAGGGCAGTGGGGAATGCAAAAGGAACAGATCCATGTACAATGTACAGACAAGCTGGGGTCAAGTGGTCTGTGCCCACTCTGTACGCTGATGGAGTGGCACCGCCTGTACAGCAACCCGGAACTTCAGTGCATTTATTACATACAACACAAGAGTAGGTGGATGGAGAGGGGGTGTAGCTAGTCTTAGTAGGAGGTGTTTGTGGGCTTACAGTCTCAGGCAGTGACTAGCCAGGAGGAGAAATCTGCAGTTACTAGCTTTTGCACACACACAGTAATCAATCATTTGTAAACATTTGTGCTTGCATATTCAGACTTGGAAGACAGGGAGGCTGTACTAATTCTGAGCCTGATTCATATGGGGAAGGCTTTGCATTCCCATGGATCTGAGGCTGTCCTTGACAAGGTCCTGCCCGTCAACAGCACACATTCACTCCGGGCTTCCTCTGCTCCCTATAAATATGGTATATTGTATTGTTTGTTTTTCATACATTGAGGCATCTATACATTCCTAAACTAAACAAACCCCACTTGATCATTGTGTATATTTTTAGTATATGTTATGGGGTTCTGTTTCTTGGTATTAGACTGAGAATTTCAAATCTTATTCACAAGAGTTGTTGGTTTCAGTTTTCATTTCCTTGTCTGATTTCGGTATCAGACTAACACTGGCCTCATAGGCTAAGTTGGAAATTATTCCCTCTTGTATGTTTGGAAGCTTGTTACACACTTGTGTGAACTTTTCTCTAAGCATTGAATAGAATCCACCAATGAAGCCATCTGGCTTCAGGATTTTCTTCATTGAAGCCTTTTTATAAATGACTAACCCATCTAATCTACATGGGAAGTAGAGAAAGACAAGATCTCCTGAGTAATTTGGGAGTGTGGGGATCATAGGAGAGGGTAGAAGGAAAGGGGGAGGAAGGAAAGGAAGCAGAGAAAAATATATAGATCAATAAAAACAATAAAAATAAATAAAATAAAAATGAGTAACCCAATGACCTCACTTCCTATGGATTTATCATGATTTTCCTTTTTTCTTGACCCCATCTGTGAGTTTCTAGGAACTGTTTCATCACAATTATCAAATGTATTGGTCTAGAATTAACCACAATATTTTATTAAAATTCTTTTTATTTATGTGTGTGTGAGATCTGGTGTGTGAGCACATGTATGCATGGATGCATGTACATGAGTCTGTGCGTGTATGCGGAGGCTGAAGGCCAGTCTCACAGGTCGTTCCTCAGGTGCCATCCACTTCATTCTCTGAGACAGTGTTTCTCACTGGGCTCTGGGGCTTCTCAATCAGGCGAGGCTGGTCAGTAAGGTCCTCGGACCCATCCGTCTCTGCCTCCCCTTCTCCAGGGTTATAAGCACAGAAATCTATGTCTAGCTTTCTACGGAGTGCTGTGAAGATTCTCAAGCTGCTGCAGCAAGCATTTTACACACTGACCTATCTCCAGCATCTTATTCAGCCTCTAAAGCTAATTTCATTTCTGTAAATTTGGTAAGTAGTGACATCCCCTAGTGTGTGTGTATGTGTGTGTTGTTTTTGTATTGAAGGTTTTGGGGGATGCTGTTCTGTTTTGTTTGGTTTTTTTTTATATAGAGTCTCACCCTATGATCTTGGATTCTTAAAACTGATTATATAAACCAGACTGGCCTTGACCTTGTGCAGTCCAGCGTGGACTATAGGCATGCGCCACCACGATCTGACCCTCCCTTGTTCTTGATTTCCAGAAATGGAATGTTTATTTTCCTTAGTCTAGTTAAAGTTTGCCATGCTGTTTATCTCTTCAAAAGACCAAGCTATGAGGTAGGTGACCCCCTCTCTTGTTTATAATCTGTTTCATTCCAATATTCATTGCTTCCATCCTTCTTCTTGCTGTGGGCTTCGTTTGCTCTATTCTTTCTTAAGGTAGAAGGATAGAGAGATGATTAATTTTATGTGTCAGTTTGACAAGGCATGGTGCCCAGATAGTTGGTCAAAATTGTGACACTGTGAAGAGATTTCTTAAGAGAAACAAGCATCTAATCCCATGGACTTCTTCCATGGTGCGGGCAGGATTAATCATCCATTCTGAAGTCCTGAGAAGGCAGGCATCTGCTTCCAGCCTGTTTCTGGCCTTAAGCTGGAAATAAGTCCTTCCCTTTGGCCTGCTGGCCTGCCCTGACATTCGGAATTGTCCACAATTACACAAACTAATTCCCTTTTCTCACCGTGTCTGGTGACACAGGTCTGTATTCTGAAGGCTGGGGTAAGATAACAGAAAATCCCAGATCAGTCAGAATTACACAGTGAGTTTAAGGCCAACCATGACAACTTGGTGAAAACATTTCTCCAAATAAAAAGTAAAGAGAAGGCTGGGGAGACAGCTCAGTGATGGAGCATATGACTCGCATGTGCAAGGCCCTGAGTTTAGTCCTAGTGACAAAATTAAAGTCAATCAGTCGTGTGCACGCTCTCTCTCTCCGTGTGTGTGTGTGTGTGTGTGTGTGTGTGATGTATATGATGTGTGCATAGAATATGAATAATTCTCTTGATTCTCTTTCTCTAAGGAACCCTAATTAAACAGTTCAATTCTTTCCAAAACTCTGTGTGTGAGTGTGTGTGCACACTACATGTGTGCAGGTGCCAACAAAGGCCAGAAGGGGGCATCAGGACAATTTCAGCATAGAAAATTACAGGTGTAAATTCTGTGCCGGGGTCACTTTCACTACATCCCATTAGTTTGGTCCTATCCCATCAGTTAGGTTCTTGTTTTTCTTTTATCTCAATGTACTTTCTAATTTCTTGTGTTTTTCCCCTTTGACCCATTAGTCTATGAGAATTTATCTACTTTTAGTTTCTTTAAAAATGTATACACATTTGCAAATTCCCCAAATTCCCTTCCCTGATTGATTTGTGGCTTTATTCTGTAGTCAGGGAATATACTTTCGTTCCAATTCTTTGACCCTTCTTGTTTTGTTAAATGGCCTCATACGTGACCTGGAGAACAGTTCCTATGCATTTGAGAAGAATGCGTATATTGCTCTTTTGGAGAAAATACTTATCTTTACATTTTAAGTACTAACGTGCATCTTCCTTTCCAATTTTTATATAATTGGAAATACCCATGCTGAGAAAACATAAATATTAACCTCATTCTACATCAGCTTTTTAACAAGGACTGATTTGAAATGCAGCCAAATTCCTGCAAAGAGAAAAAGTTCACTCTGAATATCCACCAAGCACAATCCAAGAGCTGGAAAGGAAGGACTCACAAGTGGCTGCCCCCCAATATCCCGTCACCTCTGGTTGGATTAATAACTCCTTGCTTAACTGTGCTAAACTAAGGACACTATTTTAGCTTCCAGACAGATGTGGCCAAGCCATGTGTATCTTGGGTATTTCTTTGCTAGGGATATATTAGTTTGCTTTGACAGAACAGAACAGCACAGTCTGGGTGCTTTAAACAGCAGACAGCCATCATTTCCCAGTGCTAGAGGCCAGAAGTGCAAAGTGACAATATCAAGACTGTGAGGGAGTCTGTTCCAACATCCCCCAGCTTTTAGTGGCTCCTTAGCTTGTGGCAATGTCACCTCAGCCATTGCATGGAATTCCCATTAAATGTGCATGTGTCCAAATTTCCCTCTTAACATAGGCCTCCCATTACATTGAATTAGAAGTCCGTCCTATTAAGTAGAGCTAATGAAGTCTAACTCCTCTAATTACAACTGCAGCAACCCTACTTGCAAGTAAGAGTACATTATGAAGCGCTGAGAATTAGAATTTCAACATGGAAATTTATGGGGGGACAGAATTCAACCTATAACAACTTAAATACAGTAAAGCCTACTTCAGAATATGGATTACAATCCGTTTACACATGAGCTCTATAAACACCAAGTCAGGTGCCCCTTGAGTTAATTCTTTCACCCAAAGCAACACTACGCTTGCTTTTTTTGGATCCTGAGGCGGAACATGTCAGATGGGGAGGAACACGGATAAAGAAATCCCACGCTAGCTCCTAATATGGTATAATAAGGTGTTCTTTGTTAAAAGAGAACTTATAGACCACAACAAGGAAACAGGAATGGAATGCAGCATCCAGGTGTGGCAAGAGGGGGAGTGAGAGGGCAAGCAGGCAGTCCCGCGGGCCTTTTAGTACCCAAAGTCATGCCCAACCTAGTCCAGCCTTTCAAAGGCCATTGGCTGAAGGAGGTCCCCATCACGATCCATCTTTTTTTCAGTGTGGGTTCATAACTGCCCATCTCGGTGGGGCCTGCTATTCCACAGCCCTGTCTTTTTAAAACATGAGATTCACTCCTGTCTCTGTCTATTCTGCCGGCTTCTTCTGTGAGGAGACAACTGTGAACCACTTCAAGTCAATCCCTCAGGTCCCTGTGGATCGCACTTTGCCTCGTTTCATTCAAGTTACTAGAAAAGGTAGTGAACTTCCACAGGGCCCCGGGACAAATGCTGCCTGTTGCAACCCCTCCCCCAGTGTACTCCAGGCTGTTCCTGAGGCTCCCGTCTCATGGCTAGTGCCAGTCACTTGGAGGACACTTTCAGTGACTAGATGGTGTGGCTATTTCAAGAATGTGACGGTGTGTGCTCCCCCTTGTGTTGCAGGGCATGATGTCCCCTTCTTTTCCAGACTGACCATTTCAATGCTAGAGGTCTTCGTGGTGGGATATAAAGAAACAAAGAATTAAATCCTCTACCCACACAGTCATACAAGAAAATATATATGAACTTATCTAACTACTCCACTTTCAAAAACCCGTTCTACACCTAACCAAACACCAGCCTATGGGACCTCCTGGTCCATCCCTGCCTTAGCCAGGGTCAGCTGTTCATTCTGCCACAAACTGCCCCTTCTTGCACACCACGATGTCATCAAGTGAAATTTTCTAAAGCGGAAAAAAATGACTTTACCATTCTTGTGTGTCACACTGCCCAGGGCCTCTCACATCTGTGGGATGCAGACTATAGGGGGATTCTGTCACTAAGCTATCGGACCCGAAATTAACAATCCTTGCTATCTGGCTTTCTGTTTCAGACAAGGTTTCCAGCTAGCCAGTCAAGGGAACGTCAGGGCCCTGCCATGTGCATCCTGAAGGATGGAACTCTACAAAACTATCTGCAGTCACCAAAGAGGCCGTGTTGAACATCTCTCCATCCCTGAACTCATTCTCGCTATTTGCACGGTGTTACTCTAGCTCAACGTCCTTTACTAGCGCCATTGTAGTCCAGCTGGCTCTTGACCCAGGCCAGAGTTAGCTCACATGAGGGTTAAGGGAAGGTGGTCCCCTCAAGATCCCCCTGTTCCTCTCCCCTGACCTCCGGGAAATTCATGAAGACTTCTACTCATCTGAAATCCCCACTTCTCCCTTTACCCTGAGAGGGATGCTGAGTCTTGGGTTAAAACACTAACCTTCAAGGTTCTCTCTCAGCTTCTCCTAAAGCCTTTCTGGACGGCTTGGCAGGTACCCTGTCACATCTGTTCATTCTGCGACTGGTTCAGATTTTGAAAAGTAAAAGTAATGAGCCATATTATTGCATCTGCCTGACTGTTTCCATCCAAACTTTCTACTTTCCACTACTTGATGATATCTCAGCTCACCCTCTTCCACCTCGAGCATCCTTCCTGGATGACCCTCCCATGGAAAAGTGGTACCCAGGTCTCCTCTCAGAGTAGCTGGGACTCTGTGGTCAACTGTGTGGACCAACAGGTTGCCAATGATGCTCAATATCCTCTCTAACCCCCTTGAGTGTTTCTGTAAGGTGGAGAGTGATCAGTATGTGAAAGACAGCAGGCATTGTTCCAAACATTTGGAAATGAAACTGTGCACTTCTGAATAACCTTGGGTCAAAGAAAAGAAAATCTCAAGAGAAAGAAAAACACGTGAAACTGAGTGCAAACTACCGCAAAACCTTCGGCACCCAGTGAGAGTGTTGCTGGGATGCCCAGGGCACACAACAGCAGAAGGAGACAGCCACACGGGTAGCCTGGGTCCCACTGTAAAGAAAGGAGAAGTAAGTGAGTCCAGAAAAATAAAAGAGTGCTAATCAACAAAATTTAAAACAACAAAAAGCAATAATAATAATAATAATAATAATAATAATAATAATAATAAATACCAGAGCCAGCAAGATCAGGTAACAGCACTTGCCACCAAGTTTGACAACCCCGGTTCCACATGGTGGAAAGAGAGAACCGATTCTGGTAAGTTGTCCTCTGGCCTTTGCATGCATGAGGAAGCAGGGACACACACACACACACACACACACACACACACACACACACACAAATAAACATGACATTTAAAAAAAACAGAAAGAAAAACCAATGACATAAAGAGCAGCTTTGACCCACCAGCAAAGTTAAGGGCCTCTACGAAGAAGCCAAAACTTCTCAAAATTAGACAGAGTCTGACTGCAGTCTACAGACCTCAGCATTAGCATAAATGCATATGGAAAATGTCTCTATATGTATAAGTTTGCAAATGAGATGAAGTGAATCAATTCTTGAAAAACCTCGCGAACTATGACAACTCATCCAATTACGAAACAGGTCATTTACCAGCCTGTAACCGCTGAAGGAGCTGTCCTTTAAAATTGATCCAATAGGCTATCTTCAGACCTCATGGTTTTGAGGGAGAATTCTGGAAAATGTCTGAAAAATAATTAACATCATTTTTGCAAAAATCTCTTCAAGAGAACAGGAGCAGATTTTCCAGAGTTCGTATTAGGAGGCCATCCTCAGCACTTCCCAGCATACAAACAAACCTCAAGCCATACTGCAATATCCCTCTTTCATATGAACACAAATGTCCTTAACAAAGCAGTAGCTAACAGAATTTACAGATCTATTTTTTAAATGAATTCTCTGAAACCAGCTGGTATTTAATCCAAGTTTTCAAGAATGATTCAATATTTAAAAGTCAATCAATGTAGCTGTCATAGTAACAAGATAATGAAGAAGAACCACAGTATCATGTTAATGAATGCAGACCAGGATTTGACAACACTCAAATATACAGTCTAGTAAAGCTGAGCACACACATATGTGTATGTGAAGAGAGGGAAAGGTCCTTGATTTGATAGAAGGGGTTTATAAAATCTTGCACCTAACGTTATGCTTTCTGGTGAGACAATGAATAATTTTCCCTTACCTCAGTAGATGTCTGCTCTCGCCACTCACGTCCAACAAAGCGCTGGCATTTCTATCAAGGCAACTTGATACAAAATGGGGTCCAAGGGCAAGTAAACTGAAAGGAACAGATAAGAGTTATCACCTTTCTAGATGACATTGTCTCCGTAAAATCCTCAGGATTTTACGGGCTGGGCAGGCAGCTCCATTGATGAAGAGTCTGCCACAGAAGCACAAGGACCCAAATTTGACCTTCAGAACCCATGTCATAAAACAAGAGGAAAAGGGTAGGGGATGCCATCGCAGAGACGTGGGGATCCTGCGAGCTCCTTCACCAGCCAGCCTGGCGCAATCATCCAGCAGTTCCCTCTAAGAGACTCGGTCTCAAAAGACAAGTGGGCAGCAACCCAAGAAGGACACCTAACACTGACTTCTGGCTTCCACACACGTGACATGTGCACACGCATGCACCTTTCCACATACACGCCTGTACACAAGAACGTGTCTTTTCAATAGATAAAGCTAGAAATTGAATGACTTTGATAAGCTGTTGATACACAAGGTCAGCATGCCAAGTGGACTGTGTCGCTCCTTCCAGGACTCCTGACATGTCCTCCACTTGCCCTTGTGCCCAAGAAAATCCTACCCTAAATACATGATTTATGATATAGATCTACAAATCAAATGTCCACTGAAATCATCAGTAGGCTATATATATGTATATATATGAAAAATAAAGAACAGATTATAAATCTGAGAGAGAGTGGGGGATGGGAGGAGTTGGAGGGAAGACAAGAAGGGTGGGAATGATGAATATAGTAATTGTGTATCAAATTCTCAAAAACTAAAAACTTAAGTTAAAAAAATTAAAAAAAGATCAAATTTTTGAACAACAACCAAATGGAATAATATCAGAACCATACATAGTAAAAGAACATTAAAGAAGAGTACATATGATGCAATTATACCCACATGCAGTGCCAGTCCTAAAGAACAGTGCATATGATGCAATTATACCCACATGCAGTGCTAGCCATAAAGAATAGTGCCTATGATGCAGTTATACCCACATGCAGTGCCAGCCCTAAAGAACAATGCATATGATGCAGTTATACCCACATGCAGTGCCAGCCCTAAAAAACAGTGCCTATGATGCAGTTATACCCACATGCAGTGTCAGCCTTAAAGAACAGTGCATATGATGCAGTTATACCCACATGCCATGCCAGCCTTAAAGAACAGTGCATATGATGCAGTTATACCCACATGCAGTGCCAGCCTTAAAGAATAGTGCATATGACGCAGTTATACCACATGAAGTGCTAGCAGATGAGAAACTATTCTACGGTGCAAACAAGTCTGAGTGTTGTTTGCCACTGAGGAGGTAAAATTGGGAATAAGTCATAAAGAGATAGCAAAGCCAAGTTGTATATCACAAATGCTTTTATTTTTCAAAACCTACTGAATGGTACACCTAATATCAGGACATTTTATTGAATACAAATTTATAGCAAATAAGAACCTTAGGCAAATAGGTAGTGGCAAACATGCTGAAGTATTCAGGATTTAAATACTCTGATGCACAATTTATGTCAAAATTCTGCTCCCCAAACACACAGTGGGCAGACAACTAGATAGAGAGATAGCTATGTTGATGGGCAAAGTGATAAAACCTCTATTTGGGGTTTCGGTGGTGGCGTGACATACACTGTCAGCTATGTGGGTTGTCAGTGGTAGTGTGACACACACTGTCAGCTATGTGGGTTGTCGGTGGTACTGTGACCTACACTGTCAGCTATTTGGATTGTTGGTGGTAGTGTGATATACATTATTTTGTATTAGGAAGGAGATTGCCCCTCTAGCTGAGGAGGTTTAGTGTAATTCTACTAAAATCTCAGAAATGCTATTTGAAAGTGTGGGCAAGATTATCCTAAAATTTAGGATAAGACTAAGAAAACAGAATCGATAACACAGTTGTAATAAGAAGAAAACATTAGGAGTCACTCTGCCGGAATGATTTCAGACCCAAGTAGCTTCAAAAATGAAAATGTATCTTGGCAAAAACACACAGACACACACATAGATCGATGAGCAGAACAGAACACTTTTGAGTACAGCCAACTGAAACGAGTTCAGAGGAGGAAGGTCAGTGATTTTCAGGGATACTGCCTGGGTAGCACCACACCCACAGGTGAGACAAGAAAGCCAAAGTCTCACCTCCTACACCTGTCATCAGCGCAGGCCACAGCTACATTCAGACACAGCCCGTGTTGAGTTAGGGTGTACTCCATGGAAGGGTACCTCCCTAACGCATGAAGCCTAGGTTTAATATCCACCAACACACACATATATGCATGCACACATATACTTACACACATTACACACACACATATATATATGCAAACACATGCATACATACATCACACACATATGCACATATACATACCACATACACACACAAACACACACCTTAACCACACTGGTAGTATTCAAAAACAAAAAAATGAACAAACTGTACTTCAACATGTGAACTGTAACACAAAATATGGCTCATTCACCCTGTAGAGTACTGCTCAGGAAAGAAGAATGGAGTTCCAGCACACATGACCACCAGGGAAGATCTCAGGGGTATTCACTGAGTGAAAACTGCAGCTGTCCAGGTCTTCTGTGTTGCATCATTTTCATACTATATAATGATAGTATTAGTATATACATGCCATGTGTTTGTATCTATAGGTAGACATACATGTACTTCTTGAGGTGAGCCGACCGGTGGTCGACCAAGGCTTGGGGCAGGTGGTGAAGCAGACAATGCAAGCGCAGCTGGAATGGGACTGCAATGGGGACAGCTGGCACGAAGCTCCATTTCTATCATTTACTGCAGTGACATTTACACAAGCCTGCATACTTCATAGAACAACATGGAACTGAACACACACTTCACTCTCTGGACAGTGTCAGCCTCCTGATTTTGATGTCCTCCTACAGACAAATCCGTGGCGGCCACGGAAACCATCACTGGAGTACAGGATGGATCTCTGCACTGTATTTCTTTAACAAATCACAGTGAACAGCACAGGATGGATCTCTACCCTGTTCACCCTTAACGAGCCACAGAGAATAGCACAACACACCTCAAAACATGTCACCGGCGATGTGTGGATGATGCTTGGGAGACGATGTGGCACAAAAACAGGCGGACATAAAGAACCCCTGGTGTTTGCCTCGAGAGCAGTCACCACTGTGGGGTAGGAACATAGACCAGCCTGTGACTTCCTTGGTTTGGGAGAGATGCTGAAGCAGGAAGAAACAGGGGCCGGTCATAATAAATCCAAAGTGCTTCGGCTTTCCCTGTGGACTCCATTATAGAGGTGTATGTAGGCAGAAACAAACAGCTTTAGGAAAAGTTTCTGTTCATTCACTTAGGAGGAAAACCTGGTCTCGCTCTGTGGGCTTCAGATCTCATGAGGAGCAGTCCCCATGCCCTTTCCTCCACACCCCTTTCTGGAACTCCTCTCCCCAGGCCCGAGCAGAGGAGATCAGCTCACACCATCCTCTGCTGGAATGTTGACTTGCTCTGGGACTCTTCTGTACTGATCATCTTTCTAGCTGCTCTTAACTCAAAAGCTGTGTTATATTCCTGTAGGGAGTCAATCTCCACCATGGTCTCAAACAGGCAAGGGCAACCAGTGTCTATGACCACAGTGTAGTCGCTTTCAACAGCCTGGAAGGGACACATGGGGAGTCCGGGTGCGGTGGTTTGTTGGGCATAATTTTTTATTTGGACATGAGGAGGCCCTGCTGTTCTCTCACATCCCTCCATCTTGCAATTATATCCTCTGTTTTATTTTCCCTAAGACTGCTATGGGAGCAAACACATTTTGAGGAAAGGCAGCTTGGGGTTCCTGAGTGGAGTGGCTTATCTCGACACCTCTTCTTAAGTCTTTGACTGCAGACCCATTTCTGAGAGTCGTCTGACTTCGTTAATGATTTCTTTGGAAAATTCTAGAACACAGCATAAACAAGTTTAGGAGCAATTATTTAAAGAAGTGAGGTGTGCGTGTGTTTGTTTGTTTTTGTTTTCCAAAGAACCCCAGAGCAGACATTCAGCTGTGTCCTAGGAACGGATTGTGTCTGGCAAGAACTGCCAACATGAACCAGAGGAATGGCCCTCTGTGTTTCTTGGCTCCCACTGTGTACATGTTTTTTGCTTTTCCTCCCGGCAGCCTGTATTTTAATGTGTTTCGTGGGATACATGGAAGGCTGAAGAGGACCACTCAGCCCACAGCTTTCATCCCGCTCTGTCAAGATGACGCTGGCGTCTGTCTCCTCCGTCTATCTCCCCAGGAAACCACAGAAGGCAACTTACAAACAAGTGACCTTCCAGTTGTCCGACCAGCTGTAGCTGGGGCCGTGGTCCAGAAGATCTCTGGAGTCAGCCCATGGGGGTGATGAGGCGACTCTCAGGGAAGAGGAGTGGGCAGACGGCAATGTCCAAGACGGTGGCAAGCTGCCGTGCTGTGAGAACGCTGTGAGTCTCAAGTTCAGCGTGGCATCCTCATTAGAAATGATGGAATCGATTCTCCTCGCTGGGTCTCTGGGATGCCTAGTTGATTTTGAGTGGGAGAGGAAAATTATTTAATTTCCAGAGTTGTGAAGGGTATGGGAAATCATGGCGTGGAGCACAGCATGGCTTAGAATGCTTTGGCTTCACACACCCCCTGCGAGAAACCATTGCTTTCTCCTTCAGTCATTAGACAGAATTACAAATTATTTTGAGAAGAAAAATGCCCCTCTCATGACTATAAACGGCTTCTATGGTGGCCCTCAACCTTTTAAAAGATGCTATATTTTGCAAAACTGAGATTGCATCCGACAATTGCAGAATCTCTGGGCTCTGAGCAGGCAGCCTCCTCCAATTAAGCGTCCTTCCAGCATCTGCCGCAATATTTTGCCAATAAGCCCTTCCAATCCAAATATAGTTCCGATTCTCTAGCACTTTCGGTAGCAATTAAGTGTGTCTTTTTTAACATCCCCGTGTTGTGTTCGGCCTCCGTTCTGCGGCCACCTGCAATCTAATTCTGGCCTCCCCTGCACTCACATGCTCCAGCACTGTGGCCTGCCTGCCCCGCCTCGCCTCTCTAACCTTCTGAGAACAAAGAAAACTCTTGGCTCTGTGTTCTTTGCCACCTGGGATATGAAGCAGTGGGCCCTCAGTGTTCCCTTGGCTACTGAAGAGACATTTGTATGTCCACCTAGATAGTCCTCCTTGTTTCCCAGTCCCTCCAAAAGTCACCTGCCCACACTATAGCACCCACCTGTAGGCACCTGAACAGGCAGGTGTGTGTCCTACAAACCCGTCCTGAATTCCTCCTCACAATGTTCTGGGAAGGTGCTGTCCTAACAGACTCTGGGGCTGGTGGAGTGGCTCCTGGTGCAATCTCTGCCCCTGCAGTGGGGACCCGAATGCAGGAAGCTTGCTGGGGTGGGGGGGAATCATCAGGGAGAAGGATGAGGTAGGAAGAGGCCAAGGACCAATGCAGCCATGGGGTTGATGCCACCGCACAGGGGAAACCTGAGCATCAACCAAAGAACATGCCCCCCAGAGGTCTCCTCTAAGGTGAGGGGCAGGTTCTCACATTCACGTTGGCAGTTGTGAAGAGCTGGGAGTTGGCAGAAAAAGATGAGCATGAGGGCCAGCATCCCAAGGCCTCAGTGAGTGACTTGAAAAGCTGATCAACTTCCCTGGGATTCTATACCACAACTTCCCCTGGGTTCCCGCCCAGACTGGCTGCTGCCTGCTGGCCTCCACCCACCCCATTTCTTCATGTCCCTTTCCCTCCCTTCCTACAAATCCCCACCTATATGCTCAGGTCACACTTTCTGACGCATGCTATCTCATTATTTGCCCTGCTCACCCCCTCAATCTCTCGTCTGTGCAAAGCAAATCACTTGGAACAACTAGACTTGAGTGTCAGCTCGCCCTGCTTTCTAGTTGTCATGTTCCTGGTATTGCAGCTAAAGCTCCAAGATTCAGTGTGACCTTTTACTGGAGAAGACAGCACCATCCCCTTTCTGGACCCAAGAGCAAAACTCCCTCCAGCTCTGCTGCTTCGATGCTCACGGATTCTTTCCTGAGCCTGCATACTGACCACAAGGTAACTCTCACCATCAGAGTGGCCTGTTGTCCCTAGTCAGAGGCTACAAAGCCATGATAAGATGGCCGTTGCGGAACCACAGACGTTGAATGAGGTAAGAGACTCTCATCTATAGCCAGACAATGATGGGCTTGGGAAGGAATGAACCACTCCTTTGTGGCCCCAAGTTGGTGGTGAGTTTGCAGGGAGCCCTAGCTAGTGCACAAACTTTCATAACAATAATTGTCATAAAATGCCCAAGTCTGTGTTTCATGACCATTGCACCCCTCTTCTATCCATCAATATATTGATGCTCCAATACCCACTCAAGTTAAGTGAGGACATGAGGTTATAAGGATGGGTTCCCCATGATGGGGTTAGTTAACTCTTAAGACAAGATCGCTGAACAGGTTTCCTTATCCTTCATGTGAAGACACAGCAAGAAGTGAGTGTGCATGCCGGGAAGTGTGCTCACCCTTTCTTCAACTTGGCATTGAATTTTTGCTCTGTAGACCTGAGAGAGCTCAATGTGTGAGCCACCCAGACCATCCTTCTGGAAGGCTCAGGGGGAGCTATGCAGTCCATCTAGACTCTGGCTGTGACAGCTTGCTTCTCCATGCTGCAGGGAGCATCCCATGTATCTCTGGACCTCTGAGTTGTAGACATCAGTATGCTGAGAGAGATGTGACTCATTTCTGATCCATGACCAGAGTCCATACAAACTGTCAGCCATTGCTGACACCAGGTTTTTCATTTCCTACAATTTTTTGAGTTGTTTTGAAAACACGTCTGACTTTATTTACTACAAAAATAGATGAAAGAGAAATAAGTTGAGATAATGTCTATTATTATCTTTTGAAATATCTGGACTATGTAGATATGTTGATGATATGGGGGTTATTTTTGTGAAAGGATACTTTAGTTCCTGGGCAGATTGTTATATATCTTATTCCTTTGGTTTTGAAATTTCTCTAAAGGAAAATGTGACTTTCAAAAATTATTCTCTATGTCCTCTTACTAACTACAAAGTTAATCAGAACATTTTTAAAAACTCCATCTGCAAATATAGCCATGATTTTCTGTGCCCATTTACTCCAATCCCCCTTTTTCTCCTCTTCTATATCTTTCGAAGAAGAGGATTGAACTTATGCTGTTGCCCACAGCTCACTGCATTCTATTTGTAAATATGATGCCAATTTTAGTTTTTAAAGTTTTTCTTAAACTAATAATTAGAAGAAAAGCATTGATTAACTTAAAGGCACAATCCATTTCTCAAATGCCTCCTAACACATTATGGTACCACAACAGAGGCATCTCTGTAAAAATGTGACAAGAGTATCACTTGTTGTGGGATAATCTTTTTATACACTGTAAAGATGTGTCTCTGCCTAAGGTGCCTGTGATTGCTTTAATAAAGTGCTGAATGGCCAATTGCAAGAGAGGAGAGAAGGGGTGGGATTTCCAGGGGAAGAGGAGAACTCAGGGTTAGAATCTAGGTGCTCAAGAGACACCAAGGAGACATCGAAGAGTTCGGACATATAGTACAGAGAGGAGATAACCCAGCCATGTGGCAGAACACAGATTAACAAAAACAGACTAAGTTATAAGAGCTAGAAGGGGACAAGTCTAAGCTAAAAGCCAAGCTAAGAAGTTTCCATATCATTATTTGTGAGCTGGTGGCCCTAAGAAAAGTCCAACTACAATCGCTAATGCCGTTTACATTTTTCCTATACTTATTAATAAATTACGAGGTTGTCCTGGAACCACTGTAGCAAGAGTGCAGACATCTATACAGGGGCGACAAGGCCAGAATTCTGCAAATGTCGATTTGGAAAATGCTTGACTTTTTCTCACCCTTTCCTAGTTTCCTAATATGGAAGGGTGAGTAGAAACTTGAGCTCTTCCTTTTTTAAGATTTATTTATTTCGTATGTCTGTTTTGTCTGCATGTATGTCTGTGCGCTACATGGAGGCCAGAAAGGAGCACCAGACGCTACAGAAGGTTGTGAGGGACCATGTGATTATGACAACCCAACCCAGGTCCTCTACAAGAGCAGCCAATGCTCTCAACCATTAATCCGTGTCTCCTGCCTCATCTTCTTCTTTAATATAAGCATTTAATGGAATAAAATTTCCTCCAATTACTAGAAGAGCTGCATCCTACATGTGTCTAAGTACTTTTCTCCTTATTCAGTTTAGACTATTTCCCTGTTCCCCTGAGACTTTCCCGGGGTCTCACAGAGCCTTAAGAAGATGTAGTTTAATTTCCAAGTGTTTGGAGACTTTCTTCCTTTTCCTCTGTATCTGATTTCTGTTTCAATTTCATTATATCTAGAATGCTCTGTACAATTTCAATTTTCCCAAATATGTTAGCATTTAATTTTGGTTCAGGGTATCTATTAGAGTGGATAGTTAATGTTTATTGGCAAAAACTGTCCCTGCTTTGTGGTATAATCTTTTCTAAGTCAATTAGATGCGATTGGTTGTAGAGTTTAATTTTTCTGTCTTCCCCTGACTTTTTGTCTGCCTTGTAAGTCACTGAGAGAAGTGTTGAAATATCCATCTATGATTTTAGGGTTGTCTAGTTTTAATTTGTTCCCACATTGTTTTAATTTCTGTAATTTTAAATGAGTCCACAGTCATGTCATGTTCTCTTGACCCTTTTTAACTAAAGTAGTATGGCTCTTTATCCCAACAATATTCCTTGCTCTGAAGTCCACTTTGCCTGATAATCATATAAGAATTCATATTTCCTAATCAGTTTTCACACTATAGCATTTTTCTGGCCTTCTACTTTCAGCTTTGCTGCATCACGGCATTTGAAATAAGTTCCTTCCAAATAGCGGAGATTTGAGCCAGTTCTCAAAAAAAAAAATCTATCAAGACAGTTCTGTCATTTAATTGGTGTGCTTACCAGGCAATGATTTCTGGATAGGACTCCAATCACTCAGGAAATAAAAGCTAGAATTGACAAACAGAATTGGATCAAATTTAAAAGCTTCTGCACAGCAGAGGAAGCAGTCAACAGAGTTGAGTGAGAGCCTGCAGAATGAAGAAAAGATTTTCCAACTATTCATCATTAATTCCAAATTATACAAAGAACCCCAAATAGACCATCAACAAAAGGACAGATAATCCAATCAGTCAATCAACGGCAAATGATGGGAACAGACAGTTCTCAAAAGAAGTTATACAAATGGCTGGTAAGTGTCTGGGGGAAAACACCCTCAATACCTACAGCCACCAGAGAAACACACATTAAAATTATACTTCAGTTGGATGTCAAGGTGCACACCTGAGGTCCTGACCCTTGAAAGCAGAAACAAAAGGACAATGGTTCTAGAGCAACCTGAGCTACATAGAGAGACCCTACAGAAGAGGAAGAAAGAGGCAGAATCCTTCACCCCAGCCAGAATGGCTATTATCTAAATCTAAGGAAGGGAAGTAGGGAGGGACAGAGCGACGGAGGGCAGCTGGTGAGGAAGCTGAGTAAAAGGGACCCCGATGTGATGGGTAATCTTGGTTGTCAGCTTGACTCCAACCACAATCAACTAAAACCCAACCATCTGGGCACACCTGTGAGGGATCTTCTTGACAGAATCATTGAGGTTGGAAGAGCCACCCTAAGACTGGGTCACACCTACTGGTAGTGGCAGCCCATACAGAAGGACATGGAAGAAGGAAGATTTTCCTTTTGCTTGCTTGTCCTCACTCTCGTTGGCAAGGTGACTACCCTGTTGTGGAGGCGCTCCTTCACCTGTGTTGGAACCTGCTTCTTCAGGATTCCAACATAGAATGAAGACCAGCCGCTCTCCAGGAATCCCTGGGACTCTAGCTCCAGACTGCGGCTGTTGAGACATCTAGCCTGGTGGACTGGAACAACTACCTCATCCTGCGCCTTTCCATCAGGACTGCAGCTTGTAAACCACTCCAATAAATTATACACACATGCGCGCGCGCACACACACACACACACACACACGCACACATACACATTCATGCCACCTGCTCTGTTCCTTTGGAAAACCCTAATGAGGACACCTGTATGTTACTTACAGGAATATAAACTTCTACAAACATTATAGAAAACGTAAGGGAGGTTTCTGAAAATAGAACCACCAAATAATCCAGCTACACTGTGTGCCTGAAGAATCCAAAGTCAGCAATACAGTAGAGACACCTGCACACCACGTGTGGAAGCAGCAGAGGTGACCATCAGTGGATAAACAGGTAAAGCGTAGCAGGTGCCCCCCGTCGAGTTTTACTCCCCATAAAGTTTGAGAGCCTCTCTCTGCAGGAAAACAATGTCAGGGAGATCAGCACATTGTGTGAAATAAACCAGACTGAGGAAGAATAACGCCACATGTTTTCTCTCGTATGTGGAGGGAGGGACAGAAGGAAGGAAGGGATGGAGATGGAGGAGACAGGGGACCTGTTACAGGGTAGGAGGGAGGTGCTTGCAGCCAGGCCACACCACACATACACACAGGAAGGTCACAGGAAAGTATAGTAAGCATGAAGAAGGTAGCTCAGGCCATTTATATGTAAAATAATTATTACTAAGCTTGGGTTTAAATATGCCATTTTAACTTTTCTGCTGTTTTCCTTTCCCTCCTGTGCACTAATATCATTTGATCACTCACTTTATGCATTGTTTTGTTTGTATTTCTTTATATTTTTGTAGCAGTTGCTTCAGGATCATAAGATGCATTCTTAACATTTCCCTTCACTTAGAATCCAAGTTTTACCACCTCAACGGGACTATAGAATGACTGTGAACACAGAGAGTCCTTATCCTCCCCCGCCTGTACCACTGTTTTGTAATGAGGCTCCGAAGACAGCTCAGTTGCTTAAAGCTTCCATGGCAAGCACGAACACCTGAATTAAAAAAAAAAAGTCAGGCGCTGTGTCCCCATGCTTGTAATTTGAGTACTTTGGGAAGCAAAGATGGCATAGGCCCCGGACTCAGTGGCCAGGCTGGCTTACTCAGTTTGGCAAGAAACAGACCAGTGAGAGACCCTGTCTCAAAGCAAAAATCAAAATCAAAACAAAAACACCAGTTGGCAAGTAGATGGTGGATGAGTGACACCCAAGGAAGAGCACTTGGGGCTGTCCCCCAACCCGACTGCCACATATGTGTACATATACAAGTGGGTAAGTAAATTACATCTATGTATGTATGCTGGCAACCCTAGTGGGCAATGCTATGACTGTTAATGAGTTTAATGGGTTAAAGAAAAAAGACTTCTCTATTTCCCTAGATTCTGATAGTTTGGGTGGCCACTCCATCCTGGACACCCCATTTTCCTCCAATGATGCTTCTTTCTTCTCTAAGTAACTTTCCTCGGCATCACGGTGGAGCAGACCGTCACGTTCGGTTGTCTCAGCGTCGCACCATTTGAGACATCTTTACATTACTTTCATTCCTTAAGGATGTTTTCTCCCTGGATGTAAAGTCATGAATTGACAGTTTTTATGCTTTTTTTAAAAAAAATGTGCAAAGAGTGAGAGATTTTGGAGTACTCAATCATAAATGGGATGTCTTCATTAAACCCTCCTCTCAGGGCACAGGAATCTATGCAGAAGAGCAGGTGGAAAGACTATAAAAAGCCAGTGGAGACAGTTGCCTCCACACAGTGTGTCTTCCAGACACAGCGGGACTGAGGCGCATGTGAATGCCCAGAGACTGTGGCAGCTCTCACGGGGCTGCACAGGTTCAAGTCAGATAGGGTCCCAGTGCAATGAAGGAGAAGTAGACACAGGCTCTCAGCCCAACCAAAAAACTATATGCAATTGTCACTGGATGCAAAGGAAAAAGTAGTTTTCTCCAGGAGGTCCTCACTGGGTATATTAATCACACTTGGGATAGGCCCCATGACCAGCAGTAGAACCCAAAACAAACTCAATGATATTCTTGTCTCAGGCTGCTCTCTCTGGACAATTTTTTCCTTATTGGTTTTTCGCTTGTATATTTTGGTTTCCATATTTGTAGGCTGTGTGTGCATGTGTTTCCTGGTTTTTTTTTTTATTGTTGCTTGTTTGGTTGTTTTTTAGATCGAGAAAAAGGATATGAAGAGTGTGTGTGTGTGTGTGTGAGAGAGAGAGAGAGAGAGAGAGAGAGAGAGAGAGAGAGAGAGATATCTAGGCTGGGGTAAGTGTGGTGAGAATATATTGTGTAAAAATTTTCTTTCAATAAAAAGTAATTTCCATATTTTTATATTTCTTCCTGGTCGCCATGTTCTGAGGACAACCCACAATATCTGATCTATTCTTCCTTTGTTACTGCTGCATCATCTTCTAAAATCTGTGCTCAAGCCTTCTCTGGTACTCTATGTATGCCTCTGCTGGATTTCTGTGTGTTTAACTACTGATGGCGTATTATAGAAATCTGAAGGTTACATGAGATATCTGCAGCCATTATACCCCAAATATAGCATTGGTGCCACTCTTTTTCCTTTCCCTCTGGAACCCTGAACACAAATGCAAGGCCTTTCTACCATAGACCCACAGCCTCTACCACTGTTTTTCAGACTAGGTTTTTATTATTGCTGCTGTTTGGTTTGGTTTGGTTGTGGTCCCAAGTTCTTAGAGCCTTTTCTTTTAGGAAAGTAATTTAAATTTTCACAAACTATTTCGTGTAGTAAAAAATAAACCAATGCCCCACTAAATCTTCTTCAGTGAGTCAATGTGAGGCCACCTTTCCCATCCCTAGAACTGAGACAGCTAAGTTTAATAGAACATTTACTGCTTTTATTTGACATTTTTGAGTATTTGTCTGCATGTATGGTTGTGTAACACGTGTGTACCTAGTGCCCACAGAGGTCAGAGGAGAGCATCAGATTCCTTGGAATTGGATTCCTGAAGGTCATGAGCTTCATGTCGGTGTTGGGAATTGAACCCAGGTCCTCTGCAAGAGCAGCAAGTTTTCTTAACCACAGAACTATCTCTCAAGGCCATGGACTACTAATATTTTTAAAAATAAGTATAGTGTAAAAAGTAAAGAAGAAAAGGAGGAAAGAAATAAAACATGGACTGATGGGGCTGGGAAGATGACTTAGTGAGTGAAGTGCTTGTCCTCAAGTTTGAGGACCTGAGTTTGGACCTCAAGCACCCAGGTCAAGGGCTAGACACAGCAGCATTGTCTCAGGGTTTCTGTGGCCACGATGAAACACCATGACCAAAACATAAGTTGGGATGGAAAGGGTTTATTTGGCTTACACTTCCCAAATCACTGTTCATTATCAAAGGACATCAGGACAGGAACTCAAACAAGGCAGGAACCTGGAGGCAGGAACTGATGCAGAGGCCATGGAGGGGAACAGCTTACTGGTTTGATCATCATGGCTGGCTCAGCCTGCTTTCTTATAGAACCCAGGACCAGCCCCATAGTGTGCTGGGCCCTCTGGGCCCTCCCTCTTCCATCACTAATTTAAAAAATGCCTTATAGGCCAGCCTACAACTCAATCCCATGAATGTGTTTCCTTGATTGGGGTTCCCTCTTCCCAGATGACCCTAGTATGTGTCAAGTTGACATACAAAATTAGACAAGACAAGCATGCACCTGTCTTCTCAGCATCGGGCAGTGGAGATGGAGATCCTGAGAGTCTCCGTGGCCTAGACAAATCAGTGAGCTTCAGGTTCAGTGAAAGACCCTGCCTTAAACATACGATAGGCATTAAAAAAGAAGACACCCAGCACTGGCCTGTGGCTTGAGTGTATATGTGTACTCCACACCCCACAATCACACACACACACAGACACACTCAAATTTTTTAAAAAAATAAAAATCATGGAAGAAAGGAAATAAGTAGTGCATTCGGTTTCTTTATACCTTGCCTCTTTCTCAAGCCATGGTCAAATTAAAGAAGATACCTGGTCTTTGTTCCTGATGCTTGAAACAGGTACCTTGAAGTGCCCTAGAATTTCCCAGTGGTGACTATATGGATCTTGGTGTGTCAATGATGTGACTCCTCGTAGCTCTGGGATGGAGCCAGTGGCTCACCATGAAGATTAACCTTGGCTAACTTGACCAGACTGACACCGCCTCAGAGATGAATAAAGCACACCTGCTGTGCGTCTGCGAAGACATTTCCAGAGATAAGCAGATCCTGCCGGCTACGGCCTAATGAATGGGTTCCTCCAATGACAGAATCAAAATCAAAAGAGACTACTGGTAAGTGGTGGAAATGCAGGAGGTAGGGTCTAGTTGGAGAAGGCGGGTCAGTGGGAGATTGTTCTCCACTCCACTTCCTGTTCACGGCAGTGGGCGCTGCTGGGCCATACTGCCACAATGGGTGGAAACCTCTGAAACCATGCACAAAAGAAACTTTCCTCTCTCTCCTCTCTATGGCTCTTATGGCGATCATGTCAGTGAGACTGGAGCACTCCAGTTCTGAGGTCCCGTGCTAAGGACCTCCTAGACTTAGCCCTAAGGCCTGTCCACCAGCCGCTCATCTGCATTCTTTGTAAGAATGTGGCCATCATAACACAGGGTGTTCTTGTACTCTGTAAGTGGTTTTAGTGAATTAATGACCCCGAGAGGGGACTGTGAGAACATCTGACTTTGCAGGCAGCTGGAAGGGAGGTAGGAACTTCACTTGTCACTGGCATCTGAAGCTGGGACGCTGCCCTTTAGTCTGTTGCTGGGGTCAGATTTTAATTGAGCTGTAAGACACCCAAAGATTCAGTGTTGGAATACCCAGGCATCACGTGGTGTCAATCACAAAGGTATAGCAGTTGCCCCGGAGAGACAATGTCTGTCTCACAGTTGCTGAAGAGAAACTGAATCAAACGGTAGCTTAAGGGATACAAACAGATTTTATTCAGAAACCATTGCACTAGGGGAAGAGACCTCAGCATATAGCTCTGCTCAGTTCTAAACATACAAAAAGAGAAAAACAAGGTGAGGGGTGGGACCCAGCAGACAGAAAATGAGCAAGTGTAGACATTAGGGTAGGGGATGCTGGCTAACCTGGCCTAACAGGATTCTTGCAGACTAGAGGCTGGATGGTTGGACATCATCATGTGGGAAGTTCTGGAGGATGAGGAGCCTGCTCAGATCTTGAGAATGGGTCTGAGCAGGATTCATACTGCTGTGATCGATTGTGACACATCTTCTATGAACTCGTGTGTTTGGACACTTGGCCCCCAACTGGTAGCTTCGGGGCTTGTGGAGCCTTAGGGAGGTGGAGCCTTACACAGAGAGAGGTTATATGCAATCTCCACTTCCTGTCTGCTCCCCATGTGTCGTCATCAGGTGCCTCTTGCTCTGTGGCCATGCCCCCTGCCAAACATCTCTTCTTAACCCCCTTAAAGCAAAAATGAACTTTTCCTCCTTTAGGTTGCTTCTTGCCGGGGATTTGGTCACAACGTCAAGAAAAGCAGCTGTCCTGGTTAGCTTTCTATGACTGTGACAAAGGCCATGGCCAAAGCAACTCTGGGGGGAAAGGGCTTATTTAGCCTGTTCATGATCACTCTCTGTTATCAAGGGAAGCCAAGGAAAGAACCCAGAGCAGGAACCCGGAGGCAGAACGGATGCAGAAGCAATGGAGGAGTTCTGTTTACCGATTGGCTTGCTCTCCATAAGGTGCTCAGCCATCTTGCTTATACAGCTCAGGACGACCTACCAGGGGTGTACCACCCAGTGGTCTGGGCCCTCCCACATCAATCACTGATGGAGAAATGTACCATAGTATCCTACAAGTGTATCTTATGGAATCATTTTCTCAACTGAGGTTCCTCTTGTCAGATGACTGCCTTGTGTCAAGTTGACAAAAATATATGTGCTAAAACTACACTTGGTAGATGGAGGGATAAGGTCAAGGCTTAATGAAAAGGGGACAGAGGAGTCTATCTAAAATATAGCTAAGGAAAGTCTGTCACAGCAAAGATTTCTTGAGTGGATGTGGTATTAGAAGCATAGAATGATGTGAAAGATCTCTCTCTCTCGCTTGCTCGCTCTCTTTGTGTGTGTGTGTCTAAGTATCAAACTCAATACTCCACACACATGTTAAAGCATGTAAAATGTGTGGCTGGTGTGAGTGAGCCTCTCTTGAAGACTTTCGCTGCTAAGCCCTATGACAAGGTTCATCTAAAGGACGCCCAAGGCATGAGACGGTGAAGACAAACGTGAATATGGTGGCCCTGTGTGCAAGGCACCTGCTTCTCCCACAGCCAAAAAGGCTGGGAGGAGAAAGTAGGAACTGATTCCTAATAGAGGAGGCTGGCTTCGGGGATTAGCATAAACACTCCCAAGTGCGCCTTGATGAGATGAGCCCCCAGCTGGCTTCACAACAGCAATGCGCCTTTGAAAACAAAACACTCCCTAAAAATAGTTGTCTCCCAGGATCTGAGAGGCAATGGGTTTTCAGAGACAAGTTTTCTGGGGTTTCAATAGAATCCCTGCCAGGCCTAACCCAATTTGATGAAAATTCACCAGGTCTCTCTTGGGTAGATTATGTTAGTTTGCTTCTCTGTTGCTGGGATAAAACATTAAGCAAAACCAACTTGTGGAAGGAAAGGGTTGATGTCATCTTACAAATCCCAGGTCACACCCCATCACTGAGGGAAGTCAGGGCAGGAAGCAGGAACAGAGATGGGAACCATGGAAGGACATGGTTTACTCACTAGCTTCTCCTAGTTTTTATCAGCTACTTTTCTTATATAGCCCAGGCCCACCTGCCCAGGGATTGCACCAAATACAGTGGAAGGGACCCTCCCACATCAATCAACAACCAGAAATCTTCCACAGACCAGTCTAATGAAGGCAATTCCTCAATGGAGGTTCCTTCTTCCCAAGGAACTTCCCAGTTCATGTCAAGTTGAAAGAACTAGCCAGCACATGGTGGCAAGCAGAGTGTGGTTGGACCAAGCAGGCTCCCAGCCCTTCTCTGTCCGGAACAGTGGCCAGAGTTCTAAGTACATTTCTCCCGCATCCCTCTATCATTTGGAAATACAGACTCAGCTTGGAGCAAAACAGACTCAGGGGGGAGCTGGCAAACCCTGACCTTGACCCAGAAAGAGCTAGAGCCATAGGTGGAAGGACATTTCTTCTCCACCTCTGAGGGTACCTCCATAACCCTCCCTCCTTTACATGTCTGATTCTCCTTTACTGATCTTGAGGCTGTGCCCCCAAGAAACCCATTCTACCTTGAAATGCTGTTAATTGGAAAATGCATCTACCACACCTTATCTTACAACATCACAGCACAGTGCCTGCCGTAGGATTGTCAAGTGTTGCATGCGTGTGTTCCCCCATGGCCTCAAAGCTGACTGGGACTATCTGTCTTCATCCGGAATCATGAGGGAGGATCAGGAGCAGACCCAAAGTCAGACCCTAAAGTACAGCTCCCACCAAATGCATATTGCTTTGAACAGTCACAAAATGGAATATTCCAAGTCAAACCATTCTCAGCCAGGGATGGACTGTGTATTTTTTTTCACTTTGCTTTAATAGGTACCACTAGTCATCAAGCTCTGAAGACAGATAATAAGGTACTTGTGTTTATGCAGTTGCCAGGCAGCACGGGGTAGCTAGCCAGCATTTAAAAAGCAAAACTCTAACATTCTTGTTTAAAACTGTTTCATGAACCCTGTGTCGGCTGCACAACACGAAGCATCCTGGGGCTGCTGATTTTCCTCCACCCTCAGCTCACACCTCCATCTGGCCAGTTTTCTTACTGGTACCCTTGTTCTTCTCCCATGGCACCTCTCAGACCATCTCTGCACCCCTTACCGTGAGTGCCTTCTCTCTGGGCAGAGATAAGAGAAGTTGGAGCTGCTGGAAGCGAGGCAATGGTGCCAGAGGTTGAGCGGCTCTGCTGGGGGAAGGGGGTGGGGAGGTCTGAGTGCATTCAATCTTAAGTTTCCACTCTGCTACCTAAGGCAGACTTTCCCTAGGCTACCCTGCAGTCTATCCACCTCTGCCAGAAACTGAACTTGCAAAGGTGCTGCTTTCCCTGTAGACAGCTGAGCGAGATCCCCCATCTCTGAGTGCTGGGAGCCCAGCTGGCCCTCCGCTCATGGGTGGGTTGCTCTCCACTAATTCAGGGTCTGGCTTCTCACACCCAGAAGATGATGGCGTTCTCCCTCCATTCTCACTAGAGCCTTTTCGGGTGAGGATTAATCAAGTCTTCTGCTTTCAACCCTGACCCAAGGCCTCTGCTGGCCCCGAGACAGCATTCTGTCTCCCTAGTACTTCCTCAGATAGGACACGTATCGCCCGAAGACCAAAGGCTGTGTGGTGACACCACCTCTCTCCCCAACATCTCAATACCTTTCCAAGTCTCTCACTGTAGCTGCCTCCACTTTCTGTCTGTAAAAAGGAGCGATTAGGCCAGTAGTCCCCCAAGAACCATGAGGCTCCAGAAATGACACAGTCTTGAGAGCAACAAGTCCAGGTTCCTTTCCACTGGGTGAGGAACTGCATCCCTAGAAAAGAAACTTCAGGCTCAGAAACCAGGGCCTAAATCCAGCCGATGTCACTGCTCTACCAGACAAGGTTCTGTTCCTTCCACCAACTCCCAAATAACTGACACAGAGATTGAATATTACTTATAAATGCTCAGTCAATATCTCAGGCTTGTTACTAGCTCTTACACTTAAATTATCTATGCTTTGCCACGTGACTTGGTACCTCTTCTCAGTAAAGCATGTTTATCTTGCTCTCTCTACATCTGCTGGTGACTCCTGACTTCGCCCTTCTTTTTCCCATCATCCTTAGTTTGGTTACCCTGCCTAAACCCCTCGCTTAGCTACTGACCAATCAGCATTTTATTAAACCAATTTGAGTGACAAATCTTTACATTGTACAAGAGGATTACTCCACAGCACAAGGGCTGTCAATAAAGTACTCTAAGTATATATTCCCCTCTCAGCCTCCTGAGAGGAGCACACCAAGGAACAGGACCGTGAACACCATGTTGTGCCCGCAGCTGTCATTCTGGTCACTGTGACCAGGTTGCCCTACTGGCTTCACTGAAGCTGGCCCTAAAGCAGGTGTCTAGGGAGAGCAAGCATTCAGATCTGGCATTCAGTCAAAATGTCAAAGTGATAGACAGAAGTTTGAGAACCAGAGGTGGCATCTAACAGGTTTTCTGAGGTAACTGGAAAACTGATTTTTAACACGAAAACCAGTTGTTCCCCCAAAAGCTTGGTGGATTCTTATGTCAGGTAGACTTCTCCGGCTACCCAAGGCTAATCTGCTATAATCATAGCAACCACGTGACCAGCTGCTCTCACTGTGGTCCGGGCCTGTGCCTAGAGTATTAAAAGTGAGAAAAGACAAACAACACCTCTGAGGCTCCTCTACATATTTCCCAACATCATTAGGAAGAAGTTGACTTCACCTAACAGTGCTGTAGCTTCAACGGTCCATTAAACATTTAGAACTTGGGTAAGAGGCCTTCTGTCTGCTTCTTCCTTGGTCTACAGTACCTAAGTGAGGCTGCCGCTGAGAGCACAGTGGCCAGGAAGCCCAAGACAGAAGAAGACGTAGATGATTCTGGAGATTCATCCCTGAAATGTCTATACCAGCGAACACCAGTGTGACCTGTGTGCATATGGGCACAAGGTGGGGATAATAACTACGACTGCTCTTCACCCAAGTGTCTCTTCCTCCCTTACACCAGCTACAGAAAAACATGGTCTTTACAGAGCTCGGCTGCCTAGAGAAAAGATAACTTGACACTTGCCCCAAGATAGCACAGCTACTACACCTGGAGGGGTGATGTATGGCCTTATGGGCTGCACCTATGAGAATAGGCATCTAGAGGAAATGTACCATTCATTCATTCATTCATTTCTCTGTTTATCTACTGCTTTCCAAACATACTGCCTTCGCTACATACCTATTAGAAGTGCTGTGTCTGGAACACAGACAATACCCAATCTGGTGAACCACGAGGAACGTCACCCACTGCTAGTAGGAAGGCAGAGTAGAGCTTCAGAACACAGGCCCACCATTTCTTATCAAGCACGCCATACTCTCACCATGTATCCAGCAATCTGACTCTTGGGCAAGCGCTCTGGAGATCACCTGGCACAGAGATGTGTAGCTGGGGCAGAGAGTCTAGACCAGGAAGGGAGCTGGATAGAAGTGGGCCTAGACAGGAAGTAGAACTGGACAGAAAGGAGCTATGCTGGAAGGGGAACAACACAACAGGAAGGAGCTGGGTGAGAAAAAGCTAGACATGAAGGGGGCTAGGCAGCAGTGACCTGGACAAAGGGATGTGATTTTCACAGAACTGGCTCTCCATGCCGCTGGACAGTACCTGGCAGAGGTGCAGACAGAAAATGATAATAACCTGCCTGCTTGGTAGCACCCCCGGCACAGCGCTGCCCCGTCCATGGCTTACATCATTCGTTCCTCCTAACTCTATCAATGATGCTGAACACCCTCCTTCCTCAGCCCGTCATCTGTCCCCATGTGGAAGGGAGCCAAGCCCCAGATTTGAAGCCCAAGGCCACCTGTGGCCACTCCCAGAGCAGGTGTGTGTCTCCTTGCATTTTTGAGTTACAGAACTGTTTTCCTGGGTGTCTTTAAACATTGTGAGTATTTAGGTTTTGTTCTTTGGGCCTCTCTGCTTCATCCGTTTATCCTTTCTCGGGGGTTCAGCATCCAGAAATGCTCCCCAGACTGTATTTATGCAGCTCTGTTTTGCTCCTCTGTAGTGTGTGTGTGTGTGTGTGTGTGTGTGTGTGTGTGTGTGTGTCTGTACACTTCACTCCATCAATGGGCTTTCGGCCTGCTATTTATAATACATTTCCTCATGGCCCTTCTTGTATCCTTTGTCCTCTTTGTCATCTCTAGGTGTTTACTTTGACCCTTTTTAGCTCTCTTGTCCCTGACTTTTCCTTATGAACACAGCACACACGGCTCTGTCCTTGCCAGGAAAATGGACACTACATTCCTGTCTCTTCTGTTAGACTCACACTAGCCTTTATTTGAAAATCCCCATTGTGCATCCAACTTGCTTGCTCACTCATCCTGACAGGGAGAAGCTGAATCTTGCAAAGCATTGTCTACTCACACCACTGCAGTTGTTAAGAGTCTACTTCCCTCCAAAGGAGCTGAGGACCAAGATTCCAAAGCCCTTCTGCATTCATAGATCAGGACATACAGTCTCTAGAGAGAGGACGGATTCAGCTTTGGTCTAGTCACATTTGCAGCATTCATCAAAAAGATGGAGCAACATGTGTTCCCTCTGAGTGCGCGCGCGCGCGCGCGCGCGCGCGCGTGTGTGTGTGTGTGTGCTTCTTCCTCTGGGCTTTTGGTTAGTTGGTTGGTTGGTTAGTGGGTGGGTTCATTGGTTGGTTGGTTGGTGAGTTTTGTTTCTTTGGTTTGGTTATTCACTATATTCCAGGGGTGTGGGTTCCAAAAATAGCGCTCAAGTTTCTACTACTGTAGCCTCAAAGGTCATCGTGTTCCTGTAAGTCTCTGGTTACTTGTTTATAATGCACACAGCACCTCACCAGCAGCCTCTTAGGCACCTGAGATCTGTCCTGCATGAGGCTGGGCTGGGAGATCCTGAGGCATGGCTGGCTGGGATTCAGTTCTGTCCCAGAACTTTGGACTTCCATCAGAATTTTGCCTAGCCAGCTAAGATTTTCAAATTCGCGAAATTAGCATTAAAATCTTCAAAGAGCAAAGTTTCCTCATAAGATCAGCAATTCTTCTCCCTTCTTTAGCAAAGAACCCCAAAATATCTCTTCTGCTCACATTTTGCTGCATTTCCTCCTTTAGCTCAGCTGAACAAAGGGGCTAACCCAGGGCAAAGCAAAAGCCTTGATGCTGCCCAATCTTCCTGGGCAGGCCTTTGTTGGTGGACAAGGGACAGTCTGAATCACCAAATCCATTTTCAGTCAGTGCGTCTGGAACTGCACCTGCCATTGTTCCAACGGCATGCCCAGGCACTCATTCCCCTGCCTCATCTTGCTTTCTCTATTTCCAGGAGGGCTGTTGGCTTCTGGGCTGAGCCTGCAGCCTCTGCTGAAGTCCTTACAATAACATTGGCACAACTGTTGATATCATTTGACCACCAGTCTGAGAATCAGAATACTGTCGTTCACTCTCTGGCACCATGCTTACGGCACTCGGGGACCATCAGTCACACGACATCCCTGCACGTGACTCTCCATGCTGCCTATGACCATCAGCCATATAACACCATCGCACACTGCAACTACCTCCCACACATCCTCCCATCACTAACATGACCCCGTTATTCCAAGGACATGCTCAGCATAATTCCTCCCTCCAGTCTTCTCTTTCAAACTTACTCCTACAGGGTCCAGGTGTCTCTGGGACTCCATTCTTTCATAGTCCTCCGTGCCTTCAGACATCTGCCTCTGTGCCCTTTCATGCATTATTGAGCGAGGGCTGGCAGCCCAGCATGCATAAAAGCCAACACCGGAAAAAAAAAAGAGCTTGCTTGTGAAGATGACCAGAAGACAGGAGTCAAAGCTCAGTGCTGCTTCCTCCAGTGTTCAGTAGCAAAGAGACCTGTAGTTAAAGAGAGGGATGAAGCTGCTTGCTGGGCATATGGTCACAAGGGGAGTCTTAATGTTTACACAAGTATAGACAGTCATCAGGCCTCCTGATGCAGCTCCTCTTCAGGGGAGGAAAGCCTACTGTGTTCTGCCTGGGGTGTTTTTTTTTAGCTCAGGCATCAAAAGATTATTGAGAAGCCAAATTGGCTTCTTTCTTACACATCTGTTCTTTTACAAATATTTTTTATATTAGTTTGTTCATGTATAGTAGTGTTTTGCATTCATGTATGTTTGTGCGCCATGTTGGTGCCTGACACCTGTGAAGGTCAGAAGAGGGTGTTGGACACCCCTGGAACTGGAGCTAATGGATGACGGTGAGCTGATATGTGGATGGTTGGAACTAAACCTGGGTCTTTCTCAGTACCTAGGTCCTCTGCAAGAGCAACAAGCACTCTTAACCATAGAGCCATCTCTTTAGCCCCTCATATCCATTCTTGAAAAGCTGGTTTTAAAACATCCTTGGATGGATCCCGGCAGCTTTCTCTGAAAAAAAGGCTTACGCCCAGTTATTTGAAAACGTTGTGTCCCAGCGTGCCTGAGCCTGAGCCAGGGTGGATGCACAGAGTGCTCGCCCCGCCACTGTGCTCTGTTTCAGGGTCCGCTGTAACCTTGCCCGCACGTCTTCCCATTATCTTTCCTTCAAATGTCTTGTTTCCTGTACTGCCTTTAAGGAGCTGTGTTTGCATTGCACCCACAGATGAACTTGGGAACGTTGGAATATTCGCTGTCTTCATTCTCTTGTCCCTGACCCTGACTCATCTCCCTCCACTCTGTTTCCGGGTCCTCCCAGCATATCTACGGGTGCCGTGTTGTTCCCTGGCTCTCATTAGTATCATTTCTACACGCATTGTTTGTTTTCTGTTTCCTTCCCAAGTGAATAGCTTATTAAATGTCTCCCTAAAAGGGGCATCCTGGAAAGTGAATGCCCTGTGGTTCACGTCTTTCTGACAGGGGTTTCTGAAAAAAATGGATGCCATGTGGTTCATGTGTTTGCCAGAATTCACATATTCACATAGTTGAGTTCTCCATTCTCCGCAGTCTGTTTTTGTAGAAACTTCAAGAAACACACTCCGTTCCCAAAGAATCCTCTGATTAAAACTGCGGGGTACCCACCTGAGGCTCTGCAAAAAAAAAAATTGTGCCCAGGAGAAAATAGAAATGACGCCTTCTCAGGCTGGGGAAGGGGGGTCACAGTAACGTTGCCTTCAGAATGTGGCTGAGGTCAAAGACGGGCAGCTGGATGTAAGAGGACCCACAGCCAGCCCTGCAGCATGGCTTCTCTCCTGCTCCAGCAGCCTGTTCAGGAAGGTCCTTTGTGCCATCTGGCCTCCTAAGCCACATCACGTGTCTCACACCAAGCTCAAGGGCCCATAGCAGAGCCTCTCTCGTGGCTAACCTCACATTTATCTTCAAATGATCCCAAGAAGAAGGGGGAAAGCTGTGACCCACTTCGGTCCGCAGTTCCCTTAATCAGGGTGGCAGTGTCGGCAGAGCACTCCCCGTATTCAGCAGCTCTGCCGGCCTCCATTCTGCAGACACAGAGCGTGGCCCGTATTCAGCACCCTTGCTCAGCATCTGTCCTGCTTTGCTAGGATGCCCTGAATGTCCTGGATTCAGTTTTTTTTTTAATAAATTAAAAAAAAATTGACAGAGCTAATTTGCTGCTTGAATGTTGGCCCCGAGTTGCAAATGGTACCACCAATAGCCCCTGACCTCTGTAGATAAGGTTCGAGAACCGTGGTGTCTTGACCCGCAGGGGCCGGGTGAGCAATGATGAAGAAGGCTGAGAATTAATGGTATTTTCTTCTGCAAATCCCAGAAAGGCAAAGACTGATTGATGTCCGGCCAAAGTCCTATGTCATGACTCAGTTATTAATGGTACTTACAGCTAATGTGGGCTGACAGCAGGCCACAGCAGGTGAGGGCATACCGCAAAAGGAGCAGAGCGCCAATGCCCCAGGCTGCTGATAAAGCAGACGACTGCCACTTCTCAAAGTCACCCACATGAAGCCCTGGACACTCCCAAAGGCTGGTCATCACGGTTCTGGTGGGTGACAGGAGCCCTGGAAACACAGCTATGACTGGTAGGCAGACAGAAAGCTCCCATGACTTTGCAGTTAACTTTGACTTGAACTTACCTCGCTCAACAGTTCTCTATCATTTCATCTGTTCAAATGCCTGCCTGTTTCACTTGTCAGTTTGGACTTCTGAGGGACAGATATGCCTGGGCAGCTGTGAGATCAAGATCAATCTTTTTTTGTTTGCTCTGTGGTCCTTGTCACCTATATTTTATTTTTATTAGAGCCCCGAATGCCAAAATACAAGTGTAAATCTTGTGATGAGTTTTTTTTTTTTTTGACCAGTGGTCATTCACTAAAAAAGCAACAAAATACAATAAAGCTCCCAGACTAAGTCGTGATTGCTCATTTGATGTCAAAATGGTGATGCTTGCTACGGCAGCAACAGCTAGCAGCTAAGCCCAGGGATGTGTGCACTCCTTAACCGAAACCGAAGGAAGCAATAATGTTTTTGCTTTACAAGAATTCATATGAGGAGCCTGAAAGAATCTCAGCAGAAGTGAATCCCTCCAGATGGTGTATGACCCTCAATCTTTCAGCTTAAATGACTGTCTTGACCTGGCGCTGCCAAGAGTGCTTTCCAATTCAGCCACTGCCAGCGTATTGTCAAGTGTAAGTCTCCTGCCATTAAATAATGTAACCCTTCATCCACTGTCACAGGAAGGCAGAGCTCTCCCTGCCCTACCAAGCACACAATGCACGTGACCACAGTGCAGAAGAGAAAGCGTCCCTGTGTTTGCACAGTTCCTTTCTCCTGGAAGGGGCTTACTTCCAAGGCGATCTCAAGCACTGTCTCTTCTAGAGCAGACATCAGTTTAAAAAAACGCGAAGTTGTCTGGCAGAGACTCTCTGGTGGACTTAGCAATTAATGAAAACAATGCAAGGTTTTTCATGGAGATGATGCAATGGCTTTGTTAGTGGACGTCTGTCAGGTGGGAGGACAGTGTTTATTCAAAGTGGGATAAATGGATGGCTCCGAGGACAGGGTAGCTGCCCTGCCCTTTTTCTTCACAAAGCACTCTGGCAGCATCTGATGTTCTTTCTATTGACATCAGAGAAATTGACATGAAATTGTACTCCTCTTCAACATTTATTCTGCTCCAGGACTTGGGTGACTCTCTGGGCAACTCTGTCAGTCCACTCACAGACGTTCAACATCCCCCCCTTCACACATTCCAGTGAGAGAACCCTTGGTTTATTGGAAGCGCATATTTTAGTTTTGAAGAAAAAGGTCCCCAGATTTCCTGTTGACTTCATAAATAATTTACAAACTGAAGCCTGTTTATTTGGGGTTTTCAATATCCCCATAGAAATAGGATTATGCAGCCTGGCAAGAGAGTAAACAGCAATAGTGAAACATTCCAGTGCTTAAAGGAACTTGACTTCACTAAAGAAACCATTGAAGAAATATTTATGCCTTTAAGTGTCAAGGCTGTTCTTTAAAAGAGCAACATTAATTATGAGTAGCAAAGGAAATTCTGGCTCAAGTGGGTAATTATAGTGCTTGCCATGATGATCTTTGAAATGCATTTCATCCCTTTAGGAATTATTTTCTTTCACAAAACTGTCTAAATATTTTTCTATCCGTGAACAAACAGAGTAATCGTACAGCAAAAGCAAGGAGAGTCAAAGTCAAGTATGCTGTTTTTATTGGTGGTGACCAACATCTGAAAATGCTCATAAATGAGAAATATAATGAAAGCCCGGAGTGGAAGGCTGGCATCTCTCATAGAAGCTTGGCATCCCACTGCCCAACCCATCAAACCCAATTCTCAGGCTTGGTGCGTGTGTGCCAGCTCGCAGCCCTGATGTTGAGGATGTTTTCTCCTTAGCACATGGTCAGCAGACAAAAGCAAAATGAAAGAAGCTGGTTGGACTGCCAAGACCCCTTACCAAAGAAACGGAAAATGAGCTTTATCCAAACAAGATCACCTGGCAAAAGTTGGAAGCATGGGAGTGGGGATAGGGGTGGAGGTAGGGGTGGGGGTGGGCGAAGGGTAGAGAGGAAGGGAGAAGGGAGAAGGGAAGGACTGGGGAGAGCTTGGGGGAGTGGGAGGGTGGAGATGGAGGAAGGGTGGATATTGGAGAAGGGAATAAGATATCTACATTAAGGGAGTCATTTTAGGATTGGCAAGAGACTTGGCTCTAGAGGGGATCCCGGGTGTCCACGGGGATGTCGCCAGCTAGTTACTTGGGCAGCAGAGGAGAGGGTGCCTGAACTAGTCTTGTCCCATAGTCACATTGATGAATATCTTGATCATCACCATAGAAATTTCGCCTGATGGATGGAGATAGAGACAGAGACCCACATTCACATCAGAGCAATGGACTGAGTTCCCAAGGTCCAGTCAAAGAGCAGAAGATGGGAGAAGATGAGCAAGGAAGTCAAGACCGCGAGGGGCTGGTCCACCAACTGAGACAGTGTGCTTGATCTAATGGGAGCTCACCAAATCCAGCTGGACCAGGACTGAATGAGCATATGATCAAACTGGAATCTCTGAATGTGGCTGCCAATGGGGGCTGACAGAGAAGCCAATGATAATGGCACTGGGACCTATCTCTTCTGCATGTATTGGCTTTTTGGGAACCTAGTCTATAAGGATGCACACCTTCCTAGGCCTGGATGGAGCTGGGAGGGCCTTGGGCTTCCCACAGGGCAGGGTACCCTGCTCCCTCTTAGGGAAGCAGGGGGAAGGAGAAGGGGTAGTGGGGGAGCTGAAGGGGACTGGGAGAAGGGGAGGAAGTGTAAATTTTTGAATGAAAAATAAAAGAATATGAAAAAAA